>JAVXUP010000553.1:0-190000 GCA_033070095.1 Escallonia herrerae
TGTTTATTAAACATTGACGCCCCATCTGTTTACCATTTCTTCCTGGTTTCTTTGGTCCGAATTCACATTTAGTTTGTTTGGATATCCTTATAAAATTATGTTTACGAAGACACCAAGTATAAACATGCTTCATCAGCTCCTTGCAATATGTTATTGGAAATTACCTCTAATTTAAAAAAAAAAAGAAATGTGCAAACTAGTACTTAAAAAAGAAACATAAATTTTTTTAAAAAATGGGTCAATTGCATTCGGCACCCCTAAGTTTTCATGCGGTAGTTCTCTGCATCAAAGTTTTTTTTAGCTATCTGTCATGCTAAACTTTTATAAGCATAGCGCCCAACATTGCGTCTATTTTCTGGCCAATAACCTCGCCGGAGAAGTAATTTAACTCAAATAAGGAGGCCATTTTGGTTAGAACGATTAAAAATGAGAGAAGATTGTAATGGGTTTGGCAGGTGGGGGCGCGGGGCTGTTGCAGCCACAGGGGGAAAGAAGAGGAAGGAAAAAATGGGGGGTCGGCATCGCTGATGGGGGAGAGACGCTAGCTGCCAGCCAAGGGCGGATTCAGAAAGTCTAATGGGGGGGGGGGGGGGCAAAAAGACATAAAAAATTTTGATGACTAACTAAATGAATGAAAAATGTTCAAGTTTACATATACCATAAAAAATAAAAGACACTATACATTGATGGTTAAAGCAAAATTCGGCGTTCTTTATAGTCACGAAAATCATCAATGATCAAGTCTATAGTAAACGTTTCCACAATATCTTTCTCAACGTGCACATTGGGATCACTTCCCACATGATTTAGAAAAGCACAATCTTTTCCGTTCCTAACTTTTCTCCAACTTCTAAATCCCTCAATAGTAAATGCACTTTGTCCAGAATTTGCCCCTGGCTTATTAAAGAGAAAACAAGGCAAACAAAAGGCTGCATCCTTTGTAGGAGACTACTCTAACAGTCTAACCATGATTTAAATAAATTGAACCACGAAGATTGAAAGCGACGAGGATGACTTACAGGTCCAGATTTTGGATATGAAGAAAGTATGCACTGATATGGACTGGCATTGATATATCTTCGTCGAATTTCATCATGTTGATCAGCAGGATATTCCCATATTTGTGGCCGCAATCCTGGATCACGCTCAAAATCATTGCTAACGTTCGTACTTTCAAGTCTTGGAGATTTTTTAGGGCGACCTTCTGGACTCAGAATCTCAACGTAAGTAGCAAGATTAGAAATTGGTGCAACAATATTATCATCATTAACATTCTTGGTTGGAAGAAGTCGTTCGTCAACATTGCTACTGCTAACATTTTTTGTTTGAAAGAAAGAATCAATTGTTCGTGACTTTGACTTTCTCATCTACAAAAATAAGTATATTATAATTAGCATAACTATTGAGTACAGTAAATGTAAAGTAAATTACTCACTTCGTGTTTTTTCGTAACTATTGAATACGTTAATACTATAAGAATTAAACTAATGAATAGCGTAACTATTGAATTAGTGTAACAATTGAATACGTTAATACTATAAGAATTAAACTAATGAATAATGTAACTATTAAAATAGCGTAATAATTGAATACATTAATATGATAATTAGCGTAACTATTGAATTTGTTAATACTCCAAGAATTAAATTACAAACAAAAGAACTCACCTTTATCAATTCGTATTTTTCGTAATCCGGAGATTTGAAATTTAGGATTTGGAAGAATGAAGAATGAGAACGAAAGATTATGACGGCCGGTGACACAAAGAATAAACAATACAGTAAAAAAGAAACCCTTATCAATTAGTTACGATATAATGGTATTTTTGTAAATACGTAAAATGTGAGTATCTAATTGAAATAACTAAAAAAAATCCCAAAAAGTTGGGGGGTGCCGTGCCCCCCTCCCCCCCCCCTGGGTCAGGCAGGAGCTCTGCCTCTACTGCCAGCGGAGAATGGGGCATCGGCATGAGATGTCAAAAGAGGGGCGGCGGAACAAGGTCTATTGCTACGGCGAAGGGCAGGGGGGGGGAATAAGAAGGAAGAAAGAGGGGGTAGGCGTCACCGATGAGGGGGCGTTGTCGGCGGGGAGTGGGGCACTGGCGTAAGATGCCCGAAGGAGGGGTGGCAGGGCAAGAGGCGGTTGCGCCAGTGGGGCCGGGGGCAGGAAAGAGAAGAAGAAAGAAAAAGGGGGGTTGGCGTCGCCAATGCGAGAAAGAGAGAGAGAGAGAGGCGCTGTCGGTAGAAAGTGGGGCTCTGGCGCGAGATGCAGAAAGAAGGGTGGCGGCGCAAAGGGGTTGGCGGTGCAGGGGTGATAGAGATTAGGGTTTCTGTGCCAGTAATAGAGATTAGGGTTTCCATTCACTTGATATTCCAAAAATTCCCCCTTAAGTTAATTTTTTTTCTTTCTTTTAGAATTTGCTGGAATTTGGACGGAGGGTGTTGGAAGTCACGCTTATGAAAGTTTGGGGTGACAAATAGCTGAAAAAAAAACCTTTGTGGTGCATAGAGCTACCATGTAAAAACTTAGAGGTGCTGAATGCAATTGACCCTTTAAAAAATGGTACAGTATTTTCTAAAATAGTGCTTAATTTAGTATTACTATTTTGTGATTCTGAAAATCGTAATCAAAGAGTTGATATAGAGTACATCTTCTTAATTTTTCTCAAAAGGCCTTTTTTGTTTATTTTCAAAATCATGTGTAGACATCGAAAATTGTACTAGTCAATAATGCAAAACTTTGTTGACTAGTCAAATACTCAATATTGCAGAAAATGCGAGTTAAGATGTTGACTTGGAGTCAAATAAAATGATGCGCTCGAACCAATGTTAAGTTTGAAGAACTAGACCAAATAAAATTATTTGCTATAGCCTAAGTGTGTGGTTTTACCGGCATCAAAGTCAAATAAATCAACTTTGATGTAAGAAAAATACGTCTAAATTAGATGAAAATAAGAATTTATTTAATCAAGAAATTCTAAATGATTTAAAGGGGACAAAAGTCCCTTAATTACGAAGTCAAAGCCCAAATTATGGTTTTTCAAATTTAACCCTACCACCTTGCCTCTAAACAGACGGGACAAGGTCTCTACAATCAAAGACAAAGCTCTACTGAAATTCTGACATCTCACATTTGGTGCTTCATTTAAAGGATAATACTATACGCACTAACTTAGTGTCTCGTTTTTTAATCGAGCATTTTCAAGACAGGAGGATAATTTTCTTTTTGATCTTAAATTGAAGAAGAATTTGCCTTTAACACTAGTGATTTTACAAGTCAATGAATTACCACACTTGTTCGAATAAAGCCTGAAAACCTTGATCAAGTACAACTTCAACGATCTCTCGACCGCAAAGATTTTAAAAGTTAAAATTTAAGTTTCAAGATTAAATTGTTTCAGCCCTTAGACCGTGACCTAATAGGAGATTGAATCAGATGATTTCACATTCGTAAAGAATTTTGTACAATCGTTTCTTGTCTTGCAGTTTAAACACAAAATTTGTGTGTAAAAATGAAATTAAAACAAAAAAGGTGGCTGGTAACCCAAATATGCGAATGCAATCCTATCTTAATGGTTGACATTCAGAGGATGTAGTTTTGTTCCATTTCTATTTACTAGTACGAAGCACGTGTCTTGCACGTGGATGTGATCGAGAGTAATTTTTGAGGTGATATTATTAGCTTTTTTGGATCAAATAATATAATTCAATTATGTTTTTATTTCTTTTGTGACTTATTCTAGAAGAAATATATATTTGATGTTTGCAATTGTGATCATTGTTTGGAAATCTTCTTTCCAGGCTTCTAGATTGAAGAAATATTTGATATTACTACTGAAAAAAAAGTCAATAGAAATTTTTTAAAATAAATAATTTACGTCTTTGTTTTGTAATCTGTTATATTGGTTTATGGTATATAGTTAAGATTTATACTTTTTATCATTTTATTGTAATTTCATTTGGTTCTGTGAGCCTTTTTTTCTATTCATCACAAGAAGACAAAAATAAAGATTTTTTAATTATTAAGAAGAAGAATTCTATTGAATAATAAACATGAAAGAAGAACTCAAACCCTTAGAAAGACAATTTTTTTTTCTTTTTCTTTTTTGGTTTAAACAAAGAAGTTTACAAAGAGAGAACTATTGTCTGTTGATTGCGGCATTGAGGGAGGTTTGAGGAGGCCAATTCCTTTTCTCTTTAAACATCAAAAGAGGGAAATGGGATTTTTGAATCATCAATGAGAAGCTGTTTGAAACATTATATGTCCAAACCACAAACTAACTCACAATATAGATAATTACTATGCATGTGTATATAAATCAATTATACATAAAACAATATATAGGAATATTATGATTAATGTATGTTTCTGATTTTAATAATAAGATGCCTTGAATGTGCATAAAATCAATAATTTTATGTTATGAGAGTCACTCATAATGCATGCAGTTGACTTTCAGCTTTTAGCATGTAGAATGAGAAGACGTAGTTTTACTTTATTATATAATATAATCTTAACCTTCATTAAAGTGATCTTCTTTTTTGCGCACTGAATTTTCAACTGTTATTAGATGGTTTCCATCATTTTCTTGTATTGGATAGTATTCTTGAACTTCGTGTGCCATCAGCCTTACTCGGATTCTGTCATTTTCAGCCTTTTTGTCCATCCTAATGATGAAGTTGAATTCTTTCCCTTCTATTTTCTCAAGGTTCTTTCTATTTTGCGTGTAATTTTTAGTGTTAGACGTCATTCTTGCCTAAATTTTTACAAGGCATATAATTATAAATTTGTGTACCTAATTTGATTATATCAATTTTGAGACTGAACATCCAATTAAAATTTTAATTGCGTCGAACAAAATTATGAATGTCTGTTGAATATCTCCAATTACGACCAGTTTCAGAATGTACCTGTTTTTATCAATAGTATTTAATCAGTAATATTTCTGTTAAAATAAACAAATATTCTTAATTTTCCTAGTTTACCTTGATTCATAAGAATTGGAAGTTCACATTTCTCATCCTTACAAGCCTGTCCTTTTTCTGTGATTGTAACTTTCTTTCAGCGTCTTTTGCATGCTTAGTACCATGGTTCTTCTTTATTCTCAAAAGTCAGTAATCTCGCTTTAAAGAGCAGTACAATTTCTATATAAAGCTGTTGTTAATTTGCACCGTATTTAAGCCTTTTTTTTTTTCATTTTTGATGCATATTAACCTTGTTTTTCATTTTCTTCTATTTTTGTTTTTTCAACAATTTTTTGTTTCTTAACTAATTATTCAAGTATTTCAGTTTCTTTATTTTGTTTTTGTTTTTCAGTTTTACAATTATTTAATTGTTTATTAACCCAAAAATGCAAGAAAAAGAAAATATATCACAGTTCTCATTATCTAATATTTAGAGAACATTTATTATTCAATGTTTATTTCATTTCAACAAAATTAGAAAGGGAGTAATAAAGGAATTTCTTTATTTTATTTTTCTTTGTCATGAGATTTTTCATTTCCCAATGTTAGAACATGTTCATTATCCAATGTTCATTTAATTATAACTAAATTTAAAAAGGAGTCATAAATGAAGGGTATGATTGTTATTTGTGTAATTAATAGATGACATGACGTTCAAAAATGATTTACAACATTGGTACTTTTATAGGTAGTATAGATATAGATTGTTACAGACTCCCATTTTTCTCGGAGAAGGCTATATACACTCCCTTTTTGAACATTTATCATTAGTAGTTGCTAAAACCATGTATTGCAACAATAGTCTACCTTTAGCGCCACACAAATTTGAGTGTGCGGTAAAAAGGCTCATCCTCTTCATATGGCTAAAGTTCCAGCAACAAATTATTATAGGAAAATGTTAATGTGACGAAAATGGTGTATTATTTGACATTACAATTACCATCTTCCATTTGATGGTTCGTGTTCGAGACTATGTTTACTTCCATTTGTTGGTATTTTCAAGACAGGGGCAAAACTATGTTGTGGCGAGGGGGCTGAAGCACCCTTTGAATTCTAGGAAAAAAAATTGGTTTTCGGGAATCGCACACCCGTTCCCGAGACGTCGTTCCTCAATCCTCAATACTTCATTCCCCGAGACCACTTTAGGCTCTCTCTCTCTCATCGGTAGACAGGAGACTTAACGACCGGCGACTAGATCTAGCCATTGCCAGCGACGGGACCGACTGAACCCACCTTGTAGATCTCCGACCGACGACCAGATCTTGAAGAAACGCCCGCGACCAGATCTCTAAGTCTCCGTCTGACCACGAGACCAGTCACCAGATCTGCTTGACGGAATGCCACTGCTTGACGCCGTCCAACCACGCGACGTGACCAGCTCTGCTTGATGGAGTGCCTCACCCTGCCGGCGACCGCAAGCTACTGCAGTGCCACCTGTTGACGCCGACGACGGAGTGACCGGTGACAGACGATTGCTGATTTGCTAGGATTTGCTGCTGGGCGGTGTCGCGTTGGGCTATTGGCCACTTGAGTGCACTGTGCAGAGTGCTTGTCTGTTGTTTCTTCCTTCAAACCTCATAGTGGTAAGTTTTGTTTCCTCTTGTTGTTTTGGTATGTGGGTCGAGCTTGGATTTTGATATTATAATTATAACGTAATTGACAGGTTCTTTAACTTATTCTGATTCAATTATACTTGCAATTTTTTGAACTTTTCTGATGGATATTCATTTGTGGATTGTTTTGGTATCTTGGTCGAGTTTAAATTGTGATTTTTTGGCGTGATTGGCCTGTTCTATAGCTTGTTTTGGTTCGATTATGAGGTTTAGTTATTGACTTCCTTGATGGGTTTTCAATTCTTGGTTGTTTTGGTATCTGGGTCGAGCCTGGATTTGAAAGAGTGTAGAATAATTGACCTGTTATTTAACTTGGTTTGAGTATAGAAATAGAAACTTGAGCTCAATATAAACATGCATATAGTAGGTTGTTTGTGGTTATGTCTGGATTTTATGTGGGTTTTCAATATTCCTCTTGAGACTTTATGATCAAATGTTGTATTAGTTTGAGTAATCAATATGATAGTAGTTCTTAGTTGCTAAATTGAACTGTTAAAGCACATCCTTTTGGGGAAAATTATTACCTGCTTTATGGGATTCTGTTAGATTGTATAGCTCTTAAAAACTAACGCTTGCATAGTGTGTGAATTTCTTGATCCTGACATTCTTTTAGAGAGGGATTAGATTTATGACGTCGTAAGAAACCAATAAATTTTTCTCTTTTCTCAATGAGAGATGATTTTATCATTTCATCTTAATTAAATAAATTTATTATTAAAGTATTACTGTTGTTTGTTGCCGACTAAAATTAATTATTGCTGTCGACAAGGAATATTGTTAAAAAAATTTATTAAATTAATAAAAAAAATTTGCACCCCTGAAAAAAATTTCTAGTTTCGTCCCTGGTTCAAGACTTGGTATGGTATTCTCGTGCATTTTGCAACTTTTCATCTCAAAAGCCCATCGTTTTCAGCTTAAAGATGCTTAAAATTTTCAAAACCTGGATTTGCCAATGTATATGAATGTTGGTGAGCTGCATATTTGACGAAAGATGAACTGGTTTTATGTTTGCAAAATCTAGGAGAAAAGCTGAAAAGGAGAGGTCATGTGTAGTGTGGACAGGATGAAGATAGATAAGAAGGCAGATGGCCACTCAACTCCCAAGTACGATTCTCTATGTTTCTAGCCTACATTTCCGTCTAGGTTCACTGCCCCTAACTTCTTCACTTTCTGAGAGGGAGGGGAGAGGGGGTACACAGTATAAGTATTGGGGATCGGGATTGTAGGCTGCATCCATTATCACCTTAACAAGCAACCAGAACTACCCAGCAGAGTTTGGAGGATTTCAAGGTGTCCCCTAGAGGTTCCCCAAACACTTCATTGGGGGCTTTTCCTTCTGCCTGTGAAGTCCCTACTGAAGTGTTTGGGGGAACTCCTGGGCTCACTTGATTGTTTTCAAGTAGAGGGTGCTGGTGCTCTTGGCAATCTCCTTGTTGCTACAACTGTACAAGTAAGTCATGACTTAAAAAATAATTTTTGGAGAGCTAAGTCACATGGATATGGCATATATTCCTATTCTTAAATATATGTTGCAGATCCCCAAGTATTGACTTTTTATCACTTGTGCCTTGGTTTTTAGCAAATAGTTGGTACGTGTCTTGGACATAAAACATTAACCTTTATTTATTCTTGGACATAAAACATTAACTTTTATTTATTTTACTCATTCCGCTTGTTAAATAATACACCTTACTCTTTAATTTACTTTTGAGATTGAGTCGACGTTTACGTATTTTTAAATTATATCCTAGAAATTTAAATTAATTTGATACCAAAATTCTGACGCATTGTACATAACATAGATTTCAACGGTCTATGTCTTTGTTAATAATGGACTCAATAGTTGAACAGATCAAGTCTCGCTAGTGTCTCGTAGATAATATACATTAGTATGCCACTTGCCTATTCCTGTATTATCCTAAATATAGAATGCTCTATAGCTCTTCCAATTCATGTAAGACTTTCTATTCTGTTTTTCGTAGGATAGTCTTTTCATGCCTATATAAAGGCTCATTTGTTCTCAATTTTTTATGAACAAATTTTGGCTCATATTCGGGTTGTAGGAATATTTCTCCAACCCCATATTTAATAACAATTAATAGTCGCTAAATATTTCTAATGACTTTTCTTCTAACACTTCAGGGGTAATTACTAACAGTAGTTTTTTCGCGTTACTAAATAAAAGTCACTAAGAATAGTTAGAGACAATTGATCGTCGCTATATAAGGAATAAGAGCAAGATTCCTCCAATGAGGTAGCAGCCAAATTTCTTCCATTTTTTACAGCTCTCTAATGTAATTATCTTTCTTTTTACTTTTTCTATCATGCTATCAGAGTTATTTGATTTGCCGGTGAGAGTCTTTCAACTGTTTGTACAAACTCCGACAGACGGCCTTCTGGTGTTCCTTTTCGTAGATATGAGTAGATTCCCAAGTATTGTCTTTTTGTCACTTATGCCTTGAATTTTAGCAAATACTTGGGATGTGTCTTTCACATCAAACATTGACCTTTATTCATTTAACTCCTACGGCTTGTTAAATACTAGGCCTTACACTTTAATTTCCTTCTGATTTTTAGTCAATGATTACAGACTTAAATTGCATCCTAGAAATTTAAACTAGTTCTGCATTAAATTTTGAGATTGGTCACTTGATGTAGATTTCAATCGGTCTACGTTTTCGCTGATTGGACCCGATAATTGAACAGATCAATTCTCGCCAGCCTTTATAAACTTTGTGTAATTAAAGTTGTAGAGGGACACTTTTCCTGATTTGTAATATCAACGCAAAATCAAGAAACTCTTTTTGGCTTTCAACTTTTGGTACTTGTTCTGTCAAATAATGCAACATACAAATTACACAAGTGGTATAATGGATCCACAGAGTGAAGCCCTCGTAACACAAAAGTGAAACCCAGAAAAAGAAAACGGAAGATCGGATGTAGGAAAACACTTTATTTCTATAGGCAAAATAACCGATTGTTATAGTCCAAGATTACTGCACGTTAAGTTTGTTTAAAAAAATAAAGAATGATTGGTTTATCGATTTGGCGCGTGCAATGGCTTCAACTGAGTAAATTTAGGGCAAATATGTCATACAATATACGCAGGGATCCCCGGTGTGAAGCTCTTCCAAACACAAAAGTAAACCCTAGAAAAATTAAAACCGGAGATGTAGGGAAACACAAAATTTCTTTAAGCGATAAGTTTCATTATTGTAGCTTTTCTGGAAAAAAAATACAATTTATGAACATCTTGATAAGTTGTTTATCAAGCAATCATTTCTTCCTTGAAGTTGTTAGCGTCATAAAAGCTCACAGTAGTGAGATTTATCTCCACATTCATGAAGAACTTGTAATGGCCGATCTCCTTCGTAGTCTGATCCATTATTTTTCGAGCAGTAGATATGATCTCACCTACAAGATACGCGCGCGATCAAAGTCGTCAAGTTTGATCAAACACAGCATGTTGGACACCAATGTATACGAGGCCGTGTTGTCATAGATAACCGATGGCTGAATCTCTTGAGCTTCTGGCCCTCTTATATATCGCTTCTCCGTCTCGTGAACAACTTCTGGTTCAGAATTCCTTGACCGCGACACGAGTATTTTGTTGTGACACGAATCCGGATGGAGGGAGAATCTAATGCTAGAAGTTTCGGCCTCCTTGAGCTCGTGTTGTGTGTACCAAATCCGAAGAGCTGGGCAAAGGCTGGTTGAATCCATGGTGGGGAAGAGAAAGAGGGAAAAAGAGGGCGTCTTGTGAGAAAGGATTGGCAAAGCAAAGCAGTATGCTGAAAAACCATGGTTAAAATCTAGGATTTATATAGGAAGTAATGCGGGTCTAAACCATATACTAAACGGACTTTCAACTTGTAGCGTAAGCGTTGTTGGAGTGGAGAAGTAATCCTAGTTGGATTGCTATAGTTTGGCAATGTTTTCTCGATTAATTAATTTGAGGGCAAAATCAAAGGCTTGATCATATATCTGCATACTAAGGGTTTGTTTAGTTATCGAGCAAAGAGCAAAAACATGTATAGGGTTCACAATTCATATCATAATCTTAACTTTGTTGCAAGTTTTAGTATGACAAGGAAATAATAGCTGCATTGATAAATACACCCTACTTTTTATCGCTTTCACTGTATTTTTATCGCTAAGACCATAAATGTGTCACTACAAGACTTAAAGACACCTTTATAAAAGTCTTTATCGACGAAAGTGGAATATGGGTGATGAAAAGTGGGGTGAGATTATTGATCATTGATTAAACCGTTGAATCGATAGAATTGAATCACCCAAGACAAAAGTAATAATGTAAATCACAACATAGTATATCCAACGATTCGGGATCTACCGTTGCAAGGGTGAAGGGTCTGAGTCGAACAACAATATTTTTCCATGATTAAAACAAAAACTGAAGTAAAAATCACATTAATAACTAGATAAGGTATTTTTTTTTTTTGGGAAGGTCAATTCCCAAACTCAAAACTGCACTACAGACGGAACTATAGACATTTCTTTTTTCTTTTCTTATAATCAAATTAAATGTATAAGGTAATGAAAAGAAATAGGGATGATTCTGATGGTTGTAGGAATAATTAGTAGTCGCTTAATATAAGTTATATGCTAATACTTCAAAGGATAATTCTTAGCAGCTTTTTTTTAAGCATCAACAAATAAAAGATATTAAAAATATTTAACAACAAACTTGTCTATGGCTCATTTCTAGTGATGTACATATCCCTTGTTATTAGGATTTAAGTGTAATACAAAAGGGCACAGCGTGAGTATCTCCAAAACCCCCTACAAAGAACGGAGATACTCATATACTGAAAGCATTGTATTATCTCCGAAAGCCCACGAAGAACAGATATACTTAAAATACTGTAATCTATATATATATATAAAAAGCTAAAGCTTTCACTTATAATCGCGACACGTAGGATTTTTAGGACTCTATCTTTGCGACAAGTAGGACTTTTTAAGAGTATTCTCCTTCTGACACATAAGCTTCAACTTTGCATATGGTAGTCCCCTAACTTAGTTGATCTCTTTATTTAGAATCCAACTCTTTTGATTAGATATATAAAATTCAAAAGTCCTATTTGTTTTGATATTCTTTTTTTTTGCTACTCTATTTAACTCTTTACTATAATTTATTATTAAAAATTTGTAGGTATAATTTATGCAATGTTTTAGAACTTTAGAAAACTAAGAAACTAATTATACACCTTCTAAAACTCTACCTAATCAATTTACTTATACATTAGGCCTTAATTTTGATTATTAAAACCTCAAAATCACTTTAAAATAATAATGTAAAATCTCAAAAATGTAAAATACGGAGATCATACCCTACTTACTAATCTTTTAGTATGATCTTTGGCTCTATTTTTCTATTTAACTCTTTACTATAATTTATTATTAAAAATTCGTAGGTATAATTTATGCAATATTTTTAAACTTTATAAAACTAAAAAACTAATTATACACCTTCTAAAACTCTACACACTTTAACTTTGTATGTGGTAGTCCCCTAACTTAGTTGGTCTCTTTATTTAGAGTCCAAGATTCTAGAATCCTATTTATTTTGGTATGTTTTTCTTTTACTCTTTACTTTAATTTATTATTAAAAAATTCGTAGGTATAATTTATGCAATATTTTTAAACTTTATAAAACTAATAAACTAATTATAAACCTTCTAAAACTCTACCTAATCAATATACTTATACATTAGGCCTTAATTTTGATTATTAAAATCTCAAAAGTACTTTAAAATAACAATATAAAATCTCAAAAATGTAAAATACGAAAATCATACCCTACTTACTAATCTTTTCGTATGATCTTTGGCCCGACTTTTCTATTTAACTCTTTAATATAATTTATTATTAAAAATTCGTAGATATAATTTATGCAATATTTTAAAACTTTATAAAACTAAAAAACTAATTATACACCTTCTAAAACTCTACCCACTTCAACTTTGTATGTGGTAATCCTCTAACTTAGTTGGTCTCTTTATTTAGAGTCCAAGATTCTAGAATCCTATTTGTTTTGTTATGCTTTTCTTTTTCTACTCTATTTAACTCTTTACTTTAATTTATTTTTATAAAATTCGTAGGTATAATTTATGCAATATTTTTAAACTTTATAAAACTAAGAAATTAATTATAAACCTTCTAAAACTCTACCTAATCAATATACTTATATATTAGGCCTTAATTTTGATTATTAAAATCTCAAAAAGTACTTTAAAATAACAATATAAAATCTCAAAAATGTAAAATACGAAAATCATACCCTACTTACTAATTCTTTAGTATGATCATTGACCCTACTTTTGTAAATCTTATAAAATTAAAAAATCATATCTACTACTTTTAGAGCTCTACATAATCGAAAAAGGCTTCATTTTGCACTACTAACTTCTTAAAAAAACTTAAAATAAATAAAATAAAATCTCGCAAATATAAATAAAATCTCACAAATGTAAACAACGAAAATCCTGTATGAGATTAATGATTAATCTTTATAAATTAAAAGATAAGCTTTTCATAGCGTATATTTTTATTTTTACCTCAATTGTTTAGTTATGCAAAACATCATCCTATTTGTTTTGGTAATTTTTTTCCTTTTTAATGAAATCTTTTCTCCGTAAGTTTTATTGTAACTTTCGTCTTTTTGCACCAATTTTCTTAAAATCTAACATGTTACGCACATTATGAACAAAATATTTAGAACTAATTATATTGAATCTCCAAGAAAAATTAAAATCGATTGAAGAATAATTTGTGACAAGCTGAGAATAAATTTGTAGAATAAAAGAGACGAAAAGATAAATTAATTATAAGAATCTTTTACCCTTCATAAATAACTACAAAAAGAGAGAAGCCTGGATGGCCTCAGGATGGTAATGGTATAGCCGAAATGTCGGTACTAGATGTGAACGTGTGAGGGTGGTAATATATGCAATTATGCGAGTGACCAGCCATGATAATTACGATAGTGATAATTGTTGTGGTAGAATTGGAATGTTGGTAGTGAGATTTAGATTATGTAGTGACAACATGTGGCTGTAGCGATGTTGGCGTGTAGTATGTTGATGTTTGTGGTGGTGATAGTCATAACTAAACGGTGGTAGTGCGAGAGGTGATGGTTGTTGTTAAAGTTATTGTAGTGGTAGAATTAAGGTATTTCGAGGTAATATTAATTTACATTACAGTACTGATTGATAAGTTATGATCTAAACTAGATTGAAAAAGTGATGAACCTAAAAAACCTGACGATGGAAACACAAAAGTGCACTGACGAGCAAAAGTTATGATATGGTGAAGGTAACTGCATTTGTAGTGGCAATGATAGTGCTAATTAAGGTAGTTAGAGGTAGTATTAGTGTAGTATTCATAGACGGGTTACAGCGAGAATCTTATACAGACAAGCGAAGAACTTAAATACAACAATTTGAAGGTGCATAAATTATATTCAGGACTAGAAGCAGTAAATTTTTTTTTCCTAGAATGACTTTTATCTTTCAATTTTGATTTTGGTCTCACATTCTGATTCCTTAAAGTTTCGTTAATTAGGCAAGACGATGTTTTTGTGGTTAACCACTTTCTAGCCCCTGGCTACACTAATCTAATATTCTAATGATATTTTCATTAAGTCATGTTAGCAACACTTTAATAAATTATGTATAGATAGAAACACTTTCAATGCTACGTTTCCTTTTCATTATGCACAAGACAAATAACATACACAAAGAGTTTTTCATGAAGAAAGAAGGTGAGTGAATTTGACATTTATACTTATAGGAATATTGAGAGATTTATATACACCAACAGTAAATAAGTTATAACACTCTTTACTAGATTAAATTCACAAAAAATCGAAGGTGATGGTACAAATAATTGACTTTTTTTTTTTCATATTGGTTCAGGATATATCATTGATACATACTAACGATTATATCTACAAAGCTTCAAATATTAAACTAAAAAGTTTAAATTCAGTTAAATAGTAATGCGAGATTGTTGTCATATGTCGTCGCGAAACATTAATAAAAAGGCATCCTAAGTCTATAAGACTTTTAATTGTAACATTCAGATCTTATTAAACTCACAAAAAATTGGAAGTGATGGTACAAATAACTGACTTTTTTTTTAATCATATTGGTTTAAGATATATCAGTGATACATACTAATGATTATATCTACAAAGCTCCAAATATTAGACTAAAAAGTTTAAATTCAGTTAAACAGTAGTACGAGATTGTTGTCATATGTCGTCGCGAAATGTTAATGAAAAGGCATTCTAAGTCTATAAGACTTTTAGTTGTAACATTCACATCTTATTTGTGAGTAAAAGCTGATCATATTAAATCATGCATTGTACCTTTGTTGCTAAGGTATGTTTTTATAATGCTAATTTTTCAAAAGTTCTATTCAAAGGCAATATACTATACCGTAAATTTCTTGCTTGCAGTTCAAACAATAACAGTTAGAAACAATCTATAACAACACATTATAAAAAATATTTTTAGAAAGTTAAGAAAATTAACAGTTGTAAAATATCTATAGAAATATATATTAGATAATATTTGAGAAATTAAAGAACGTCCCGTGCGTTGCACGTCCCTTAGCTAGTACCAGGAATGATTTAATGATCGTCAACTAACCTCTAAACCGTGACTATTTTGCCTTTCTCATAGCTAGTCATACTTGGCACGGAACATACTGAAGAAAGTTGCTTTAGGTAATGTTGGCTGCTCCTTTGTATATAATTTTACTGCTTTTGCGCTGACATGCAGAACTTATGCATCTCATGTTACAAATTTGAACCGAACAGGTGCATTTTTATGCAACAAGGCTTTGAAGCAGAGGCTACTTTATGTATGATTTGTATAGTAATCCATTCAGCCGTCACCAAGAAGATAGGGTTCTTAGTCAGGAAGGCATTTTGGGTTATTTGAAGGGTAGGCATAGGTATTAGAAGCAGGCTTCGAAAAAGGCGCTTCGTATCTTGGTGCTCACTGCTGCGCGCACATTCGAATGATTGATGCCAGAACCCTTATGAAGGCAATCAGTTTCATCCAGTACCCATAGAATCAATAGTCGAGGATTCGAAGGACGTGATTTTGTCTCGTGCTGTTATCTCATTTTCTCCTTTGGGACAGAAGGCCTATGTATCTTGGGGAGTTCACTTTCCAGATTGGGATATGCCCTCAATATGAATCTGGACTCAATGTGATTAAAAGAGAGCAATATAATAATAATCCCAAGCAAAGAATAGCGTCACTTGACCACTCCTATGCTGATGAATTTTTTTTCGGGAACTGCTTGGTTCATCGAGCTAAGCATGATGAAGTAGCATATTCAATTTGAGAAACTAACATGGTCATTATCAACAGCGCCCTGAGATATGATCACCAAGAATAGTGCAAAGCTTACTTTGGTTATGTATTGCAGGGATTAGTTCCATTCCAATAATGGTTCTATAAATTTATCATCATCCAATGTTAGGCCAAATCATTGGTGTATCTTCTTTCTCTTTTTCAACGATCACAGACAGGTTAGAAGCCCCAAAATATATTCTTCGTTAATAAGGGGGGATTTAGATACTCGAAGTTAAATGATGGTAACTACAATCTTGTCACTAAGACAAGATTCGCTAACCGGCTAGTGAAAGTTGAACTAATTAGTGAAGAGGTATTGATTGCTAATCGGACTTTCATCGCATAGTATTCATGAATTAGGCCGGTGTTGGCTTGTGATTCTAACCTTTTTACATTTTAATATTTTGTGTCTCGGTTTACATGGTTCTTTAGGTCATCAGTTTTCATTTTGCAGACCAGTTGTGAAAAACCGCGACAGCCAACTTAAATCGCATTGCTTTTTTGGGCCACCAATCTTATCTTAGTACGCTTCTCAGTTTTGTCATGCGATCTGGAACTTCATTTTTTAATTTTTGGTTATATAGGCTGGCCGGTCTTGTTTTGAAGATATAGCTTAGCAATTGATCCGCGGGATGCCCCATTGCTTGCAAACGTTGCAGTGATTAGAAGAACTAGTTACGTTTCTCTACTGCATTGCCTTTGCCAAAATCGTATCTTCACCAAGTAGGGCTTAAATATTCATAAAAACTGTCTACAATTCTTCTTTCTACCTTGGAGGATTATTGGCCTCACAGTTACTTGTCTAGCACATTGAGATTATATTGGCATTCTCATGAAGCAGTTGAACCATGAAGCAGTGATGACTGTATAACCAAAATCAGTTATATAGTAGGGCTAGAACTAATTCCTTGAAACTAAAAGATGATGGACGTCAGATCAAGAATCTGTAGACCTGCAAAGGACTCTATATATATGATTGTATAACCAGTGTCAAGTGACATGCTTCCCCTTAACACTTTCAACAGAGGTTTGAGGAACGATAGTATCTCCGGCATATAAGAAGCATCTAAGCATGCTCAAACTCCAGAAATAGGTTATATTAATATTAGGGGTGAGCACGGTTCGGTTGGTTCGGTTTGGAAGCTGAATACCAAACCGAACCGACCAACCTCGGTTTGAGAAAAAATAAACTGAACCGTAGTTGAACGGTTCGGTTTGAACGGTTCGGTTTGAACGGATTAGATGGATCGGACGGTTCGGTTTAAACGGATCGAACGATTTGGGCTAAACTCCATTCTAGGCCCAAAACAACTAAAAATGTGTAACAAAAACACTGAGTGAGAGAGAATCTACACAGCACAAACAACACAAATCACTGCAATTCCCACTTTCGTCTTCAGGGATTAAGCCAGTGGATTGAACTCGAACTTGGGTTTACAATCAACACAAACATGTGATAGGAAAACAAGTAGATAAAAATCCAGAACAGTCACAATCTGAACAATACCCACTACAGAAAACAACAGACCAACAATCCTCAAACCATTGAATTGTAGCAATAAAACAAAAAAAAAGGAACTCAAAGACACTCTGTACGTACTTGTGTGAGAATGACTCTGAAGGACATGGAAAGAACTCTATAAAAAGCAAGAACGAAGCTGACCCTTTCTACGCAGCGTTTCAGCATTTCAGAGGCGCAGCAGTGGGAGGTGGAGACGGCTGCTGGAGGAGACGACGGGCTGAAGGAGATGCTGCAGTGGTGGAGATGCTGCCGTGGGAGGTGGAGATGACGGGATGAAGGAGATGACAGCTGAAGGAGACTGAAAGAGATGCTGCCGTGGTGGAGGCACTGCCATGGTGGATCTTGAGACCTGAGAGTTGATGGCTGAGGCGTGGAGTGGAGGTTGTGGAGCAGATTTGGGCTGCGATTGAAGAAAATAATGGATTGGATTTAGGGTTACACATATATTTATATGAAGGGTTAAGTTTAACTACCTAAATCAGTTAAAACTAACTAGGGTTAGTTAAAAATATATATATTATATAGTATACGGTCGGTTCGGTTTAGATCGGTTTCAAAAAATCCAAACCGAACCGACCGAACCAAACATGCGGTTTGTGAAAAAAAAAAACCAAACCAATTGTTTTTGCCATCGGTTTGGAATTAGTCGGATTGGTTGGTTCGGTTTTTACGGTTGGATCGGTTTCAACGGTTTAAATGCTCACCCCTAATTAATATCAGATTGCTTTAAAAACGATAAAGGGAGCTCTGTTACAACTGCATGCATTAATTAGTTGTTGTCCCCAGATATCAAGCGGGCCAGATTATATATTGCAATCCCGATCAAGTCAGTAAAAAGCTTCTCCTTCCACTCGCCGTTTTACATCATAAGGCTCATCCAAACAAGCTTCTGGCTGAGAGACTAGGTTTGAATGTACGAGAAAAGCTGAATATGAAAGCTCATAGGAAGGACAGAATAAAGATAAGAGACAGAGAACCACTCAACTCGAGCATAATTCTCTAAGTTTCATCTTGCCTACATTTCGGACTAGGTTCACTGCCCAGCCCTTAATCCAGTTATTTCTTTTCTCCTCATTTTCAGGGGGTTAAAGTGGTAGATAATCAGCACACTATAAATAGTGGGATTGCAGGGATGTTCTTCACCAAGCCGCAAAACTACCAAGTAGCGAACATTTGGAGGAAAATCGGGTGTACTCTAGAGTTCCCCGGAGTACTTCACAAGGTGATATCTTGTTTCGACAGATTGTCCCTACTGAAGTGTTTGGGGAAACTCCTGCGTTCATTCGATAACAAGCTAGGGTGAAGGAAATCTCAATTAGCAATCGTTTTCTTGTTTCCACTAGAGAAAGTCATATAATTACCTTCATATACTGATCTAATTACGCCTTCTAAGTTTAGGGGATTTGAGCTTTTATGTCATGAAGTATTAATGAATGCTTGTGTGTGTGTGTGTGTGACATATATGATATTGTTATCGATGTCTAGACATAGTCGATTTCCAATGTTCTGCTGCTAATAAAATTACAAATGATAGTGAAACATAAACCTAAACTGTGTTTCTACCATTATAGACACGTCTTCTATCTAGTACGGGTTTGAATATTTAAGACCTACTCACACTGAACTGGATTTGCTCTCTTGGCTACTCCTAGCCTAATTGAGAAGAGTATAATAATCCAGTAGAGTTGGTTATGGTGTTTGCTCCTTGTGCGTCTTTACGCTATTGTTTTGCTAACATAGTGAACTTACGAATCCTGTGTTAGAATTTTGAACCCAACAGGCACACATTCTGCAACAAGCTCTGAAGCAGAAGCTACTTTGTCAATGCAAGTGCTGGTTCTTTAATACTGGATGGATGAAATGGTGCTTAGTGATGCCCCATTTTCATATCCACGTGTGCTTCGAATCTGCTAATTGAAGACTATTAATTCATCTTTCTTGTATCTACAATGCTTTCTAGACGAGGATTGTTTAGCCATGATTGGTGTCCAGTTCTAGGTACTCATAAGGAGCCCTTTGATTTGAAGGCTCATATCTCTTTTTTTTTTCTCTTTCCCATGAGGGCATGTCTTGTATCTTGGGTTCCCTTTCCCTATGCAACTCCAAAATGCTGATGGTATACCCTCAATTAAAGTACATTCTTCTTCTTTATACGATAACCAAATGACGGAAAATGCTAAGGGTGTACCCTCAATTAAAGTACCGTAAGCTTTCTGATCAAGTTTCGACAGTCATATATCATCTCGTCCTAATGCAAGAAATATGCATGAAGTCCAATCAAGTGCTAAGATTGCAAAGACCATTTGACCAACAGGATGGTTACTACTGTTACATCGATTTACAATCCGTTCATTGGTACGATTATAATACAGAGATGAACTTAAGAGTTTGTAAACTAGGTTCAAAAATGTAGTTTCTTGTTTGACGTAAATATACATGTTAGTAAGCAAAAAGCATAATTCCAAAATTGCCACCGCATACGTGAGTACAGTTATAGGAAAATTGAAAAATTATGTGCATCTTGTGTATTATAGACGAAAACACATTCGACGCCACCGGCCAACTACAAATCTAAAAAATATCTTACTTTAGGTAAAAATTGGAGTTAATTCCTGAGAAAAAAGCTGCAAACTTAAAGCCATTGATGGGATGCAGGGTGTACAACAAATAATTTGCAAGTTGCACTAAAACAAAACCCACCAAGTTCTCTTACATGTAAATTCACAAAGTTCATGTACTTGATCTCCCATATGAGAAGATAATTGGAAGAAACATGCAGACAAAAGAGAAGAAAACCAAGCAAAAAGCATATGACCATCTTCAATCGCTTAATAAGCAATTAGGCCTCTTGTTTCATCTACAAAAAATGAACATTGCATGTAGGACATTGCCTCGCCTATATTCTCCTTCTTTTCATTCTGACATCCTTGTTGGATTCTTTAACGTCCACAACACGTACAGGTGACGATTCAGATAATGAAATCACATCCTTACTCTACTTTTCTTCTAGGCTAACGGTGATAACACATATCTCGATATCCATCTTCCAAAACATGTGACCTCTGCCCCTTTGACTCAAATCCAATATCGTCCTAGCCTGGGATAATATAACTCTGATCATGTAATCTCGATCGTCTTTGTAGAGTTCAATCAAAGACAAGATGTTGGAGAGTAGTGCATATGAGGCCCTGTCATCACACAATACTGAGAGTGGAGTAACTTGAGCCTCTTTCCCTACAATAGACTCCGTGGTTTCATTCATAACTTTGGGTTGGGAGTTATCTGATCTCGACATGGTTACTTTCTTGTGAATGGAATCGGGATGAACAGATAGCTGAAGACAAGATGTTTCACCCTTTCCTAGCTCGGACTGCTTGTATCGAACTCGGAAAGTTGGGTAGGACATGTATGAAAGAGTAGGAGTCATCGAGTCCATAGCAGTAGAGCACGTCAAGAAGAAATTGGCGCGGTAAAACTTACTGTAATAGTTTGTGCTTACCATGAAAGGCTTATATAGGAAAACAAGTTTCTAATTCTGGAATATGCAATTTGCTATCCTAAATTGAAAAAGAGCGTGGGATTTCCTCTTTGCTATCCTAAAGGAGGGTGAAATTTCCTTATTTGCTATCCTAAACTCGAATGGAGATCGAGTAATGGAGTAACACACTCAAAATCTCTATACCTTTTTTTTTCTCTAAAGATTTGATTTCTTTTTTGGATATTTAACGTTTATATTACCCATTTGTTTACCACTTCTTCTGGTTTTTTTCCCTCCGAATTCACATCTATCTTGTTTAATTATCCTTTTTAAATTCTGTTATCGAAGACACCAAGTGTAAAAACCGATCATGAACTCCTTGCAAACATGTCATTGGAATTTACCTCTCATCTTGAAACATAAATATCTTATGAAAATGGAATATGTTTTTTTAAAAACTGCAGTTAATTTATTACTATGTTAACATTTTCTGAAAAGGCATTTTTTTTGCCACAAGTGACCTCTGCCCCTTTGACTCAAATCCAATATCGTCCTACATGCAAAGAGACGGATTGAAGAGTCAAAGCCCTAGCTCGAAAAAAATCTGCGAAGGTACAGTACCACTGGTCCGTTAATAAGGGCAAAGACTATTGCCCCACTACTTGTTGGAGTTTTACCTGTTGTCACCATCTTTTTCTTTACTCGTATTTCTCTTCTGCTGTTGGTTTCTTCTTTAAAAAAAGAAAGTTGTCGTGTTAACTACAGATGCGGCTGGTAATAAATGGCCGTGAATCTCTCGCGTCCAATCGTTAATTGGTAAAGGTTTCTTGAAAAAAAATGTCATGTACTTCTTTTTATCTAAAAAAAATGTTTGGGGTAAAGGTTATTTGTTTTCCTGAAAATGTTTGTCCGTCACGTGTTATTCTTTTTTGATTACTTGAATTTACGGTCCCTGGATAAGAGAAAAATATTATCATGTCCTCAAGTTTAACTCATCAATTGCATAGTGAAATTGGAGATCATGATTGGCGTGCGAGTAGAGACGTGATTTTGCCCTTATTTTTATATACCTAACTGTAACTCTAGCTCTCTTACCATGGCTGAATTTTTTGAATTCGATATCGTTCACAAATATTAGTTGGATGATATATACCTCCAATGCAATTGAATTGAACTTTGCAAGATTGCCATAACTTAGCCTAAGAAAGTAGGGGAGCCAAAGTTGGATCATAACTTAAAGCTAGTTTAGACCCACCGTGGAGATTGTTTTAGACCCAAAAGCCTTCCAAAGATAGAACAATGTCTTCCTAGAAACTGGCGAACAAAAAGTCCTGCTGTTGTACTAAGCAAAGCAAGTTGTTCCCTCGAGCAAAAAGAACAAAGTGTAAATCTAAAATGATAGAAAA
This sequence comes from Escallonia herrerae, assembly GCA_033070095.1. Taxonomy (NCBI): domain Eukaryota; kingdom Viridiplantae; phylum Streptophyta; class Magnoliopsida; order Escalloniales; family Escalloniaceae; genus Escallonia; species Escallonia herrerae. The sequence continues at coordinate 22,379 of JAVXUP010000553.1, forward strand.
TTGCTACTTTTTCATAACTACATAAATCGATAAGGAAAAACGTAACAATCAAGTGATAGGGTCAAAACCACCGCAAGAAAAGTGGAAAAGTTAAACAATCATAATTTGTGCTTTTACAATATATGTCAACTCCTAACTTATGAAAATTTTGATGGACAAAGGTTATCCATGGTTACAAATTAATTTTCATTTACTTATGTTTGGAGCATATATAAAGAACAAATATCCAGGGTTAGCTATATAAATATCAAAGGAATGGAATAAAGAACAAATAAAAAATAAAGAAACAGGGCAGGAAAAGAAAAGAACAGCTTCAGAGGTCTTCAAACTCATATAGTTAGATGATTTTAAAGACTAAAGTACAAAAAACAAATACAATATACATAAAACTTATTTACATTCGTATTACAAAGATGGAAGGATCAGGATTTCACGTTCTGGGCGAGTCTTTACAAACATTTGTCTATGTCCAGCTCATATTTTTTACCGGCTCAAAGTTTTGTGCTCACATTCAGCAAGGTTGCCATAAACATAAAAGTAAGCTCGTGCCATATTTTTACGGGCTGTCACGAATTGTCCAACCTAAATTGGAGCCTTAGTTTCAACAAGCACCGGCATGAAAAGCCTTCCAAATAGATAATATTTTCCTAGAAAAGTCAGTTGCATAATCTTTCATTTATCATAAATAAACAAAACATCTCATTTTTACCGAGAAAATATTGAAAAATTGTCAAATGTTGCTCTTTTATCCTTTTATCAATCGATCACAAAGTCTTTGAAAAGTACTCTCATTTCTAAAATCTTAGAAAGAAAAGAGCCACCTCATTTTTCATATAATGCGATTTAAACAATATTCTATATTTGGTGATAAATATATTTTCTTGACCAGTCGTTCCTTGGCTAGCCTTGCAGACATAAAATCTTTTTTTCATTGCCAAATACAGTAGAAGAACAGTTTTTTTTAAGAAAAAATAATGGGTCATCTTTCATTCAAGATTCAAATCCTTTATGAATTTGATATCTCTATCCAATTCACGTGCCTCATGGGCCACGTTGTTGCTGGTACGAATAAGCAATAAAGCGTATTGAGAAAAAGAATGGTACCATATAAAATGCACTTCAAAACGGGGATATCATTACTTGTGCCCTCGAGTTTAGGGGAAAATTATAGGCACAAATAGTGTTTTGAGTAAATATTACATATGTCAATTGACCAGAACCACCATGGCACTAACAGCCCCCCCCCCCCCCCCCCCCCCTAACCATCACAAATTTGTGCACATGGAAACGCACACACTCAAACACATAGAAAAATATTCATGTCACCACCACCTTTGCAACCACGACCTCTCATTCCTCCTTCACCTTCAACTTAATAGCAACGATTATGTCCCACACTGTCACCACATGGGGTACATGGAAAAAAAAAATCTCAACTTCTCTGACCCCGACCCGTCCCCTTTAATTCGTTGTGGCCCTGTATACAATATACTCAACGACCAGAGGTAATGACACCCCATGACGGCATTGGGACGCAGTCATCACCCACGAGTGAAATGAAATTATAAGCTCCTGTTATGGAAGTCCCAGAGTCCCGCTGAAGGTAGGCACCAGATGGCCACAATTGAGAGCACTTATTTAACGCATAATAGCATTCACATCTCAAAGCCGAAAGCGCACTGGCTAGTCATCTCCATGTAACTCGTGCTCCTTTTTCTTGGGTACGGGCATTTACATTTGTGATTGCACCCTTAACATAACTTGATTCTACCTCACATATCGAGGTATACATGATGAATGGGATATCTTATCTTACATTCATAATGACGAAGTCCTCGTAATAATATGAACCCTTGGGAACTTTTATGGTAGTGATCTGATTAGTTTGGCCTGAAGAATTGTTCAAGATTTCCAATTTTTGTATAATAAGGCTAGTCATCCATCTGAACCTTTAATAAACCCCTTAATTGCCTTTTGGCATTTACAAGGACTACATTTTTAGATCTTTAATTGCAATAAATAAATTTTCAAGGAAAAAAAGGTTTGTGCGTGTGTGTAGAGAGAGAGATAGATAGATAGATAGATAGATAGATAGAGATGGTGAGCACGTGCGAGTGCTAAGTGAAAACACGCAGAGCGAGTATAACTAGCATGAAAGTTTCTGATAAGGAAGCTAACGACCTAATGATCAATAGCTATGTGGGTTTGATGTTTACGGTGAATTTTCATGTATCGTTGGGTTGGAAGTTGATAAATTTTTTTTGAAATAACTTTTTATGTTGTGTAAACTCGTATAGAGATCAAATTACATGAGGGATGTTTAGCTAAGAAGTACAAAAATTACGTTTCTAACCTATATTGGTAAAAGTTTAGGAAAAAGTCGAAGGTATTTTGCTAAATACAAGTGTTCTTTTTTTGAACGTGGGTGAAGGTGCAATTGGGAAAAAAGTCTAAAATTTATTTTCTCATCCTTTATGATTATCGCATCACGAGGTTTGCTTATTTTGCTTCATTTCCTCAATCATATATTCCCTCCGTCTCAAAAAAATTGCAAAAAGGCACCCAAGGTTGCAAAAGTGTTGCACTCCACGGAATTCATTACGAAATAAAGAATTTGTCCAAAATACCCTTGTAAATTGTCTAAATGCTACAAGCCCAAGCCTCATTAGGGCTGGCGGAAGCCAACAGGTGAGGCAACAGAAAGGGGACCGGATGGAAGGGGAAGGGGGAAGAGGAGGGAACTTTGATCATGGACGAGGCCTGCTCGTGGTTTGTGGATCTAGCTGGTGGCAGTGGCGCAAGTGGTTCAAATTGATGGTGGCGGCAGAAATGGGCAGTGGTGGCCGTGGATAAGGCGTGGTAAGGGTGGCGGCAGAAATAAGTGGTGGTGGTGGATGGGGCGTGGCGAGTTATGGACAGAAACAAATGGGTGGAAGAAATGGCCGAACCTATGACCGGCCAAAGCTAACCACGACTGTGACCGACATGGGCAGATCTTGCAGAAAGGAAGGGAAATGATTGGATTGAAGAAGCCAAGAAGGAAGAGATAACCCGCACTTGAAGTCAAAATTTGATTGTTGGAACGCTACCGCGCGTCCGCCTGTGGTGTGGTACGGCACCACCCTGTGACTCCGGCCTTTCACCTCCACGACCTCCGGCCAAAAACAAATTGTGGAATCCAAAACCGGCAAATAGATCAGGGTGGAGCAGGTGGCAACGTGGCGATTATGATGAAGCAGGTGGCGGCAATTAGGGTTTGGTTGATTGGATTAGGAAAGAAAATCAAGATTTGGAGAGAGAAGAATAAATAGAGGGCATTTTTATCATTTCTTAAAATAATCTCTATCAAACGCACTCTTCAGGCGCGTGACCATCACATCCAATTAGTTTGGATGCCTTTTTGACGGTTGCAACACTTTTGCAACCTTAGGTGTCTTTTTGCAATTTTTATAACAAAGGGGGTCTTTTGGCAACTACCCCCAACCACATGGGTGTTTTATGTAATTTTTTCAAAAAAAATTGATCATATTTTCTGTTCATACTATCCAAGAAAATCGATCACTTTTTAAATTAAGAAATATTTCATATGTTTTATCATGTTTACCCTTCTTACACTTTTTTTGTTGTATTTATCTCTCCGTATTTAATTATCTATGAACTCAATTTGCTCCATCATGACCCATTTTCTTCTATCCATTTGTCTTTCTCTCTCTTAGAGTATAATTAAAAACTCATAAAATATAACTCATATCCTAAATGAACGTGCAAGTCAAACACGATCAATTAATTAGAGACGAATGGAGCATTTTTATGAGAACACAAATTATAAGTTTGTTGATTAACATATGGGAATTGTTGGTTTATAGTTTTGTCCATGACTATTATTGTAAATAAGTTCAAACACATCAACAATTAAGTGATAAAAGGATTTGAAATGGGACGAGGAGAATGTGTGTGTGTGAGCGTGAGAGAGAGAGAGTGTGTTTAGTCCCGAGAGCTTTTGTGTCTTACGTGCAAAAGAAGTTCCTCAACAATGATGTACATATGTATAGGCCCAAGCATTATGTGACGCTTATCACACGTGTAACCCTGCCAATTAAGGAACGACACGTCCATTACTATTCTGGGAAAAGACTCATCGTCTTTCTATGGCTAAAGTTTCAGCAGCAACAATTTATTCTGGGAAAGTTTTAATGAAACGGAAATGGTGTATTATCTGACATTACAAGTACCATCTTCCATCTACTTTATGTTCAAGACTATGTTTAGTATTCTCATGTATTCTGCAACTTTCCATCTCTAAAGCCCATCGTTTTTGGCATTTTTCATGGACTCGGTACCCTTAATAAGTTATGATTCAGCTCAAAGATGCTTAAATTTGTCATAACCTAGATAATTCTGCTTTGCCAATATGAATCTTGGTGAGCTGCATATTTGGCGAAAGATGAACTGGTTTTAAGTCTGCAAAATCTAGGAGAAAATCTGAAAAGGAGAGGTCATATCATATGTAGTGTGGACAGAATGGAGATAGATAAGAAGGCAGATGGCCACTCAACTCCCAAGGATGATTCTCTATGTTTCTAGCCCACATGTCCGTCTAGGTTCACTGCCCCTTACTTCTTCACTTTGTGAGGGGGAGGGGAGAGGGGGTACACAGTATAAATATTGGGGGATTGAGGATTGTAGGCTGCATCCTTGATCACCTGAACAAGCAACCAGAACCACCCAGCAGAGTTCGGAGGATTTCCAGGTGTCCCCTAGAGGTTCCTCAAACACTTCATTGGGGGTTTTTTCCTTCTGCCTGTGAAGTCCCTACTGAAGTGTTTGGGGAACTCCTGGGCCCACTTGATTGTTATCAAGTAGAGGGTGCTGGTACTGGTGCTCTTGGCAATCTCCTTGTTGCTACAACTGTAATGTAAGTCACGTTTTTTTAAAATGATATTTTTGGAGAGCTAAGTTAGTGGATATGGCATATATTCCTATTCTTAAATATGCTGTAGATCCCCAAGTTACGTGGATATTACATATATTCTTATTAAATATGTTTACTTTCTCCGGTTTACAAAACTAAAAAAATAAGTATCATCAAACAGAGTCTTATTTCCTTTTAAGATTGAGTCAATGTTCACGTATTTAAATTATATCCTAGAAATTTAAATTAATTCGGTTCTAAATTCTGATGCTATGCAGATTTCACCGTTCTATGTCTTTGTTCATAATGGACCCGATAATTGAAGGGACAGAGTCTCGCAAGCCTTTATGAACCTTCTGTAAATGAAGTTGTTGGCGGACTCTTTTACTGGTTCGTAATATCAAAGCAAAATCAAGAGACTCGTTTTTGCTTTTTGCTTCTAGTACTTGTTCTGTCAAATATTGTTAAGATATATACATGTTGCACAGAGTGAAGCCGTTGCAAACACAAAAAGTAAACCCTAGAAAAAGAAAAAGGAGAGCTGATATAGGAAAAGACATAATTTCTATAAGCAACAAGCAGATTCACTGCTGCAGAAGGTTTGGTTTGTCGATATGGCGCGCTCAATGGCTTCTAACTGAATAAATTCTTGGCCAATGTGTCAAAAAATGTGTGGGAATACACAGTGTGAAGCTCTTCCAAACATAAAAGTGAACCCTAGAAAAATTGCAACAGGAGATATAGGAAAACCCATAATTTGTTTAAAAAGAAAATTATGAACATCTTGACAGATTGCTTATTGAGCAAGCATGCCTTCCTAGAAGTTGCTACCGCCACAAAAGCTCACAGTTGTCAGATTTATCCCCGCATCCATGAGAAACTTGTAATGGCCGATCTCCTTAGCACTCCCGATCCATTATTTTTCGAGCAGTAGCCATGATCTCACCGACAAGATACGCGCGATCAAAGTCGTCAAGTTTGATCAAACACAACATGTTGGACACCAGTGTATACGAGGCCGTGTCGTCATAGATTACCGATGGTTGAATCTCTTGAGCTTCTGGGCCTCTTATCGCCTCCTCCGCTTTGTGAACGAATTCCGGTTCGGAATTCCTTGACAGCGATACGAGTATCTTATTGTGACACGAATCCGGATGGATGGCGAACCCAAGGCTAGAATTTCCGGCCGCCTTGAGCTCGTGTTGTGTGTACCAAATCCGAAGAGCTGGGCAAAGGCTGGTTGAATCCATGGTGTGGAAAAGGAAGAGGGAAAAAGAGGGCGTCTTGTGAGAAAGGATTGGCAAAGCAATGCAGTGTGGTAAAATTTTGTGGTTAAAAATTAGGGTTTATATAAGAAGTAATGCAAGGCTAAACCATACAGGAAATGGACTTTCAATTTGTAGCATAAGCGTTTTTTGTGCAGTTTAATTTTTTCTAGATTAACTTTTGAGTGATCAAAGGCCTGATCATGTATCTGCATAGTAAGGTGTTGTTTACTTTTCAGAGAAAGAGCAAAAACATGTGTAGGGTTGGCAATTCATAAAGACAAAAATCGTAATCTCAACTTGGTTGCAAGTTCTTGTGAAATGATTAGGAAATAATAAGTGCATTGATAAATGCAGTCTACTTTTCATCACTTACATTATCTTTTTGTCGCGAAGAACCATTAAATTGTACCAAAGTCGTTAGTGACAAAAGTGAAATATGGGTTGTCAAAAGGGGGATAATTATTAATTGGAGATATGTAGTGGTCGATGTGCTCGTTATTAAACTACTAAATCCAAAGAGCTGAATCATCGCACAAAAGGGAGAAAGCTAGGTAAATTACCACATGATTTATTATTCGGGATCAATTCGGGATCAACGTTGCAAGGGTGAAGGGTATCGGTCGAACAATCGAACATTTTTCCATGATTACAAGTTGTTTTACTACAATCCAAAGTAAAATCACATTCATGAGTAGTTAAGCTTCCTTTTGTTCCCCCCCCCCCCCCCCCGGGCGGCGAAGATCTAGTCCCAACTCTAAAGTGCATTAGAGTCAGATTTATAGACATTTCTTTTTTCGTGTTTAATAATCAATATATAATATAATTATATAAAAGTCGAGTCATTCACTGGAATTCTCAACTCTTTGACTGGCTCTAAAATTACATTAAATCTGAACTTAAGATAATAATGATAGAGACCTTGAATTTGATCCATTTACTATATCTTGAATTTAGACATCTTTATTATTTTATTACTCTCGTATTTAAGTCAGATTGTACATCATACCTATTTTCCTCCTTCTCACTTCCTTCTTCTCTCCTCTTCTCACACACTCTTTCTCACCCTATGTCTATATATTGTTGTCGATGCATGCACTCGACTTACATGAAATATAACATATTAACAACAACAATTTGAAATTTTTTCTTTATCCATATGGTTAGGAACTTAGAATATTTCAATGTTTATGTTGAAATCTTTCCTTTCATCATTACACTATCTTTTTTAACAAAAAATATGGGCCAAAATGTCAAAAAAGAAAAGCTTGAAATAGTTAACCTTAGATGTGTCATGCATATATGCTATCATGTTGGCATATCAAATATATAAACAAAAAGGAAATTAACCCTAACATTTTTGTTAAAGGGAATTTGAGTCAATGAGAGAAATGCGACATTAGAAGAATACACTTCCAATTTCCTCACAATCTTGGTCAAAATTAGTTTGTTTGTGTAGCATCTATTAAATAGCATGAATTAATTACCTCATTAACATTTAGATAGAAAACTGAATTAGCATGAAACTATAATTTTCTTGGATTCAAAAGCAAACTATTTTTCGCAAAAATGTTAAACTGTATACCTCCCAAAATGGAAGAGCAACAAAAGTAATACAGTATCACATTGGGAAAAATGATATAGTTAATTTCACGAAGTACACTAACATGAAAATGAAATTAGAGGGAATAATACATTTTTGTAAGTTTTATCCTAAGTTTATAGTTTTATGCACGAAGTCTAACATGTTATTGTCAGTATGGAACCACATTTTTTTCAAAATAAAATTACAAGAAGGTATTGGAGATGATTGGAAGAAAAATGGAAAGGTATATGAGGTCTAAGACAACTTTTACTTTAATTTGCAATATTCACACTATAGGTCGTACCAATGTGGTGGTGGTGACGTGGACGCTCCACGGTTGTAGTTATGGTAATGACGCTAGCAAGACGATGAAGGCAGATACGGTAGCAACCGGTAGGTGATGGGGGCAGTAAAGATGGCCGTTATGGCGCATCGACCAATGACCAATCATTCTAGCAGTACTGATGGTAGCAGAGGTTGTGGTTGATAGTATGATAGCTTTTTAGCAAAAATATGGTGAAAGTGTTGGTGGCCATAATAACTCTAATATGGTGATAGTGGTGGCGACTCGAGAGGCATTGTCGGCAATAATGACCGGTATTTTAAAGGGAATAGTAAGACGAAGGCAATGATAGTGTAGTAGCCGGAGACTAATCATGATCGAAATAGGAGCAAATAACCTAATTAAACAATAGTTATTCTAGATATAATTTCTTGGCTTAACTTCGAAGCAGTGTAAATCCTATCCTCTAACTTGGAACTCTTAAAATTTTTACTATAAGGGCTTTTCTCTTTACCGTGTTTTTGTATCCGTGTACAATAATCAAGAGGTGCCATTTTGTCTAAACCCAAATGGCAATGGTCTGAACAATTTTGTAATGACAACTTTTACTAATCATGTATGAATAACCTTAATAATGATGAACACTTGTAAAATTACACTTATAAATCAAATAAAAAAAACACGTAGAGTAAAGAACTTTTAAAGATACAAGGCAACGATTTTGATAAACAAGGAAACGAATGAGGACATGAATTACTAGCAATCAACATCTTGGTAAAACATGTGATACATTTTTTTCCGTCAAAATCACTTTTAAATGATAGATAGGTAATTCTAAAATTCGCGCTAAAATGTTCTTTATTTTTTAAACATTGATGGTTAATGCGAGTGTCAATTTAAGCAGCGCGTTAATTTATTATGTGACAAACGCATAGACTTGGGTTTTTTTTGGAATTTCTGTTCTAGTTCAGTTCTATTTCATCATGCTAAAGTATATGATTTCCAATAGAACCAAATTACATACTATCATATGCATTTGCACAGGTATATTAGCTAGTCATAAGTAGATAATAAGGTTATTAAGAGAAATAAGATATTTTTTTGCTGGATAGCTACAATCTTTCCTCTGGCAACAATTAATGGTTGCAAAATAAAGTAAGTACCGACAATTCTAAGCAGCTTTTTTTAGCGTTCCAAAAAAAATTATTTATAGTATTTAACGACTATTAATTCTCACAATAAGTGGTTATAACTATCTTTTTAAAAATGTTTTCGAAAGAAAGATGTGTCTTCTAACAACCTTGTCTATGGCACATTTCTCGTGACAAACATATATTTTGTTATTAGTATCTATGAGTAAAACAAAAGGGCTCAGCGTGATTATGTAGTTCTGGGCTCACTTCGTCACCAGCCCAGAAACTACAGAATCAACTAATTCGGACCTTTTTCTTGCAAAATTGGGACATCCAAAACTATTGTCATATTAAGGCTGAGAATGGATATTAAAAAAGAACAAACTTTATCTGCTACCCCGATTGTGTAAGAATCTTTCTCTAACCCCATATATAGTGACAATTAATAGTCGTTAAATGTCTTTAATGACTTTTCAGTTAACACTTTCAACGACAACTCTTAACAGCGCTTTTTTAGCGTCATTAAATAAAAGCCATTAAAAATATTTACCAGCCTTCAATTGTCGCTACATGGGGGTTAGGAAGAAGATTCCTTCAACCTGGGTAGTAGCCAAATTTTTTCCATGGAAAAATCTGATTGTTCATTCCTACTCGTGTTCGTTTAAAGCAGAGATTTCAAAAAATATAGTCAATACGCTAATATCTATGTTCGTTTAAAACGGAAAAAATTTGGCTGCTACCAGGGTTGAAGGAATCTTCCTCCTACCCCATGTAACGACAATTGATGGTTGTTAAATGTTTTTAATGGCTTTTATTTAGTGACGCTAAAAAAGTGTTGTTAAGAGTTGTCACTGAAAATGTTAACAGAAAAATCATTAAAGACATTCAGAGGCTATTAATTGTTACTATATATGGGGTCGAAAGAAGATTCCTACAACTGGAATAGCAGCCAAAGTTTATTCGTTTAAAACTACGTGCCTCTCATTAAATATGCAAATGTTGAGTCTGTCTAGTATCGATCTGATCACGAAGTATTCTTTATGTCTATATTATTTTCCTTAACGAGTTTAGGCATATATACAAGTTTAAAATAATAAATTCTATTATTTCTAATTATTTCAGGTTTCCATTCTATGGTAAATGTCTAAATGATTACCCTACATCTCGATATAATTGCAAACTTTATCACTTAGGCTTCCTCCCTTCTTTTAATCTTTTTCGAGAACTCTATACTGCTGTCCGATCATGGGCAGATCTCTCCCCCCCCCCCCCCCCCCGGCGGTTATCTCTTAATGTTAATTAATTAATGTTTCATTTTGTACTCTTTATGCCACCGGTCGTCATAGTCTTACTTCTTTCTTATTCTTTTACTCCATCTTTGTTCTTCCAAATTCTATATTTCAAATCTTCTGACCACGAAAGAACACCAATTGATCAACGTTAATTTTTTTCTTTTTCTTTTTTGAAGTTTAAATTCTTATAATATGTTAACTTATACGTGACTATTATACTCATACTGTTAATAATCACATTAGTAATTCATATATAGATTAAGAGTTAAGCTTCTTCATTCATGCAAGATTAGTAATTCGTTCTTGACTAACCTTACTAAGTTAAATAAATTACTATGAGAAGTAAAATTTAATGATTAGTAATTAAATTGAGCAATTCTTTTATGTTAGCCACTAATTTTTTTAATGCCTTTTTGGCCCCCTTCGATTAGACTTTCTGGATCCGGCCCTAAGAATGACAATGGGGCGGGTTGGATGCGAATCTCATAAGATCCGTACCCGTCCCAATTTCACCAAAATTCCACCCCGCCCCGCCACTGGGTTATATAATTTCAAAACCATAACCGATCCTAAGATATTTTTGGAAACCAATTCCCACCCCGCCCCCTTTAGCCCTCAAAACCCGCCCATCCTTCATTGAAACATTCTGTTAGACATATGAACAAGAAAAACAGTAAGGCACCTATTTTGCCACATAGCTAGTTAATTGCAAAAGAATTGATGCATTGGAGTAAGACAAGGCATAATTATCATGAACAAACATTCATCGCCAATTGACTTGGGAGTTATCATGAGACAGATTATACTATAGACATGCGTCAGAATCAGTATTTATCCAAAAAATTTGCAATTCGAAATCTTCCTAGGATATTAAACTTTCATTTGAAAAACAATGCTCAGAACAACTTATGCAATGAACGTCAAACTAAAAAAAGAGAGAAAGTTTGAACATAGCAGAATTTGGAATCACCAGAGACTTAAATATACCATGAATCATGGAAATTGGAATGAATCCAATCAAATTGTTGCAGTCATTTCTCATCACGCTAATTCAATTTACGAAGAATCACAGAATAAAAACGGCAGTAGAAGAGTGGATAAGCTGATTAATCTAGATGTAATGGAGGTAGTGGTGACAGTTGATGGTGGACGGTGGTCGCCGATCAACTCCAGATTCTAGTCTTAATGGACATTGTGGTAAAGTGGTGTGATGATGTCGGTGGGGGTGGACGGACCATGGAGAACTTTTGGTTATGGTCTTCGGCCGAAGTGGAGGTCGTAGATGGGTTTCATCAAGTATTAGGTGATGGTGACGGTCATGGGTGGTCGCCGATTAGGTGGTCTTGAGGTTTTTAGCCGTGGGTGTCTGACGACGGGAGAAAGGGAAAGAAGATCAGAGTAAAATGGAGGCAGCCGCATAGCTCAACAGAGATAGAGATAAGGCACTCATTTTAGGGTTATGATAAACTATATATATGCTAGAATGGACGGCTGAGATATACTGATACATGGGGTTATATGTCAAGGCAGGTAATTTTCATACTACTTAGCCTTATATAATTGAAAAACGAATTCTATACATTCTAAAACTCTAACGAATTAATGAACCAACTTATTCCGACTTAATTTTACTTATTCCTTAAAATCACTCTCTATAAACTTCATATATCTTAAAAATAAAAATAACTAACTAAATTTAGAAGAGAAAAAAAAAACGATGCTACGGTTGAGAATATTTTCTTGGATGGGGTTCTTATTTTTTAATAAGTTAATTTTCATATTATTAAGCCTTATAAAATTAAAAAACTGACTCTAAACGTTTAAAAACTCTAATCAATACATGAGCTAACATATTAAGACTTAATTTAGACAATTGTATCCTTAAAATCACTCTCTAATATAAATATAAAATTCATATATAGTAAAAATTAAAATAACTAACTAAATTTAGAAGATAAAAAAAATAATGCTACGCTTGGGAATATTATCTTGGATGAGATTCTTATTTCTTGATAAGTTAATTTTCATATTAATAAACCTTATATAATTGAAAATTTAATTCTAGACGTTCTAAAACTCTAACTGATTTATGAACTAACTTATTAGGACTTAATTTTGACTATTGTATCCTTAAAATCACTCTAGAATATGAATATAAAAATTCATATATCTTAAAAACGAAAATAATATACATTTGAGAATGATACTATATTTGAGAATATTATCTTGGATGGGGTTTTAATTTCTTGATAACTTAATTTTCATATTACTAAGCATTATATAATTAAAAAAAACTAACTCCAAACGTTCTAAACCTCTAACTGGTTCATGAACAAACTTATTAGGACTTAATTTTAAGTATTGCATCTTTAAAAGCACTCTCTAATATGAATATAAAAATTCAGATATCTTAAAAATGAAAATAACACGCTAGATTTAGAAGAGAAAAAAATGATGCTACCATTGAGAATATTATCTTAAATGGGTTCTTATCTCTTGATAAGTTAATTTTCATATTACTAAGCTTTATAAAATTAAAAACTAACTCTAAATAATTTAAAACTTTAACTGATTCATGAAATAACTTATTAAGACTTACTTCATGAAAACAAAAATCATATACTAGATTTAGAAGAGGAAAAAAATGATGTTACAATTGAGAATATTATCTTGCATAGTTACAATTGAGAATATTTCTTAATAAGTTAATTTCCACATTACAAAACCTTATACGATTGAAAAACAAATTCTAAACATTCTAAAATTTTAACTGATTGATGAACTAAGTTACTTATATCCTTAAAATCACTTTCTAACATGAATATAAAAATTCTTATATATTAAAAACGAAAATGACATACTAGATTTAGAAGAAAAAATAAATGATGTTATAATTGAGAATATTATCTTGGATGAGGTTCTTATTTCTTGATAATTTCATTTCCATATTAGTAGGCCTTATATAATTAAAAAACAAATTCTAGATATTTTAAAACTCTAAGTGACTGATGAATTAACTTACTAATACTTAATTTTGAGTAATGTATCATTATGAACCACTCTCTATTATGAATATAAGAAGTCATAAATTTTAAAAACAAAAATAACATACTAGATTAGAAGAGAAAAAGATGATATCACAATTGAGAATATTATCTTGGATAGGGTTCTTATATCTTGATAAGTTAGTTTTTATATTACTAAGTCTTATATAATTGAAAAACTGATTCTAAATATTCTAAAATACTAACTGATCGATGAACTAACTTATTAGGAGTTAGTTTTGACTATTGCATCCTTAAAAATACTCTCTAATATATATTTTAAAAACGCAAAAAAAAATATTAGATTTAGAAGAGAGAAAAAAGATAATGCTAACATTGAGATTGAAACAATAAAAATAATGTAATAATTGTTTATTTTTTAAAAAAATAATAAAAATAATGTAATGATTTGTTAATATAGCATAATATAGTAGCTTTTAGAATCCTTTTGATTAAAATAAAAAAAAATTGACACACAAACAACAAATGACTGTGCATGTGTTAGAAAAAAAGTATACTTAAATAAAAAAATTCTTAATTATTATATTTGAGAACATTTAAAATCTTTAAATTTTAAAAATATATCTTCGTAATTCTACAAAAAAAAAAACAATTAATCAATTCGTGTTTGCATAGGGCCTTATGATCAATGAAAAGATTTCTTACTTATACTTAATTAAGTTTTTCATGAAAAAAAAAACTATGAGTGCACTTAGTAGATATAAAAACTATAACTTGGTAAAATTTCGTTGAAGATGTAGAAAATAATTTCAACACTTTAAATAAGGACACGTCAGCTTCATCAATTTAATTTTATCATTACTAGCATTTTACAAGAAACACACACACACACACACACACACACATTATGAAAATATTAGATATTATTTGGTCATTCTGTCAAATTTATTTTTAATATATTTGAGTAATAAGTTTGTTTTAAGTAATTTTACAAAACTTATTATAATCAAATATACACTGACAGTTTTTTTTCTAATGGGACTCAATATGAAATATATTATTTTTATAGTTGATTAAATGTAGATGAATAGCAAGATGAATTAGTGAATATTCGACTAATTATGAGCTTTAAAACTTAATTTTGATTATAATAGAGTCGATTATAACTATGAGTGATAATTGATGTGAACATTAAATAACAATTATATGAATTATTTAATCTCCACCCTATAACCGTTAATTTAACATAAGGATATTTGTTGAATTTTACAAGCTTAATATAGTTAACAAAAATAACCCGATAAAAGTTGGTACACAAAAGGTACATTATATTCTAATTAAATAAGTATCTATAGAAAAATACTATTAAAGGCATTTATTAGATATAAGAACTATAATTTTATGACAAATTGTAGACCTATAATATGCGGAAAGCAAAATCAACTCATCAATATACTTACCGATCAAGTATTATTTTGGACTATTAATACCTCAAAAGCACTAAAAAAATATAAAAAAGGACACATTTTTGCCAGTTGAATGTCCTCGCACACGCGTTTGACAAAAATTAAAAAAATATATAAAAAAAATTATTCACAAAACATGTAACACCTCAAAAACTTTTGAAATTAAAGAATTATATTCATATGTAATATCTACAATTCAAAAGGGATACGTCATAGCCTCACAACTTTTTAATTATGTTCGTTATTTAGCTCTATGTAGCACTAACATGACTATTTTATTACTGTAAGTGCAAAGTTAATATTCATTTGAAATAATTGACAACCTAAAGTAAAAAACTTAAATAAGGCAAGTATCTAGCGACTCCATTATATAAGTATTTATTTTTTAACCAAATAAGATATTTTTTTTAATAATATTATTATCTTTTTTGTCTCACGATATGTGGTATATATTAATACATTCTTTAAGACCTTATGGTATATTGTATTTCATAAACTGGCCCGAGCTTGGCTCGGGTTACTGGGCTACTAATATATAATAAGCGAAGCAAGAAAAACATTGATAACTTCTTTGCGCGACACATTATCGCTTCTTTATATGACACGTCGTCAAATCCTTATTTTAAGATTAATTAACTTTATATTAGTAAGTCTTATTTAATTTAAGAACTAATTCTAATCATTTTACCTAATCAATATACTAATCTATTAAGACTTCTTTTTGACAATTATGTCCTTCAAATTTAAAAACTAATTCTAATTATTACAAAACTCCACCTTAGCATTATATTAACTTAATAAGACTTAATATTTACTATGGTATCTTCAAAACTACTCTCTAATATGAATGTAAAAACTCATATATATAAAAAACGAAAATAATACTTTTGATTTAGAAGAAAAAATTAATTTAAAAACTAATTCTAACCATTCTAAAACTCTACCTAATCTATTAAGGCTTGATTTTGACAATTATGTCCATAGATTGTATCTTCAAAAGACTCTTTAATACACACACAGATATATAAAGCGAAAGTAGTACTTTTGATTTAGAAAAAAAATTGATGTTATAATTAAGATTAAACAGCATATGAGACTTACAAAAAAAAAATAGAACAATTGATTTGAATTTGGATAGATACCTTTTTAAATTTGATTAATTTCACAAGAATAATGAGGGTTGTAAATTTTAAAATCTAATTCTATACATTTGAGAACTCAACCAAATCAATACACTTACTTATTATGAGTTAATTTTGACTATTGTATTATTAAAATCACTCTTTAATGTGAATATAAAAAATCATATATCGATAAAACAAAAATAACATATTAAATTTAGAAGGAAAAAAAATAACGTTCTAATTGAGTTGAATGTACTATGATTATTCATATATATTGACATATACGTAATATACATAAGATAGTTATTGTTAAAAAAATAAATAATGTGATATATAAATTAATAAACAAATTATAAATCAGCATTTTTAAATAAGAACTCACGACTATCAAACTGGTTATATTCCATATATAAGGTTGTAGAAAACAAATCAAACTATTTACTACGATTTATTGTTGAAAATTTTGTGGTATAATTGTCACGATGTTTGTAAATATTATAAATATATTAAGTCAATTGTACAATGTTTAAACTCTATGCTACAGACATATATTTACGTATTAGGCTTTGATTTTGATTATTAAAAACTTGATTAGATTGTCATGCAATTCTTGCATAATATTTGCATACACATATTTTTGCTTTAGTTCTTTTGAACTATGAGTTGAAAGAACAATAAGTAAATTGTATTATAGTACTGCTCGACGATGTAAAAAAAAGAACACAAAAAACTTAGCGATGAACTGTAACACAATCTAATCATTGTTCTTTAAATTTACAGTTCAGATGAACTAAAGCAAATATATATATATATATATATATATATATATATATATATATATATCTAAGAAAATATTCTGTAATAATTGCGTGACCATCTAATATCAAGACTGTAATTTTAAATGTGTATGAGACGAAACAATATTCTACTGGATATCATGTTCGTAACTTAATGTTAATGATTTATTGAAACAATGATTCATGAGAAAAATAAGAATGGACTATGACATTTACGATTTTAAAGATGGAGAACTCTTAACCTTATTTTTCAACAAAGTATTAAAAATTTCTTACCAATAATTATTGTTTTAGTGAAAGTAGATTTCTTTTTTCATAAGATGTTAATCTCTTTTTGCTTCTTGAAATGTGGTGTGCATGGATACACTTTTAAAAATATTTTATTAACTTACTTGAGCTTGACTCGGGATTCTGAGCTATAATATCTAATAATTGAGGCAAGAAATGTACTGATAGCTCATGACACCTCATTGTATTGTGTTTCCAATATAATAAGAGTTATAAAAACTAATGTTAAACATATCAATGTTGTTAAAGATCTTCAAACATTATTTCGAACATAGTCTTTTTGTAATTAATTAAATCAGCAAATATAGTAAACACTTCAAAAATAAGCCTTATGCAATTTGAAAATCAATTCAAAATATTCAAAATTTTCTAATTAATTTACTAACATATCCTGACTTTATTTGAATATAACTTTCTAATATGAAATATTAACCTGTAAAACAAAAACAACTTAAGAGATTTAATAAGAAAAATTATGTACTATTTTAAATTCATATTTAAGTTTTTTGTAAATTCAAATATGAATCTAACTTGATAAATATGTTGGTTAAAAATTTTGGTCAGTAAATTTCTTATTTTAAAGTTATGTTCTATACTATTTACTCGCACTGGTTAAATGCAAGAATACCATAATATGCAGATTCTATATGAAATATATTTTAAAAAATAGTGTAAATTTTAAACATTTATTATGTGGGCATTTCTTAAATTCAACTAATTTTATGTTGAAAAAGTTTTGAACCAATTCTTTTCTATGATATTTTTATTGTGAGTAATTAAACTCTGAAGCATTCTAAATTCTGCATTAACAATATACCATTTATGATTTTTATAATTATGAATTAAATCCCATATAAAATCTAAAAATATACCAGTTATGTTGTGATGAATGTAGACTAAAACTTAGATTGTAAACCTTATTATATCTGAATATAAATCTTACTTAGTATAACCTTGGTTATTGTATACTTTGTGAAATCTTGATAAAAAATTTTCAAATGTCCTTACTACGAGGTTTTGAACTATCCTATATAATCATTTTGGTTAAACATTTTAAACTTTATATAATTATCTCATACACTGATTATTGTTTTCTCTGTATACTTTGTTGGTGGATTACATTTGCTTCTAAAAACGGCACATCATCCTTTCTTAATTAGTCGTGTTGATTAACTTTTATAAATCACATGCTATAAACAAATATGTAGACCAAAATTTTCTCTTTCAAAATTAAACTAATATGTAATGAACGTTATGTGCAATCCATTCAAAGGTACAAATTAATTTTAAAAGATACTTACAGAATAATAAAATGCCTTGAGCAATAACAAATTGATCTCAATATGTTCTCCGTTATTAGTAGAATTTATTTTTTCTTTTTTGTTCATCTATATAGTAACCAAATCGGAATTAGTAAATATGAACAATGACAAAGCTTTTTGTGTAACTATATTTGATGAAATAATCATAAAATTATGCAATATATTTTATTATGCATTTCAAAACTATTAAAATAAATTACTATTAATAAATCGTCACGTGCTTGGCACGGGATTCTGAGCTAGTATTCATAAAAAAATGTCTACAATTCTTCTTTCTACCTTGGAGGATTATTGGCCTCACAGTTACTTGTCTAGCACACTGAGATTATATTGGCATTCTCGTGAAGCAGTTGAACCATGAAGCAGTGATGACCGTATAACCAAAATCAGTTATATAGTAGGGCTAGACCTAATTCCTTGAAACTAAAAGATGATGGACGTCAGATCAAGAATCTGTAGACCTGCGAAGGACTCTATAAATATGATTGTATAACCAGTGTCAAGTGACATGCTTCCCTTAACACTTTCAACAGAGGTTTGAGGAACGATAGTATCTCCGGAATATAAGAAGCATCTAAGCATGCTCAAACTCCAGAAATAGGTTATATTAATATCAGATTGCTTTAAAAACGATAAAGTGAGCTCTGTTACAACTGCATGCATTAATTAGTTGTTGTCCCCAGATATCAAGCGGGCCAGATTATATATTGCAATCCCGATCAAGTCAGTAAAAAGCCTCTCCTTCCACTCGCCGTTTTACATCATAAGGCTCATCCAAACAAGCTTCTGGCTGAGAGACTAGGTTTGAATGTACGAGAAAAGCTGAATATGAAAGCTCATAGGAAGGACAGAATAAAGATAAGAGACAGAGAACCACTCAACTCGAGCATAATTCTCTAAGTTTCATCTTGCCTACATTTCGGACTAGGTTCACTGCCCAGCCCTTAATCCAGTTATTTCTTTTCTCCTCATTTTCAGGGGGTTAAAGTGGTAGATAATCAGCACACTATAAATAGTGGGATTGCAGGGATGTTCTTCACCAAGCCGCAAAACTACCAAGTAGCGAACATTTGGAGGAAAATCAGGTGTACTCTAGAGTTCCCCGGAGTACTTCACAAGGTGATATCTTGTTTCGACAGATTGTCCCTACTGAAGTGTTTGGGGAAACTCCTGCGTTCATTCGATAACAAGCTAGGGTGAAGGAAATCTCAATTAGCAATCGTTTTCTTGTTTCCACTAGTGAAAGTCATATAATTACCTTCATATACTGATCTAATTACGCCTTCTAAGTTTAGGGGATTTGAGCTTTTATGGCATGAAGTATTAATGAATGCCTATTTGTGTGTGTGTGAGACATATATGATATTGTTATCGATGTCTAGACATAGTCGATTTCCAATGTTCTGCTGCTAATAAAATTACAAATGATAGTGAAACATAAACCTAAACTGTGTTTCCACCATTATAGACACGTCTTCTATCTAGTACGGGTTTGAATATTTAAGACCTACTCACACTGAACTGGAGTTGCTCTCTTGGCTACTCCTAGTCTAATTGAGAAGAGTATAATAATCCAGTAGAGTTGGTTATGGTGTTTGCTCCTTGTGCGTCTTTACGCTATTGTTTTGCTAACATAGTGAACTTACGCATCCTGTGTTAGAATTTTGAACCCAACAGGCACACATTCTGCAACAAGCTCTGAAGCAGAAGCTACTTTGTCAATGCAAGTGCTGGTTCTTTAATACTGGATGGATGAAATGGTGCTTAGTGATGCCCCATTTTCATATCCACGTGTGCTTCGAATCTGCTAATTGAAGACTATTAATTCATCTTTCTTGTATCTACAATGCTTTCTAGACGAGGATTGTTTAGCCATGATTGGTGTCCAGTTCTAGGTACTCATAAGGAGCCCTTTGATTTGAAGGCTCATATCTCTTTTTTTTTCTCTTTCCCATGAGGGCATGTCTTGTATCTTGGGTTCCCTTTCCCTATGCAACTCCAAAATGCTGACGGTATACCCTCAATTAAAGTACATTCTTCTTCTTTATACGATAACCAAATGACGGAAAATGATGAGGGTGTACCCTCAATTAAAGTACCGTAAGCTTTTTGATCAAGTTTCGACAGTCATATATCATCTCGTCCTAATGCAAGAAATATGCATGAAGTCCAGTCAAGTGCTAAGATTGCAAAGACCATTTGACCAACAGGATGGTTACTACTGTTACATCGATTTACAATCCGTTCATTGGTACGATTATAATACAGAGATGAACTTAAGAGTTTGTAAACTAGGTTCAAAAATGTAGTTTCTTGTTTGACGTAAATATACATGTTAGTAAGCAAAAAGCATTCCAAAATTGCCACTGCATACGTGAGTACAGTTATAGGAAAATTGAAAAATTATGGGCATCTGGTGTATTATAGACGAAAACACATTCGACGCCACTGGCCAACTACAAATCTAAAAAATATCTTACTTTAGGTAAAAATTGGAGTTAATTCCTGAGAAAAAAGCTGCAAACTTAAAGCCATTGATGGGATGCAGGGTGTACATAGGGCTGTATACGAACCGAGTTCGAGCCGAACATGGGTGTGTTCGAACTCGGTTCGTTTAAATTTGGACATGTTCGAGCTCGGCTCGAGTTCGTTAAGAGCCAAAATATTAATGCTCGAACTCGGCTAGAGTTCGTGAGGGTGAGACTCGGGCTCGGCTCGCTTAACTCGTTTAACAAATGAGCCGAACTCGAGTTCGATGACTCGACTCGCATTCATGTTCGATTCCAATCAATCTCTAAAATTACTCAAAATTCTCAAATCGTCCAAGCATAATTAATAAAAAATGATAAATAGAAGATACAGGAGGGATGTAGAATAAATAAAAAACACAGATCGATGCATTCGAGGTTAAGCCCTTGGCTTTGCAGGCGATAACTTTGCAAATCGGAAACTTAGCTTTGCAGGCGATAACTTTGCAGATCGGAAACTTGGCTTTGAAGGCGATGGCTTTGCAGCTTTAAAAGTTGAACGGTTGAATCCGACGGCAGGTTGAGTCCGGCAACTGGGTGGGAGATGACAGCGGCGAAGACGGCGGCGTGATGTTCGTTTGTGAAGACTGAAGAGAGAGAGAGAGAGAGAGAGAGAGAGAGAGAGAGAGAGAGTCTATGCGCGATCTGCTTGTGTGTGTGTGTGTGGCAAGGTAGGGGACGAAGAGTGCGGCTGTGTGAGTGAGTGAGTGTGTCCTGTTTGGTTTAGGTTTTAGTTTGAGTTTATATAGTTAGGGTTTTCAAGTGTTTGGGCTTATCTAGGAGTTGGGCTTTATTTTTATAAATGGGCTTGGGGTTTTGGGCTGACTTAAAGGCTTGGGATTTTGGGCTGCCTCCACTTTAAAATTTAATTTATGTGATTTATGTAATCATTAATTTTATAAATATATTATAATTAATTTATTATTTAGACGAGCTGTTCGCGAACATGTTTGTGAATATTTTAGTGTGTTCATGTTCGGCTCGTTTAATAAACGAGCCCTAAAAACTTGTTCATGTTCGGTTCGTATATTATATGAACGAACACGAACGAGTTCTGTTAAGAACGAACCACGAGCCGTTCGTGAACAGCTCGGTTCATTTACAGCCCTAGGTGTATAACAAGTAATTTGCAAGTTGCACTAAAACAAAACCCACCAAGTTCTCTTACATGTAAATTCACAAAGTTCATGTACTTGATCTCCCATATGAGAAGATAATTGGAAGAAACATGCAGACAAAAGAGAAGAAAACCAAGCAAAAACCATCTTCAATCGCTTAATAAGCAATTAGGCCTCTTGTTTCATCAACAAAAAATGAACATTGCATGTAGGACATTGCCTCGCCTATATTCTCCTTCTTTTCATTCTGACATCCTTGTTGGATTCTTTAACGTCCACAACACGTACAGGTGACGATTCAGATAATGAAATCACATCCTTACTGTACTTTTCTTCTAGGCTAACGGTGATAACACATATCTCGATATCCATCTTCCAAAACATGTGACCTCTGCCCCTTTGACTCAAATCCAATATCGTCCTAGCCTGGGATAATATAACTCTGATCATGTAATCTCGATCGTCTTTGTAGAGTTCAATCAAAGACAAGATGTTGGAGAGTAGTGCATATGAGGCCCTGTCATCACACAATACTGAGAGTGGAGTAACTTGAGCCTCTTTCCCTACAATAGACTCCGTGGTTTCATTCATAACTTTGGGTTGGGAGTTATCTGATCTCGACATGGTTACTTGCTTGTGAATGGAATCGGGATGAACAGATAGCTGAAGACAAGATGTTTCACCCTTTCCTAGCTCGGACTGCTTGTATCGAACTCGGAAAGTTGGGTAGGACATGTATGAAAGAGTAGGAGTCATCGAGTCCATAGCAGTAGAGCACGTCAAGAAGAAATTGGCGCGGTAAAACTTACTGTAATAGTTTGTGCTTACCATGAAAGGCTTATATAGGAAAACAAGTTTCTAATTCTGGAATATGCAATTTGCTATCCTAAATTGAAAAAGAGCGTGGGATTTCCTCTTTGCTATCCTAAAGGAGGGTGAAATTTCCTTATTTGCTATCCTAAACTCGAATGGAGATCGAGTAATGGAGTAACACACTCAAAATCTCTATACCTTTTTTTTTCTCTAAAGATTTGATTTCTTTTTTGGATATTTAACGTTTATATTACCCATTTGTTTACCACTTCTTCTGGTTTTTTTCCCTCCGAATTCACATCTATCTTGTTTAATTATCCTTTTTAAATTCTGTTATCGAAGACACCAAGTGTAAAAACCGATCATGAACTCCTTGCAAACATGTCATTGGAATTTACCTCTCATCTTGAAACATAAATATCTTATGAAAATGGAATATGTTTTTTTAAAAAACTGTAGTTAATTTATTACTATGTTAACATTTTCTGAAAAGGCATTTTTTTTGCCACAATTTGAAAGTGTGTGGTAAAAAGACTCATCCTCTTTTTAGCGCCACATAAATTTGCAAGTGTGGGGTAAAAAGACTCATCGTCTTTCTATGGCTAAAGTTTCAGCAGCAACAATTTATTCTGGGAAAGTTTTAATGAAACGGAAATGGTGTATTATCTGACATTACAAGTACCATCTTCCATCTACTTTATGTTCAAGACTATGTTTAGTATTCTCATGTATTCTGCAACTTTCCATCTCTAAAGCCCATCGTTTTTGGCATTTTTCATGGACTCGGTACCCTTAATAAGTTATGATTCAGCTCAAAGATGCTTAAATTTGTCATAACCTAGATAATTCTGCTTTGCCAATATGAATCTTGGTGAGCTGCATATTTGGCGAAAGATGAACTGGTTTTAAGTCTGCAAAATCTAGGAGAAAATCTGAAAAGGAGAGGTCATATCATATGTAGTGTGGACAGAATGGAGATAGATAAGAAGGCAGATGGCCACTCAACTCCCAAGGATGATTCTCTATGTTTCTAGCCCACATGTCCGTCTAGGTTCACTGCCCCTTACTTCTTCACTTTGTGAGGGGGAGGGGAGAGGGGGTACACAGTATAAATATTGGGGGATTGAGGATTGTAGGCTGCATCCTTGATCACCTGAACAAGCAACCAGAACCACCCAGCAGAGTTCGGAGGATTTCCAGGTGTCCCCTAGAGGTTCCTCAAACACTTCATTGGGGGTTTTTTCCTTCTGCCTGTGAAGTCCCTACTGAAGTGTTTGGGGGAACTCCTGGGCCCACTTGATTGTTATCAAGTAGAGGGTGCTGGTACTGGTGCTCTTGGCAATCTCCTTGTTGCTACAACTGTAATGTAAGTCACGTTTTTTTAAAATGATATTTTTGGAGAGCTAAGTTAGTGGATATGGCATATATTCCTATTCTTAAATATGCTGTAGATCCCCAAGTTACGTGGATATTACATATATTCTTATTAAATATGTTTACTTTCTCCGGTTTACAAAACTAAAAAAATAAGTATCATCAAACAGAGTCTTATTTCCTTTTAAGATTGAGTCAATGTTCACGTATTTAAATTATATCCTAGAAATTTAAATTAATTCGGTTCTAAATTCTGATGCTATGCAGATTTCACCGTTCTATGTCTTTGTTCATAATGGACCCGATAATTGAAGGGACAGAGTCTCGCAAGCCTTTATGAACCTTCTGTAAATGAAGTTGTTGGCGGACTCTTTTACTGGTTCGTAATATCAAAGCAAAATCAAGAGACTCATTTTTGCTTTTTGCTTCTTGCTTCTAGTACTTGTTCTGTCAAATATTGTTAAGATATATACATGTTGCACAGAGTGAAGCCGTTGCAAACACAAAAAGTAAACCCTAGAAAAAGAAAAAGGAGAGCTGATATAGGAAAAGACATAATTTCTATAAGCAACAAGCAGATTCACTGCTGCAGAAGGTTTGGTTTGTCGATATGGCGCGCGCAATGGCTTCTAACTGAATAAATTCTTGGCCAATGTATCAAAAAATATGTGGGAATACACAGTGTGAAGCTCTTCCAAACATAAAAGTGAACCCTAGAAAAATTGCAACAGGAGATATAGGAAAACCCATAATTTGTTTAAAAAGAAAATTATGAACATCTTGACAGATTGCTTATTGAGTAAGCATGCCTTCCTAGAAGTTGCTACCGCCACAAAAGCTCACAGTTGTCAGATTTATCTCCGCATCCATGAGAAACTTGTAATGGCCGATCTCCTTAGCACTCCCGATCCATTATTTTTCGAGCAGTAGCCATGATCTCACCGACAAGATACGCGCGATCAAAGTCGTCAAGTTTGATCAAACACAACATGTTGGACACCAGTGTATACGAGGCCGTGTCGTCATAGATTACCGATGGTTGAATCTCTTGAGCTTCTGGGCCTCTTATCGCCTCCTCCGCTTCATGAACGAATTCCGGTTCGGAATTCCTTGACCGCGATACGAGTATCTTATTGTGACACGAATCCGGATGGATGGCGAACCCAAGGCTAGAATTTCCGGCCGCCTTGAGCTCGTGTTGTGTGTACCAAATCCGAAGAGCTGGGCAAAGGCTGGTTGAGTCCATGGTGTGGAAAAGGAAGAGGGAAAAAGAGGGCGTCTTGTGAGAAAGGATTGGCAAAGCAATGCAGTGTGGTAAAATTTTGTGGTTAAAAATTAGGGTTTATATAGGAAGTAATGCAAGGCTAAACCATACAGGAAATGGATTTTCAATTTGTAGCATAAGCGTTTTTTGTGCAGTTTAATTTTTTCTAGATTAACTTTTGAGTGATCAAAGGCCTGATCATGTATCTGCATAGTAAGGTGTTGTTTACTTTTCAGAGAAAGAGCAAAAACATGTGTAGGGTTGGCAATTCATAAAGACAAAAATCGTAATCTCAACTTGGTTGCAAGTTCTTGTGAAATGATTAGGAAATAATAAGTGCATTGATAAATGCAGTCTACTTTTCATCACTTGCATTATCTTTTTGTCGCAAAGAACCATTAAATTGTACCAAAGTCATTAGTGACAAAAGTGAAATATGGGTTGTCAAAAGGGGGATAATTATTAATTGGAGATATGTAGTGGTCGATGTGCTCGTTATTAAACTACTAAATCCAAAGAGCTGAATCATCGCACAAAAGGGAGAAAGCTAGGTAAATTACCACATGATTTATTATTCGGGATCAACGTTGCAAGGGTGAAGGGTATCGGTCGAACAATCGAACATTTTTCCATGATTACAAGTTGTTTTACTACAATCCAAAGTAAATTCACATTCATTAGTAGATAAGCTTCCTTTTTGTTCCCCCCCCCCCCCCCCCCCCCGCGGAAGATCTAGTCCCAACTCTAAAGTGCATTAGAGTCAGATTTATAGACATTTCCTTTTTCGTGTTTAATAATCCATATATAATATAATTATATAAAAGTCGAGTCATTCACTGGAATTCTCAACTCTTTGGCTGACTCTAAAATTACATTGAATCTGAACTTAAGATAATAATGATAGAGACCTTGAATTTGATCCATTTACTATACCTTGAATTTAGACATCTTTATTATTTTATTACTCTCGTATTTAAGTCAGATTGTACATCATACCTATTTTCCTCCTTCTCACTTCCTTCTTCTCTCCTCTTCTCACACACTCTTTCTCACCCTATGTCTATATATTGTTGTCAATGCATGCACTCGACTTACATGAAATATAACATATTAAGAACAACAATTTGAAATTTTTTCTTTATCCATATGGTTAGGAACTTAGAATATTTCAATGTTTATGTTGAAATCTTTCCTTTCATCATTACACTATCTTTTTTAACAAAAAATATGGGCCAAAATGTCAAAAAAGAAAAGCTTGAAATAGTTAACCTTAGATGTGTCATGCATATATGCTATCATGTTGGCATATCAAATATATAAACAAAAAGGAAATTAACCCTAACATTTTTGTTAAAGGGAATTTGAGTCAATGAGAGAAATGCGACCTTAGAAGAATACACTTCCAATTTCCTCACAATCTTGGTCAAAATTAGTTTGTTTGTGTAGCATCTATTAAATAGCATGAATTAATTACCTCATTAACATTTAGATAGAAAACTGAATTAGCATGAAACTATAATTTTCTTGGATTCAAAAGCAAACTATTTTTTGCAAAAATGTTAAACTGTATACCTCCCAAAATGGAAGAGCAACAAAAGTAATACAGTATCACATTGGGAAAAATGATATAGTTAATTTCACGAAGTACACTAACATGAAAATGATATTAGAGGGAATAATACATTTTTGTAAGTTTTATCCTAAGTTTATAGTTTTATGCACGAAGTCTAACATGTTATTGTCAGTATGGAACCACATTTTTTTCAAAATAAAATTACAAGAAGGAATTGGAGATGATTGGAAGAAAAATGAAAAGGTATATAAGGTCTAAGACAACTTTTACTTTAATTTGCAATATACACACTATAGGTCGTACCAATGTGGTGGTGGTGACGTGGACGCTCCACGGTTGTAGTTATGGTAATGACGCTAGCAAGACGATGAAGGCAGATACGGTAGCAACCGGTAGGTGATGGGGGCAGTAAAGATGGCAGTTATGGCGCATCGACCAATGACCAATCATTCTAGCAGTACTGATGGTAGCAGAGGTTGTGGTTGATAGTATGATAGCTTTTTAGCAAAAATATGGTGACAGTGTTGGTGGCCATAATAACTCTAATATGGTGATAGTGGTGGCGACTCGAGAGGCATTGTCGGCAATAATGACCGGTATTTTAAAGGGAATAGTAAGACGAATGCGATGATAGTGTAGTAGCCGGAGACTAATCATGATCGAAATAGGAGCAAATAACCTAATTAAACAATAGTTATTCTAGATATAATTTCTTGGCTTAACTTCAAAGCAGTGTAAATCCTATCCTCTAACTTGGAACTCTTAAAATTTTTACTATAAGGGCTTTTCTCTTTACCGTGTTTTTGTATCCGTGTATAATAATCAAGAGGTGCCATTTTGTCTAAACCCAAATGGCAATGGTCTGAACAATTTTGTAATGACAACTTTTACTAATCATGTATGAATAACCTTAATAATGATGAACACTGGTAAAATTACACTTATAAATCAAATAAAAAAAACACGTAGAGTAAAGAACTTTTAAAGATACAAGGCAACGATTTTGATAAACAAGGAAACGAATGAGGACATGAATTACTAGCAATCAACATCTTGGTAAAACATGTGATACATTTTTTTCCGTCAAAATCACTTTTAAATGATAGATAGGTAATTCTAAAATTCGCGCTAAAATGTTCTTTATTTTTTAAACAGTTATGGTTAATGCGAGTGTCAATTTAAGCAGCGCGTTAATTTATTATGTGACAAACGCATAGACTTGGGTTTTTTTTGGAATTTCTGTTCTAGTTCAGTTCTATTTCATCATGCTAAAGTATATGATTTCCAATAGAACCAAATTACATACTATCATATGCATTTGCACAGGTATATTAGCTAGTCATAAGTAGATAATAAGGTTATTAAGAGAAATAAGATATTTTTTTGCTGGATAGCTACAATCTTTCCTCTGGCAACAATTAATGGTTGCAAAATAAAGTAAGTACCGACAATTCTAAGCAGCTTTTTTTAGCGTTCCAAAAAAAATTATTTATAGTATTTAACGACTATTAATTCTCACAATAAGTGGTTATAACTATCTTTTTAAAAATGTTTTCGAAAGAAAGATGTGTCTTCTAACAACCTTGTCTATGGCACATTTCTCGTGACAAACATATATTTTGTTATTAGTATCTATGAGTAAAACAAAAGGGCTCAGCGTGATTATGTAGTTCTGGGCTCACTTCGTCACCAGCCCAGAAACTACAGAATCAACTAATTCGGACCTTTTTCTTGCAAAATTGGGACATCCAAAACTATTGTCATATTAAGGCTGAGAATGGATATTAAAAAAGAACAAACTTTATCTGCTATCCCGATTGTGTAAGAATCTTTCTCTAACCCCATATATAGTGACAATTAATAGTCGTTAAATGTCTTTAATGACTTTTCAGTTAACACTTTCAACGACAACTCTTAACAGCGCTTTTTTAGCGTCATTAAATAAAAGCCATTAAAAATATTTACCAGCCTTCAATTGTCGCTACATGGGGGTTAGGAAGAAGATTCCTTCAACCTGGGTAGTAGCCAAATTTTTTCCATTGAAAAATCTGATTGTTCATTCCTACTCGTGTTCGTTTAAAGTAGATATTTCAAAAAATATAGTCAATACGCTAATATCTATGTTCGTTTAAAACGGAAAAAATTTGGCTGCTACCAGGGTTGAAGGAATCTTTCTCCTACCCCCATGTAACGACAATTGATGGTTGTTAAATGTTTTTAATTGCTTTTATTTAGTGACGCTAAAAAAGTGTTGTTAAGAGTTGTCACTGAAAATGTTAACAGAAAAGTCATTAAAGACATTTAGAGGCTATTAATTGTTACTATATATGGGGTCGAAGGAAGATTCCTACAACCTGAATAGCAGCCAAAGTTTGTTCGTTTAAAACTACGTGCCTCTCATTAAATATGCAAATGTTGAGTCTGTCTAGTATCGATCTGATCACGAAGTATACTTTATGTCTAGATTATTTTCCTTAACGAGTTTAGGCATATATACAAGTTTAAAATAATAAATTCTATTATTTCTAAATATTTCAGGTTTCCATTCTATGGTAAATGTCTAAATGATTACCAGGTGTCCTACATCTCGATATAATTGCAAACTTTATCAGTTAGGCTTCCTCCCTTCTTTTAATCTTTTTTGAGAACTCTATACTGCTGTCCCGGTCATGGGCAGATCTCCCAACCCCCCCCCCCCCCCCCCCCCCCCCGGTTATCTCTTAATGTTAATTAATTAATGTTTCATTTTGTTGTATTTTGTACTCTTTATGCCACCGGTCGTCATAGTCTTACTTCTTTCTCATTATTTTACTCCATCTTTGTTCTTCTAAATTCTATATTTCAAATCTTCCGACCACGAAAAAACACGAATTGATCAACGTTAATTTTTTTCTTTTTCTTTTTTGAAGTTTAAATTCTTATTATATGTTGACTTATACGTGACTATTATACTCATACTGTTAATAATCACATTAGTAATTCATATACAGAGTAGGAGTTAAGCTTCTTCATTCATGCAAGATTAGTAATTCGTTCTTGACTAACCTTACTAAGTTAAATAAATTACTATGAGAAGTAAAATTTAATAATTAGTAATTAAATTGAACAATTCTTTTATGTTAGTCATTAATTTTTTTAATGCCTTTTTGGCCCCCTTCGATTAGACTTTCTGGATCCGGCCCTAGGAATGACAATGGGGAGGATTGGATGCAAATCTCATAAGATCCGTACCCGCCCCAGTTTCACCAAAACTCCACCCCGCCCCGCCACTGGGCTATATAATTTCAAAACCATAACCGACCCTAAGATATTTTTGGAAACCAATTCCCGCCCCGCCCCCTTTAGCCCTCAAAACCCGTCCATCTCTTCATTGAAACATTCTGTTAGACATATGAACAAGAAAAACAGTAAGGCACCTATTTTGCCACATAGCTGGTTAATTGCAAAAGAATTGATGCATCGGAGTAAGACAAGGCATAATTATCATGAACAAACATTCATCGCCAATTGACTTGGGAGTTATCATGAGACAGATTATACTATAGACATGCGCCAGAATCAGTATTTATCCAAAAATTTTGCAATTCGAAATCTTCCTAGGATATTAAACTTTCATTTGAAAAACAAAGCTCAGAACAACTTTATGCAATGAACGTC
The DNA here is from genome assembly GCA_033070095.1 of Escallonia herrerae. NCBI lineage: Eukaryota > Viridiplantae > Streptophyta > Magnoliopsida > Escalloniales > Escalloniaceae > Escallonia > Escallonia herrerae. The sequence goes on from JAVXUP010000553.1 coordinate 53,178, forward strand.
AAACTAAAAAAGAGAGAAAGTTCGAACATAGCAGAATTTGGAATCACCAGAGACTTAAATATACCATGAATCATGGAAATTGGAATGAATCCAATCAAATTGTTGCAGTCATTTCTCATCACACTAATTCAATTTACGAAGAATCACAGAATAAAAACGGCGGTAGAAGAGTGGATAAGCTGATTAATCTTGATGTAATGGAGGTAGTGGTGACAGTTGATGGTGGACGGTGATCGCCGATCAACTCCAGACTCTAGTCTTAATGGACATGTTGGTTAAGTGGTGTGATGATGACGGTGGGGGTGGACGGACCATGGAGAACTTTTGGTTATGGTCTTCGGCCGAAGTGGAGGTCGTAGATGGGTTTCATCAAGTATTAGGTGATGGTGACGGTCATGGGTGGTCGCCGATTAGGTGGTCTTGAGGTTTTTAGCCGTGGGTGTCTGACGACGGGGGAAAGGGAGAGAAGATCAAAGTAATGGAGGCAGCCGCATAGCTCGATAGAGATAGAGATAAGGCAATCATTTTAGGGTTATGATAAACTATATATATGCTAGAATGGACGGCTGAGATATACTGATACATGGGGTTATATGTCGAGGCGGGTACGGGTCGGATACCGGGGCGGGTTAGATAAAATACCATATCCAACCCTAACCCGCAACGAGTTTAAAAAAAATTATCATACCCACACCATAACCCGATCAAAATTAAAATAACCAGCCCCTAATGGGGGGCGGGGCAGGTGGAGATCCGCCTGTTGCGGATCTAATTGTCATCCCTATTCGGCCCTGGTTCCGATCTTCTATTTGAGAACAAAAATTCATCTGCATAAAGCATTTGTGATAATCGGTGCTAGCTTTACTTATATGTCCAATGAAACTTATGAATTTGTATACATTCTTTACGAAAAAAAAAAATCATATGTGTTTTTTGGCATTGAAAAATTTTGAATTCGATCTTCAAAAAGCGAATAGGGATATTTTGAGGTTTAATTACACTATGCACCATGCTTCTTTCAAAGAGTTGCAACCAAAACTCTAATGTTTACTATTTGTCAGCAAAAAACCTAAAGTTTGTCATGCTTGGCAATCGCAGAAATTTACTAAGTACTTTAGTTCTTAAGGACATTTTATGTCTTTTTAGGTACTTTTTATATTATTTCAGCTTTCATAGGGTATTTCGTAGTTAAAAGTCTCCCTAAATTGGTTTAGCCTTCTTTTTTTTCTTTCTTTTCCTTCCTTGTTCTCTCTCCCCTTCTCCTTCCCATTTCTCAAGCGTCGTCCCCTCCACCTCGATCGACCCCTTCCTCAGTGGTCTGCTTCCCCTCATCCTTCTCTGTCGATTGCCTCTCCCATCTCCCACTCCTAAGATATAAGAGGTAGAAGAGAGATGGAGTTTAAGTTCAATATTTAGTATAAGATGCATAACTTGAAGGTGAAAAACACACAATATAGTGCCTATAAGCAATCAGACCAGTTCGACTTAAAAACCACATTGAGGTGACTGACAGGGCCATTTTTGGTTGCTCTCCCTCCTCCGCGACTGCTCGCCTCTCCCATGTTTATTGGTACATTAGCTGTGTGTTCTTCGATGTGATGGCGAGTGTAAGATGGTGGGTTTGTTGTTGGTGGTGGTTATTGGTGTTAAAGGTGTTGTTGAGGGCGAACGGTGTTGGTTTTTCCTTTGGTGGTTTTTGGTGTTGGTGGTGCTATCGAAGGTGAATGGTGGTGGTTTTGAGTGTTGGAGATGGTGGTATTGAGTTTTTTGTCAGTGGCCTCGAAATAAAGGGATGAAAAGAGGCAAGTGGTGGCAGAAGAGGAGGAGGCTAGGCAAGTGGAGGTGATGAAGAGGTGGAAGAAGGATTTGGGTGAGGGGAAATTGAAGAAGACAAAAATACCCTTAAATACTAATGAACTCAATGATAGCCTTTCGTAATGTACATTATAATGACTGCAAAACATGACAAATCTTACAAATATTTGCTCCCTAATAGCAATTCTAGTTAATTTTAAAAAATAGAGAGTTTAGAGTACAATTAAGCCATGTATTTATACTCGATCTTCTTCCGATTTAGGGGGGGGGGGGAGGGGGGGGGGAAGGAAAGGAGGAATATGGATTTATAATGTTTTTTCCAAATATGTTTAAAAAAACACTATTCATATGATGCAATCAACATATCTGTTTGCACGAAGTAAAAATGCAATGTCTCACCATAAGTAATGTTGGTTCATCCTAAGGCCTCAACATGCCATGTTATCAAGTTAAGGATCGGCGTAAGGACAAATTCTCACTTAAGGGTGATTCATCCTAGAACAAATTGGTGATTGTCTATCAAACTGTTAAATCAAGGACAACATTGGCTAAATGAAACATGCTAGTTCTAAGGTTTAACTACATAAGAGTTGTAAAAAAAATTGCAGAGGCTAGATGAAAACTCAGATAAGAAGGTGAAACGAGACGGTATCCAATTTCAACACGTGACAAAGTCCGATGAAATCAAATAAGCTTAATATGAGCAGAATGAAAAAATAGCATGCTTGGACATGTGGCAAGTACATATTAGATTAACCTGAGTCTAAATGACTGCAAGTTTAGTTATAAAGCCATAAATGTTGTCTTAATTAATTCTTTTCTGTACCAAATACAAAATAGCTCCTAGATTATGTTAGCACACATTCGTTTTCCTTAAATAAGCCCGGAGGCTAATCTTACGTGCATCAGACCAACTGTTTACAAGCAGTCACCAAAATGTACATGATTTTGGTGACTCATTCAAGCAGTCACCAAAATGTACTTTCACAGTGTTATCATTTTACAAGAGTTGATCACTATAAACATTATAAAGCTAGAATGCTTTTAAATACATTATTATACATATTTAATTTAGATAAGGAGTAGATTAAGTAAGAGTGACTGTACTTAAATAGCACTTAAAAAGTCATATAAATTAGGCCAAAAGAACTCTGACAATATTTCTAAGTCCACATATGTCGTTTGAAAGATGTCAGAACATACATGTTTCTCGAAATGCCAAACCATTTAAATTATATAAGAATTATGTCTACACGTGGCCCTATTAACACCTGACACGCCGGTGCATCATAATATCTATAAACCTTCTGGGGGCACATAAACAACCGTTTTGAAAGCAAACCATAGCATAATGAAAACATCTCATAGCTCAGCTACGGAAGAACGTACGTTGTCAAAGAGTGTGTTTGAAACCGTAAAATTGACGAGATTTCATTTCAAATACTTAAATTTTGTTGTTTGGAACTTTAAAAAGATTTTATGAATTTTACTGAATTTGTTTCCATTGTGTGAAATCCAATTAAAAATGGTCGGATTTCATGTAATTTGAATTTATTTGAATTAAAAGTAATTATTTACCTACCTTACTTTTTTCTGAATCTCTTCCATAATGAACCACTACTACCGTCTTCATTGCCAATAATACCATCACCACCACCATCACTTTTACTACCACCATTGCCGTTGCCACTACCACTATTGCCACCGCCACTACTACCATAGTTGTCGCCACTGAAGGCCACCACCACCACTATCGTCGTCGCCACTATTATTACTGACGTCATCATTATTGCCGTTGCCATCACTGTCACCACTGCCACCGCCATCATCACTGCCACCATTACCACTAGCACTACGGCCACTACCACCAACACTATTGCCACCACCACTGCCGCCACCATTACTGCCACGATTACCACTGCCGCCATCACTGTTGTCACCACCACTACCATCGCCACCATTACTGCCACCACCACCACTGTTGCCACTACTACTACCGTCGCCGCCACCACCACACCACCTTTACTATCACAACCACCAACACTACTGGCACTGCCACCACTACTGCCAGTCTGCCGCCACCACTTCCACCACTTCTGCTACAACTACCACTCCGCCTCCCCCAGTAATGCCACCATTGCCGCTATCACTACTGCCATCAGCGTCATTATTGGCGTCACTTGACCACCACCAGTTGTTCTACACCTCAATACACCATCATGCCACTACCCCATGTAGTGCCTCGCCACTACTACCATGTGATGGCACTATCAAACTTGAAACCACTTGTGGTGGCTCGTTTTCATCGTAAGTTAAGGATATAATTGTCTAAAAATTTATTACTTTTCCTTTTCTTTTGTTTTCCAAACATAAAATAAGAATTCTGCGATTTGAATTACTTTCTCTTCCAAACCAAAAAAAAAGTGAATTGAATTGATTTCCAAATCTAAACCCAAATTTAAAATCTAAATCTTAAAGAATCAGTTCCAAATAGACAGTAAGTATCTATCGAGAGTAACCTCACGTTCACTAATTGCTAAACAAGGAAGATACAAAGAAACAAAAAAAAACCATTGATGTACAGAGCAAGTTCGTCATTAACGTGATTGAGGTGCTTTCCATTGTTCAACAAACAACGTAAAACCAAACTTCACCAGCCGGCCTAAGAGACTGAGGTTGCAAGTACAATATCAGAGCATATTTTGTGGTGACCCTATCTGCAGAAACAGAATTACGACGACGTTCACCTAAGGCACGTCAAAAAGACAATCTGTCTGAGCTGAAAAGCCTTGTTCTTATCGTCAAAAATGCTGCTTGTCATTAGCTTATCATTTATTTAATACTAACACGCGTAGCTTTTCCTAGTGCAATTCACCGAATCTACGCGTTCCGCCGCGGGCACCAACAAGTTTTTCTTGCCATGCACCACCTTCCCCCTTCCTTAACACACGCCTCAGAATCTCGCACCAGAACTTTGCACTTGTCCTGCCTTCTATACCTCCGGCGCACTCAGTCAAGTAATCCGCAATGTATGAAGTGTTCTAAACTTCCCTTTCACTAGCTCAATCAGTCCATGTTATCATGGGGAATTGTTGTGGGAGGAGTCTTCAAGCAGAACCCAACCAACCAATTGGCACTGCTCAACCTCCTGCAGGTTCGCCTTCTGTCATCCCCAACTACTTTACGATAATGCTTCTAAGACCTGCATACAGATTGAACTTTCACAACTGACAGTCTGACACTATGCTCAAATTACTTGAATGTTTACAAGGTCACAATGGGATCCAAGTTACTGCGCCCCCAAAACTTTCCAAGCCCTTTCGAGAGATTAACTCGTCGGTTGCACATAAGGGTACTCATTTCCCTGCGTACATTGTCTTTTCCCTTTCCTAGAAACTTGAGCAGTAGACATGAAGGTTGATTACTGAGACCTAATATAGTTTGTTTGAGATGATACAAGGAGTCGATGACATCCACATTCTTTATAAAGGGAGAAATTCTAAACCACTTCAAGAAGAAACTTCATCAGTTTCTCCAAATACACAAAAAGGTATATATACCTCAATTTTTGCAAAAGTTTAACAATATCCAATGCTCAGTTAAATATAATGTTATTTCGTTTTAATTCGTACAAGAAGTAACCAAAGTCAGATTTACTCCACCCGTGAAAATCTCAAACTCACAACCAGAGCTAAATTTACCAGCTTCTTTAACAACGGAGAAAGAAGGCACGTAAGCTCTGATCCATTTTTTTGTTTTTAAGTCCAAGGAAATGAGAACCCTATGATTCTGTTTCCTTGCATAGGTAGGTAGATATTGAAAACTCCTACGCTTGCTTTAAGAAAGCAGTCCAACTTTTTCCTAATCCTATGTTTCTTGATCCAGATAGCAGATACCGTAAACAAGATTTCTCAATGGTGAACATGAAAGATGCGGTTCATGCATATAGGCTTAAAAGCTTCAGCTATAAAACCCTCAAGGCTGCCACCCAGAAATTCAGCGAGAAGAATTTTCTTGGTCAGGGCGGCAGTGGCCATGTTTACAGAGGCTGGATTAATCATTGCACCATGACCGCTGCAAAACCAGGTGATGGACATCCAGTTGCTGTTAAACGGCTCAAAAAGGGAGGTGCTCAAGGGCGAGAGGAGTGGCTGGTTCGTCTTTCCCCTATCCTATTCCCATCACGTCCTTATGTTCTCTGCGCGTCTTGTTTATTTCTTTGCTAATGAACGTCTAGTGAACCATTGCACTGGCAGAATGAACTAAACTTCCTAGGACGATTTAAACATAAGCATGTGGTTAAGCTCATAGGATACTGTTCTGAGGATATGCACATGATTTTAGTGTACGAATACATGCCCAAGGGAAGCTTGGAAGCACATCTCTTGAGAGGTAAGAGTCAGCAGTACAAATCAGTCGGCTACTTATGATAGAAAGATTATGCAAATTTTGCCATAAATAATGCACAAACAGAAATTTGAAGAAACGTATGTGGTATAAGCTGAAGGGGTGACAAAGCTAAACTGGAGTAAGAGAGTCAAAATAGCCGTTGGATCGGCCAGGGGTTTAGAGTACCTTCACACGGCTACATCTCCAGTCATTCATCGTGATCTCAAGTCCTCCAATATTCTGCTTGACAAGGTCAGCATCGCTTACCTTTTCAATCAAAGCACGCTTACTGTATGGACGATTACTTTCTGTGAATTTCTCACATAGTGAGGTTCATATAACAGGACTACACTCCGAAGATTTCAGACTTTGGAATGTCCAAGTTCGGCCCTCAAGGAGACAAGACACATATCTCCACCAGGATACTTGGAACTAGAGGGTACTTTGCTCCCGAGTACATCGCAACAGGTATAAATAAGCAAGAGGGCGTAAGGTCGATCAATAGTATCTACCTGCAAGCCATTCCTACCTGGAAAAGTGTACACTCTGGCTGCCAAGTTATCTTGGCTGTGCCATGAATGTTTTAATTAGAGGAACAACTATAGTTCGTGATATTCAATATCTTAATGTGGAGCAACAGATTCACTTTTCCCTTAATATACCACAAGAAAGACACTATCTTTTAGCAGCTTATAGGAGTTTCTTGGTTTTTGCTTGTATGAAACACAGCACAGATTTTTTCTGCCAAGAACTATATACGTATAAAAATAGCCCTAACTCAGCTGATCTTGCTTCATCTGGCAGGTCATTTGACAATGAAAACTGATGTATACAGCTTCGGAGTAGTACTACTAGAGATCCTTTCTGGCTCTGGTGCAGTCAAGAGGTACTCAGATGGAGGGGATGGGGATCTTGCACTATGGGCAGGACCACATCTAAGCAGTAGGCCGGAGCTACATCGTTTAATAGATAAGAAACTAAGAAAGAGCATACAGATGGAGGAAGCTTATGCATTTGCTGAGATCATCCTCCGGTGCCTTAACCCAAATCCCAAAATTCGCCCAACGATGACCGATGTTGTGAATAGTCTAGAAGAATTAGCCCAAAACACGAGGAAATAGAACCAGATCTCACTCGCCATTCTAGAAGTATGCAAATATGTGTTATCAAGGATCGTGTTGAGTGTCTTTGCTAGCTTTTATCCCACACTAATTAAGAAGATGCTTTCTAAGATCTAACCTATGTGGCGTACACTCTTCAAGCAACAAGCATCCAACTCAATATGAAGCGCATACTGCAAAACACAAGACAGTTTCTAGTATGGTGGAAGTTGTTCATATTACCTATGCCATGAGAGAAGCAGAGTAGGACTCTTTATTTGTTTCCTGCTAAGGAGAGAGCAAGTCACGTTTGCTACTTAGTGTGTAGATATCATGGCATATTTGTGGCACTAAGGATGACTGTTTGAAAACTAAGCGAGTATATGAACATACAAATAGGAAAATTATCAGTTATGAGAATTAAATGTTTTAGCAAAGCCTAGGAACTTAAAACTATCAACAAGAAAGTAGAGGCCATATCCAGAGACAGTCAAGTGATTTCAATCAGGAAAAATCGAGCATCCTAATACATTCATGAATACACAAGGTAACATCCCGTTCTACATAATGCAACATTCTACTAGAAGATATGGCCATACAACAATATATGTAACCAACGAAATTTGGAGTAAGGAGACAACTTTACAATAATATGCGGCTCTATTTCATGTTTCTCTACCTCGCCGTACACGTTTGAGACTGGTGGTGGGCTGGCAAAGGGAATGCTGAGGGTGTCAAATGAAGAGGTGAACGATGATGTCTCAATGGTGACTTATGGGCAGTACGAAGATTAGTTTGGTGCTCTAATTGGGAGTGTTTCTCGGAATTTTTGGGGTCTTGGATCTGTTCTAGAGTTGCTAAAACTTCTGCCATTCGTGGCCTGGCTTTGGGCTCGGAGCTCAGGCACTGGAAGGCCAGGGTAGCAGCAGTATAAGCAGCTTTCTGAGGGTATTGGCCCTCCAGCTTGCTGTCCATAATCCGAAATAGTTTTCTCTTGTCACTCAAATATGGTTTGGCCCAGTCCACAAGATTCTGCTCTATACCAATCTTTCCCTTATCAACAGCACGACGTCCAGACAATAGTTCAAGCAAAACAACCCCAAAGCTATATACGTCACTTTTTGCTGTCAAGCGACCTGTTTATCCATAAGAACTTTATTATATTGCCTTTTGTTATATCAAAGACATTATCATGCTATTTAAAAGAGAAGAGTGAGCAAGACAGTACTTAATGTTCACAAACCTGTAGCAACATATTCTGGTGCTGCATAGCCATGAGTACCCATTACTTGAGTCGACACGTGAGTCTTATCACCAGTTGGGCCTGCCTTAGCTAAGCCAAAATCAGAGAGCTTTGCATTAAATTCCTGCAACCAAGGAGGAATAAGTTATAAAAAATAAGTTCCATAGTGCCACAAACTATTCCAGCATGTACTCAGGTATACCGCATCTAGAAGAATATTAGAAGCCTTGAAATCCCGATATATGACTTGTTCTTCGGCGTCATGCAGGAAAGAGAGCCCTCTCGCAGCACCGATAGAAACTTTGATCCTCGTTGCCCAAGGAAGTGGTTGAGGCCCTCCTATGTAACCAAATGGCATCAAAAAGTTAGCAAATGTGCATAAAACAATTCCCCAAGAAATAGAGTGATGTCAAATGCAAAGATTCCAGAAAGTTTTGCACCACTGTACTAATTCCATCACCGTGCATGTCAAGGGTGGACAGAGACAATTACTTACAATAGAAATTTATTATGCATTGCAGATCTACAGAATAAAAATCTGAATAAAATAAGAAATGACAAGTAGACATGCTATTGTTCTGAAGATCTAGAACAAAGCAAATGAACACACATCCTATCCAGAAAAACTCAGTGGACTTATAAGCAGTCACTCAGCCTCCTTTAAATTAAGACATGTAGACTATTGCTTTAATTACACGCGAAGCTGAGTTTTCTTCACTTTATTTCTAGTTTCTAGTTTATAAAATCAACAGCTATGGCATTTGGTCCTCATGCAGTCCACCCATCCAAAGCACCCTCGATTCATGGGGAGCAAACTTAGCGCATGGCCTTAAGTTCCGCAGGAGGCTAGAAGGGTAAAAACATAACACAAAAAAATGACGGATGTGGAAAAAACTACGACATACAGAAGCAATGCAAAAGTAGATGCCATGTAGCATTCATATTAAAAGGAACTTCTCACTATATATCAAGATGGGAACATATGTCTATGATTGTAATTGCACGATGGTACATCGAACATGGATACTTCTTCTCTCATGATACATATAAACACTAATATGTTCATTATGGTGAAACATACTTCTAAATAGATGATTCTCCAAGCTCCCTTTAGGCATGAACTCATACACTAGAAGCCGGTTATCACCTTCCAAGCAGTAACCAATAAGTTTAACCAGATTTGGATGATGCAGCTGCCCCAGATAATTAACCTCTGTCTGCAGAAAAGATTAAGATTTGTTAAATGGGCTAAGACAAACGAATATTACTTGTTTTCAAGTAGATAATTGATAATGAAAAAGCATACCAACCACTCCTTGTGACCTTGGAAAGCCTCACGTTTAAGCTTCTTGACAGCAACGACCATTCCGGATCCAGGCTTTGCAGCAGTAAGCGTGCATTCGTCAATCCATCCTTTGAAAACGTAACCAAATCCTCCTTCACCAAGAAGACTGTCGGAACGGAAGTTTCTGGTTGCATTCTTCAATTCGGTAAATGAAAAGGGTTTGACATGAGGAGATGACAATATCTCACTTTCAGATCTTGGAGTAGTAAGACCGTCTGTGCTGTACTTTCCATTGCAAGATGGAATGGTCAGGCTAGAATGTGCTGAAGAATTACTAATTTTGCTGGCAACTCTAGAGGCTCCTGAAGCCGTAAAGAAACAAATGTTTCAGCAATGATAAGCAAGAATTTCACAAGCTCTTCGAATAATTAACCAAACTCAAGAAACAGCCAATCGAATTGTAAATATTGCAGATCCTTGTACACAAAGAACACAATGTTTGTGCTAATGCTAACATCTGTCAATGTAGTCAAGATAAATAACTTCAGCAAGGTCAAACTGCAGTAGCTCATTTGCTCCAATTAATTGGAGGAGGCCCGAAAAAGGTGAATGTTCAGCTGCAGAGTTCTAGAAACATCAGGCAACTGCCTTAATTAGTTATTGCCATTCTTTCTAATTTACTCATGCGAGATATTCCAATATTTGCAACCAAGTGGGTCATAAGGATACTGTTTTCACCATATCTTTTCCAAGAACTATTCCCGAGTACTAAAACATAGTTGTACTAAAAGCACAGCAACAATATCATTTAACTTAATAACCAAAATTCAACTTTTCCTCAAGGATTCCAAAAATTTCAACCAAGGCAAAGGTAATTGGACCATTAAAGCATGATTTTTCACAAACAGAAGAAGACGGCTATGCTATAAAAGGACTCACAGTCATCATTTTCCATTAGGATGATACAGTGAATTATGCGAAATCATGTAGAGCTATCATTTAGCTGATGCCGAACTCAAGAAGAAGATAGTGACAGCACAGATTTTACGTACATAGCCAAAATCCCAAACCCAATTAGAACTCTAAGAAAATAGATTTACAGAAAAAAAGACTACAACTTTTAGAAATTTCAGTTACAAGTCAATTTCTCAAAAATCTAATACAAAACCAATACAGCAGAAGAACGAAAAGAATACCCAAGTCGACACCCAGAAAGAATTAAAGCAATTGCAAAACCAAAAGTAAAAAAGTTAGATCCTACACCACCAGAACTCACTCTAATGACCACAAAATTTTGGGTTAAATTGGTCAAGCACAGGCTTGTCACTTATGAAGGCAATCAGACCTCGGAAAGGCAAGCTACTATATGAAGCGAAACCCTCTTATTCAAGAAACATCCCCATATCATTACAACCCAGAAAAGGGTATGCAAAAAAACTCTTCCATTTTGTGTGTATAAAGAGAGAGAGAAGCAGTACCAGAGGTGTGGGAGCTAAGAGTGGCATCAACTCTAGCAGAGGAATCTAAGCAGTTTCCCATTACTCTCGAACTATGCTACAAAGTACCAGCTCCAAGCTGAGAGAGAGAAGGAGAGAGAGAGAGAAGCAGATTGCTTTCCCAAATATGAAACAGAAGATTAGTAAATGAACTAGTACCAGTTAGCCTTCCCCACCTTTTCCAAGGGTTGGTGCATCAGATTGTATGTAAAACTGATATTTTAACAGCGAATGACAGAGGAAATCGCTTTCATATTACTGGGGAAGTTGACAAGGAAAGGCCTTGGCATAAAGTAAAGCCAAAGGGAGTGGAAGGGGAACGGAAAACGCGCAGAACTTTTCACGATAACCTTCCGTGGTGAGACAGACTGCTAAGGGATTCGTCACCTCGGACATCTTCAGGTCAAGCACGGAATTTATGCATTTTCTTAGCTCAGCCTTTCGCTGTCTGTTGCATAAACTTCTTGTGGGTTGGCCACATTTGTGTTCTTACAATTGTTCGACCAAAATTGACATTGAAGGTCTTAAGTTTTACTGGCGCGTGATTAATGATGTGTCACATCAATGAATCTATTTTAGCAAACCTAGTTGTCAACTTAGCAATAAGATTCGAGATTTGAGCGGAAAAATTTGCCCCCTATCAAAGAATCGAATTTATGGCCTTTATTGATCTGAAGAATATATGACCTTTATTGAATTAAAGAATCGAATTTTTGGCCTTTATGACGGTTTGTGCGTCAAATTTAAAAGAAAAACATTAGGCACTCACACTATTGTTACTTAAAAATTATTTCAAATGCCTTTTTTGACTTTGAAGGATGTACCGAACACTTTCTTCTTTTGCAAAACACTTGATCACCTCATTATTTAATTTATCTTAGATATCCATTAATTGCACTTTATTTTGTGAATTAAGGGAGATAAGTATCAATCAAACAATCTCAATAAACAATAATATTGTGAAACTAGCCAAAAAGAGGTGGCTGTAAATTTACCTTCATTCTAAAGTACTATTTGGACTTTGGCTAAAACTTTTCCACGGGTCTTGACCCTTTCCACAGTCACTGTTCCAGGGCACCAGATGTGAATGAAAGAAAGGGCTTTGCTGGAGGTCTAAAACTGCGAACTAGAGGTAGAGATATAGAAGAAAAAAAAACTCGCGATTTCTTTTTTTAACTAATCACGAGAGTCGTGTCAACAAAAAAAAATTCTAATTACAAGAGATGCATGACTACAATTCACGAAGAAATAAGAGAACCACATAGAAAGTCAATTACAAGAGCTTGGATTTCCTGCTGCAGAAGACGGTTACTAAACCTTGAGTAGCCTCTCTAAATTTTCACAATTGTACCAGATTTATTGGTACACAATAACGTCATATTAGTCTCATCCCGGTAAATCGAGATACATAGAGATATAAAAATAACACCAAAAATATACCAAGAGCGACCCACCTTATAATGGACTAAGTATGATTAGAATCTCAGTAAATATATTTAAATGTGATATTGGGAGTAGTTGAACATAGGAGCAAGGGGAGAGATATGGACGTGTTACCCATAGGGCTATTGCTTAAGCATTACATCATTCAATTCAATACCATAAGCAACAAGCACGCATCTGATTCTCAAAGGTCACAACATTTGACTTTTCTTTACAAAATCAGCTTTAAAGGCTTTCATTCACAAATCTATTTTATTAATGAAGTGCTTAAGATTTATATTGAAAGAAAAGGAAACTTTCATCCACTGGATAAAGGTGTATTTGACATTTTCAAGGGCAAATAGTATCTGCATTGGTTAACATGACTATAATTTGTCACCTTTGACCACTAGCCGAAGGATAAAGCCCCAAGGAAGCTGACCACCACATGAAGTGGGGCAGGTTTGATTCCTGAGCAGTGCTAAAATTTGTATTCTCACTGCAATTTGGACTAAATGAACTAGTGGACTTTTGTGAGAAAGCTTTCTGGTCCATTTGCAGGAGAGTTCTTATCTATTTGTTGCAATAGTTAAGGGAAAAAATAAGCCATTATGTCGGTGTTATCACGTTGAATTCGTTAAGAATGACTTATTGTGACGTTATTTTTGTGCCATATAGAGTAGCTCATCAGGGAGGACGACTTCAAAACCTTGAAATTAACTATCAACCGTAGTTCTTAAAAAGTCAGTTAATTCATGTGGACGTAGATATGTTCTATCTTTATAATTCTCTTATTATCGTGACTGATTTTGTCCATTATTAGTATGATGTTTCTACTATTAGTTAAAAAAAAAAATAGGCTTTCTTTTAAAACAAGAGAAAGGTTATGATACAGCCTTTGGGTCGAGAGTGATGCCTAATTAAAAATTTAATTTAAATGTGTCTAATTAAAATGAAATTATTATTACTCTCATTTTATGCATAAGCACGCCATATATGTACTTAGAAGGACATTTTCAGAATAAAGTTACAATAAAGAACGGTTTGACAATGGTTTTATCAAGTACAAAGGACACTATTTTCAAAGTTGTAATTACGAAAAGTGAACTGCAAATTCGTATATATTATAAGAAACAATTTTGTATGTAATCTAGATAAATATTGACTGCAACTCGAGTTACATGGCTACAACCGTCCATTGAGTGATAATTAATTATTGCTAAACAAAATTACTCTACGATCGGGGACAATTGTTATTACTATACGATCGAAGACAATTGTTATTACTCGCTTTTAGTGTCACTGATTACATTCCACGAATAAATTTTACAACCATTTTATTGCCATTTTAAGTAAGGCGGTTTACATCTCCCACCCACGGTCAACATTTTCCCATCCTTAATTATGTGCTTGATGTCGAATCAATGTTCTCCGGAGGTAATACCATACCCAAAAGTAATTGCTCCTTGTCTCTTTTTTTTTGGTCAAACAAAAATTTCATAAACTAAGAACCAAATGTACAACCTAGAAGAGCACAAATAAATGTTTAACTCTGAAAACAAGTACCAAAAGTACAATTAAAAGGGCACAAGCAGAAGCTTGACCATGAAATTTAAACCAGCCGACATGGCCTAGACAGAAAAGTATAAACGATAAGTATTATCATCATTGGATTTACAAAATCCAGATCAAATGGTAATAGAGTGGAGGAGATGCAACGAGAAATCAATTCCAGAGGCCGTAAAAATTAACAGTTTAGATTAATGTCAAATGATCAACCAATCAGAATTTAGCCTCAAGAGGTTTTTTCATACCATAAGCCATCTTTACCATCATCAGACAGCTATTTTTGGCCTGGCATAGTATTTGAGTAAAAAACCATTGACTGCTTCGGGATTAATGGTCCCCATCATCCAAGTTCGACCATTTAAAACCGTTGAAGGGAGGGGCAGCCTCATCACTTTGCACCCATGGCCTCGTTCTTCAGGCTCACGGGTCCTACTCCTTTCACCAATACTAATCTCCTTTCCTTTATTCATTATGTTTGTATCTCAATCTCATTTGTCTAGTAAAATTATTCTTGCATCCCTTAATCGCTCTTATCAGATGCGTCTTTTGATTTCTTTAATGGTCTTAAATGATCGAGACCAATGATCTCAAACCGTATATACTTAACTTAAGAACTCTAAACTTTTACACAAGAACAAGCCAAAAGTTGTTTAATACCATCCGAATAAAGTTCTGGCACAATAAGAGGTTGTTTCAATTGATTCTCAAGAATTAAATTTTAAATCAGTTTTAATCTTTTTTAAGTATAAGATGAAAGTAAGTTTACTGTAACAAAATGACCTTACAGCGTTTTAAAATTTAAAGAGGCATTTAATGTCAGTTTATACGTCAGGATATTTTGATAATTCTTTTGATCAAACATGATTCTTCAAAACTGATTAAATCAAAATCTCAAAAAATAAAAATTTTTGTATATATTAAAAAAAAAATTTAATCCGTTTATATTTCTTTACCAAATACTTCAAACTTAATTTAATTTGAATTTCATCAAGTTTGATCATTCTATAAAAACGATCCCGAACACCCTTTAACGCAAAATCTTGACGGGAAAGCCAGACCCTCTTCTTCCCCACCGCATCATCATTATCAGCAAACCAAAGAAAGCTTCACGAGGGCAGAGAGATGGGTCATGCTTTTGGTGACTCGGAAGAAGAGAAAGATTGACCGCAATTCTCTGCACGAAGCTCAAGCTGCGTTCACATTCACTGGACCTACCATGGTTGAAACACAAGCAAAAGTCCTCTCCAACCACGAGCTCTTCCGTTGGCTGTCTAGGTCTTTCCACATACATAAAGAAATACACATGATCCCAAGAACAAGATTAGGGAATATCAAGCTGGTGCCACACACTCAGATTGGTCGGATCATAGTCATTGGGGACAAGAGACCTGGGTCCGATGGTGGGGCCATAAATTCTCGGCTTTTTGTGGTTGTCCAAATCCGAGGACAAGAAAGATGAGCAGTGCAGAAGGGAGTCAAGTCCAAGAATATCTTCCTTCGAGAAACACAACTCCACGGGCCATGGACATGAATCTGTTTCTATTTGATTGGACATGGCGTGATCCAGTTTGGGCTGCACTCGCATGTAGAGTCCAGGCCAACTTCCGCAGGCCCAGCATATACAGTCCAGCAACGACAAGCCCAAAGTGTCAGAGGTTACAACCCATCGCATACAGCGTTAAGAGAATTGTTGAATATTAATTTACGACTTTAGCTTGCTCTAGCATGTTGCTGCCATTACATCTAGTAACCTTTACCGTCAAGCGCGTACATCAGCTGTCAAGAAGATTATCCCAACTTAATTAGAGGTCTCAAGTTCGAGTCCTAAGGATGTAGTTGGATTAAAAACTTGGTCGAGAGCTTTGCCGCCACGTGGTCCTGTCGAGCTCGAATCCGAATTAGTCGGCTCTCAATGTAGTATCCGGATAGTCTAAAAAAAAAAACATCTAGTAACCTTTGATTTTCGCTACATGGAAGGGTCGTAGCTTGTTGCTCTAATTTGGGTTGTAGCTACTTTCACCGATTATGTAACTATTTTGATTTTTAATTTTTGCAATGATGACTAAAAAGATTCAATTTATCGTGTACGTCTACTATTTTCTCTTTTTATTTTGAAAAAATCTAACCCAAATAGTTCGAAAATGTGAAAATAAGGTGTTTTCATCTTGTTCGTCTCTCACCCAATATCAGAGAAAAATAGCTATTTTTTTTTTGTTAAAATGGTAAAAGTACGCAACCTTTATTTTAATTGGATTCAAAATGATAAAAATGAAAATATCAAATGAAAAGAGAAATAAAAATAGTAAACAAAGAGGTCCTTATTTTCCTGGGTTTTTCTCTTTTAATATCGAGTTAGTGGTTTTGCTTCGCATTTTACATATCCAATTATCAATTGTACCGTAGTCTGAAAATTGCAATACTGTGGACTCATATATCTTACTCAGAAAATGATACACACACAATTTCATATGTATGATTGACAAAGTAAATCTTCACTCTTACTATTTCTTACAGTATTATATAGTTGCATCTAATAAACGGTTGCCAATTTTGAGTTTAAAAAGGTAAAAAGGATTTATAGAATCTAACCTCAACAAAAATTTCCCAAAACTGAAACATCTGGAAGGGAAAAGAAAAGATCATTAAATATAAGGTATGTCTTGTTGAGGAATATTGCAAGTTCCTCCATCCAACCAATAAGAAGCCACCCCTCTAGTCACTGAACCAATCACAGATCTCCACGTCGGCACTTCAACGTATACCTCCCCCGAACCCGCGATATATAAGCCGACCAAACTGAACGAACACAACAGCCGTGCGACTCACTTCATTTGCCAGTTATTGTCACCGTCACTTCCCGGTTACCGGTCAATCCCGCCCTCTCCCTCTCTCTCAATCCTTCTCACGCGGATCGCCGGATCTCGTGATCCGGCGGCGACATTTCCGGCCAGAAATGGAGTCCCACGGCGCCGGTCTTCGCCGTGTGCTCGTGCTTGCTTTTTGCGTCGTCGGCATTTGGGCGGCTTATATCTACCAGGGTGTCCTTCAAGAGACCGTGTAAGTGTGAAAAAGCATCTCTCGTTCTCTCTTTTGGGGATTTATTTGGAATTGCTTCGACTTGTATTTGCGCCTAATTAGAATAATTTTTTGTTAGTATTTGTATGTCATGTTTCTTTGATGTTGAAATTTCTTTTGGGATAATGCGTGTAATGGGAAGTTTAAAGGACTTGTATAGAAACTGTTATCTGGGCATTGTTGTTTTTATTGGATGACAATGAATTTGTTGATTGTTTAGCTGAAATGAGCAAATCATCTTGTTAGTTAGTGAAAGCGAAAAAAACGATGAAAGAAAATAAGATAAATTTTGTTCTTGAAAAGAATACAAAAAATTAGGCAGTTTTTGAATCCTGCTTTCGACTCTTTTTCTGTTTTGTTTCAGAATCGGCATTTCCACTCCAGGAACATACCAACCCACTTCATTTATCTTGGTTTTGGAGCGGATTTAAAGTCTTCAAGAAAAAAACTTCTTTTCATTTATTTTACTCGTTTCAAGTAATGCTTCATTTCCCAAATTCTCAATACATGAACACTAGTGCACCATCTCGTTGCGGAAAGGTAGCACTTTAATCGAGCACATGTGTGGCATATCCCAGCAACACATACAACTGCAAGAAACCGCTGATTCTTGCAGCAATTGCAGTGAAATAACAATTTGTCTAAAGTAGCTATATGAAATTCCACTGCATTTGACTCATTATAGAACTTTGATGATGTCTCCTTGCATTTGTTTGTGTTATTACGACTTGGCCCATAATGCTCCTGCTATTAATTATTTTTACTTTGAGCGGATATGCTTCTTCTAGCTAGTTTTTGAGGTCTTTTGTAATGATTTTCTATCTATGGATTTTGTATTTCTTATCAGGTCGACCAAGCGATTTGGCCCAGACAAGAAAAGATTTGAACACCTAGCATTCCTAAACCTTGCTCAAAATGTAGTTTGTTTGATATGGTCATTCATAAGTACGTTTTCTTTCATTTTCTTTCCCTTTTGTATTTGAATTTTCACAATTTTGTTTTATGGTCAATGAACAATGTTTATGTGCACATTGAACAGTGATAAGGCTATGGTCTAGTGGTAGTAGCGGGGGTGCTCCGTGGTGGAGTTATTGGAGTGCTGGCATTACAAATACGATTGGCCCTGCTATGGGAATTGAAGCACTAAAATACATCAGTTACCCTGCCCAGGCATGTTCAGAACGTTCCTTTTAATTGTATATGCTGTCTAGCTTTTCTGTTTACACTTAAGTCCTTGGGTGTTGAAACTAGCACTTATGGACCTTTATGACTACGAGACTTTGTGGTTCGCAGTCTACAGTGAAAACATATCATGATTTGGGGATGTCATGTTGTTGCTATTTTCTAGATTTAATTAGGAAACCTAGTACACTACGGCACATACACATGAATATTTTCAATTTTCTGTTCACATACTGAGGAGCAGAACTGGGGCCATTGGTTGCTGCAGTGGTAAAACTTATGATGTCAGCTGTTACAATGTGGGGTTTAATTGTAGGACATTCGCTTTGTTTAAAATGATGGGAGATGATGGAATACTGTTGTAACACAGCAAAACTACGTGATAACCTTTGCCTACTTGAAATGCCACTCTTGATATGCAACTCAAATACCTATAGCTTCAAACAAATTGGAATTTATGCCATAATTCAAGCATACATTGAATGGAATAATCAACAGAAGTGCCCCAGTGATAAAGCTGAAACCTTTGAACCTGCGTTACTTAATATAAGATTTGCCTGAGTGGAGGGACATTTTTAGGATTTTTTGTTGGTCTCCTTTCATAGTTTATCATTTCAGTGAGATTTTCCTCACACGATGTTAGGAGCACTTATCATACTTTTGTCTTCTTCAGCTTGACATTCTTGCTGGGGAAACCCCCCCACTTGTATACCTTTCAATTAACAAATCCTTCCATTTGTCCTTGCTTATTGCTATTTGTATCTGCTTTGTGTTTGATATGTGAAACTGCTGACAACTAATTAGCTGGTACTCATGTTATCATCTATCATTTTCAGGTCCTGGCAAAATCCTCAAAAATGATTCCCGGTGAGTAATTTACCTAACGAAAGCGGCAAGGATGTTTTATATTCAGCAGCTTTTGTTGATGAAGAATGGGCCTGTTATGATTCTGCGTTTGCGACACAGGAACACTTGTCTGATAATTTCTAAATTGCTTTTCTGCGCAGAAAATAAGTAGGTAAATAAGCAAGTGAGATGCTATTTCCATCCCTTGTATGCTTTCCACTCCTTTTTTTGTCGCGCATTGAAGTGACAATTGTTAACTTTCTAGCGACAAGTGAGAGGGTGGAGTAGCATGTAACTGGGTGGAAAAAGCCCCTCCCAATAAGCAATTGGAAAGCATACTGAACTAGACAGTTAAAGAAACCCAAATAAATATCAGTATGGAAAATGGATAAATAGGTAAGTAAGCAATTGAAAGCCATTCCGAGTAAGACGGTCAAAGAAACACAAAGACGTTCATGCAGCAAAAGTGTGTATGCCATGAGGATCGTGTTAGATTTTAAGAATTTTGTCGTCGTGTTTTACTGACCAAGTATGAATGTTTCTTTATGTTTTACTCCTTCAGCCATAAATTTCCTTCTAAGAGGTCAATATGGAAGTAATTAACATTAAAGTGTGGTTAGTGTTATGCTGTAAGTTTAACAAGTGTCATGCGGCTTCAGAAAATTGGTGCACAATCAAGAACTCAAAAACATTCATCACCCTAGGACAAGGTTCCTACAATTAATGGTTATAGGCCTGACTGATGCATCTCCAAATATCTTATTTTCTGTTTGTTTTATGGGTTTTTACATGGATGAAAGTTTTGTTTAAATCAACTATGAAATGGAAAGTTTTGCGTACCAAAAACTTGGAACAACCAGAAACTTATGACCATGCGGTCAAGCCGGAGTAGAAACTGCAGTCACAAATTGCAAAATCAAATTTCTGAGTTGTGAACTGCAGAAAGTGAACATTTGACAAACATGTTGTCTGTCAAAAGAATTTCATGTTGCGGCCTTTCCTAGAAGTGTTCCTAATTATTTGTATTCTTTTATCGTACTTTGGTATAATATTGTCTGTCAAACCTGTTATGATGGTATATATATTTGCTGGCTTTGGTATAATATTGCATTTATTTTACTTTATGCAGTGATGCTTATGGGTACTCTAGTTTATGGTATTAGATATACATTTCCCGAGTATGTCTGCACTCTCCTTGTTGCTGGTGGAGTATCATTCTTTGCGCTTTCAAAGGTGAGGGATTTAGTAGTTGATATATGAAAGACGTTTGTTCTTGGTTTTCTTATTTGGTTATGTTTCATGCTATAGCTTGTAAGACTAAGGGCTGACCTGGATAAATCTATTTCAAGTTGTGACCTTCATCCCATGGTTTCAGACTAGCTCAAAGACAATTAGCAAGCTGGCACATCCTAATGCTCCACTCGGATATGGACTATGTTTCCTGAATCTCGCCTTTGATGGATTTACAAATGCTACACAGGATTCCATTTCAGCAAGGTACTGGACTGAATTTTTTTGTTGGTCTTCTAGGTCAAGGATACAGAGAGAATACGGGTCAAACTTGACATAGTAGTTTAATATTTTGTGCCATGTCAGTTGGGCGAGATAACTTTGCCTTCTGTAGACCAACACATTGACCCTGCTTGGTGGGTAACTTTAGATTTAGTGCCTTGTTCCATCTGGTCAGATGCTTTTGACATTGGAATTCAGCTGACCATGAAAACATTACGCTAAATTTGAAGAAGTTTAATGCACATTGACGGCCTCTTACGACATGAGTGTTTATATGCTGGTTTTGGTATTTGTACATGTATATTGTTCTTAATTAAAGTGCTTATCTTGCTTGGTCAGGTACCCAAAAACAAGCGCTTGGGATATAATGCTGGGAATGAATTTGTGGGGTACGCTATACAACCTGGCCTTCATGTTTGGCTGGCCGACTGCTAGTGGCTTTGAGGCGGTTCAATTCTGCAAGCAGCATCCAGAAGCAGCATGGGACATCTTTCTCTACTGTCTCTGCGGCGCAGTGGGCCAGAACTTCATATTTCTAACCATCAGCCGGTTCGGTTCCCTGACCAACACTACCATCACCACAACCCGCAAGTTTGTCAGCATAGTTGTGTCTTCACTGCTGAGTGGCAATCCCCTTTCCACGAGACAATGGGGGAGCGTTGTAATGGTCTTCACTGGGTTGTCATACCAGATTTACCTCAAGTGGAAGAAGTTGCAGAGAATGCAGAAGAAGAGGAAGGCAATGTAGTATTGATGTCGAATTGTCAAGTAAAACTTGAGATTTTGCCTCTTTTTTTTATTCTATCTAGTAGAGTATTGTTCTAACCGTAAGGTTGAATTGCTAAATTTAGAATACAGAGGAGTGTAACAAATAGATTTTGTAGATGAAATAGCCGAATTTAAAGGATGAACAGTTTCTTGTAAGTGGCCAGACTGTAAGAAAACGTGATACCTGCTTTTCCATTGGGAGGTTAACTTTCAGCAGAGTATACATTTTCCTTTTTGGCGGACAACATCACGGGAAGATAATTTCCTTATTAACATAGGGAAAGGGTATGAACCAGGATTGAAGACAACATAATCAACCAAACATGCGCCTGACATATCTAGATCTTGAATTGAATAGTTCACTGCTTTACCATTTACAATGGCTATTGGCTGGTATTATGTTAGACCCATGTATCAAACTTGGCTGTATACGGGCCAGGATTAAAAGGTAAGAGATACGCGGGCTAAGATCAAAATATAATGTGGTCAACGTTTGATACAAATTTGGTTATATGCGTTTAGACGAGGATAAAACGATTAGGTGGTCAAAGCTTAATACTCGCATAAAATCTCTAGTCTTGCCCTCCCCCCTACATCCACTGCACGCAATGACCACCCCTTAAAATATTGTTGCACCTCCCATGCCCTCGAATGTGGATCGTTGTAAATTAGAATAAAAATGTTTGTTCGTCAAAGTTTGTTACCAACCTATTCTGGTCGTGCCCAAAGGCCCACTAGGGGTCCCATTTTGCATGACACGTCGGTACAAATATTCAACGCATCGAACCGATCAAAGTGTGCACGCCCCAACTCACGTGCATTTTTCGCTTTGCACGCCTCACGCGCGACCAGGGGGTCGGCCTCGGCCTTCCCCAATGCTTGGCATGTGGCCTCCCCTTCTGCACGCACTTGTTTTCTCGTGTGTTTGCACCTCCGTCGCCCGAACGTCACTCTGCGACCCCGTCGCCCGGACTTCACTCCGCGACCCCCGTCGCCAGGACATCACTCAGTGACCCCCGTCGCCCGGACTTCACTCCGCCACCTCCATCGCCCGGACGTCACTCCGCCACCCCCGTCGCCGGCGTCCGGGCACTATACTCCAATACTTCGCCGTGCCATGTGCCGTGCCACTGATACAGTCGCGCCCCCTGGCCCCTTGTCACATTACCGTGCCCTCGGCACCTCACTCACTCCCCTCGCCATGCGCCGCACTGCTGATACAGTCGTGCCCCCAGGCTTTCGGTCACAATGTCGTGCCCTCGGCACCATACACACTTCACCGCGCCCATGGGCCACAATCATGTTGCATGCCTCCGGGCACCACACTCATTCACCACACCATGTGCCCCCGCCATGGACGTGGAACATGCTCCGACCCACTCTCCGGAGTGTGCAGCATTCCTCGGGGCTCCGTTCACAGTGCTCTGGCACAAGGACCCCTTGCCGCAAGATGGGCTTGTTACGACAAAGCCATCGTTTTCTTCATTCTAGGAGGCTCCGTTCGTAGTGCTCCGGCACGAGGACCCCTTGCAGGGAGATGGGCTCGTTACCACAAAGCCATCGCCGTCTTCATTTTGGGGGGCTCCGCTCGTAATGCTCCGGCACGAGGACCCCTCGCAGCGGGATGGGCTCGTTACCACAAAGCCATCGCCGTATTCATTCCGGGGGGCTCCGTTCTTAGTGCTCTCGCACGAGGACCCCTCGCAGTGGGATGGGCTCGTTACCACAAAGCCATTGCCGTCTTCATTTTGGGGGGCTCCGTTCTTAGTGCTCCGGCACGAGGACCCCTCGCAGCGGGATAGGCTCGTTACCATAAAGCCATCGCCGTCTTCATTTCGGGGGGCTCCGTTCCTAGTGCTCTAGCACGAGGACCCTTCATAGTGGGATGGACTCGTTACCACAAAGCCATCGCCTTCTTCATTCCGAGGGGCTCTGTTCGTAGTGCTCCGGCATGAGGACCCCTCGTAGTGGGATGGGCTCGTTACCACAAAGCCATCGTCGTCTTCATTCCGGGGGGCTCCATTTGTAGTGCTCCTGCACGAGGACCCCTCGCAGTGCGATAGGCTCGTTACCATAAAGCTATCGTCGTCTTCATTTCAGGGGGCTCCGTTCGTAGTGCTCCGGCATAAGGACCCTTTGCAGCAAGATAGGCCACTCCTCCGGGACACTATCTCCATCAGGGTGTCTTCATGACTGGCCTACGTGCTCTGGCACTGGGGGCTTGCGTTGGCACCCTTATGGACTATGACCCCCGGGTCACTCCGAGACGGGAACAGTTCTTTGGAGGGCATCGCGCCTAGTCCGCCTGGCAGTTGGGCGTCGGGTCTTCCCTACCACTGCCAGGCCTATAGGACTCTGCAATGGCTTGGTTTGGTGGCTAGATCAAGGGGATTCTCTGGCCACACTCACGCTGTGGGAGCTAGTCTTTCCAGACAAACAGAGCGATGATGTGCGGGGCAGGCCGGGTGAATATGCGATTCAACAGTCAGTGGAGCACCGACATCCGTGGACCCCCAGGGGACGTGTCACTCTCGGGGAGTGCCATGTGTCGGTTGTGACATCATTATCTCAACCTCTATAAATAGAGGTCTTGAGAATTCATTTGGGAGGCTTGGACGTTCTCTGACAATTGGACATTTTCAGACTTTTCACTTTCTCACTCTAGAATCCTAGAGAGAGAAACATACAGGACCCTGACTCTAGACCTAAGCATCGGACTGTGACTGTCGTCGTATATTCACACTGCGCCATCGCCCTCGCAGCATTGCCATCCTCAGGCTTTGTTTGGGAAGCCTTTGGTCTCTGCCCTTGCTCCGCCCTTGTTGTGTCTTATATCAACATACTTGGCATCTAACTCGGACTGCATTCCTCGTGGCACCTCCACGCGTTGACTGCAAACCCACAATCCTTGGCATCAAAGTTTAATACTCGCATAAATATCCAATGCCAACTCCCGCACCCCCCCCCCCCCACCCCAAGGCCAATAACCACCTTAAAATATTGGTACACCCAGGCCCTCGACCGAGGATATTTGTAGACCATATAAGCCAACATTTTAGCAGTGAAAAAATGTCAATAGGGAATTTGCCTGCTCTGGAGCCAAGACTCAAGGTTGTGATATTGAATTGTAGCTTTTCCTACCCTACAGCAGAGTTGTCAAATGGGCCGGGCGGCCCGCGGCCCAGCCCGGCCCGGCCCCTTTTGGCCCGGGCTTGGCCCGGCCCATACATGAACAGTGCTGGCCCGGCCATTTTGGGCTTAGGGCCAGGGCCTGGGCCAGGCCTGGATTTTTCTGAAAAAAGCCCGGGCCCGGCCCGGCCCGAAAAAGCCCGGGCTTGGCCCGGCCCGATAACGGCCCGAAAAAAGCCCGGGCTTGGCCCGGGTCAAGCCCGGCCCGGGTTTGGCCCAGTTCTGGCCCGGGTCAAAGTGGCCAGAGAACTGTTTTTTCTTTTCTTCTTCCAACGACAAGCCCGTGTACGAATAAAAAATGAAAAAAAAGAGGTAAAGAAATAAAGTGACGCGTTTGACCATTTCTAATCGCAACATGGGGATTAAGCTAACTTGACTTGTGGGTGGGTCAAGATTGAGACTTCTTCATCACTTCCACACTTTGCTTTTGAACCCATTTGTGACTGGCCTTCATCACAAAAAATCACCCCTTTTTCAACAAGTTTGCTGCAACAACTACTGTAATACCAAGTCATTAGTGAGAGCACTCTCTGTATCAACAGCAACAAAAATGGTCAAGGCCATTAGGGTTCATGAAGTTGGTGGCCCTGAGGTCCATTTCTCTCTGTCTCTCTCCCGGTATCTGTGTGTATTTGTGTGTGGATATCATACTTAACATATGAAGTTTGCGATTTAATTCGCTGGCTCTTTTGAAAGTAGCCACTAAATATTGAATAACAAGAAAATGCCCAAAAAAAATTTTAAAAAAAATAGGCCCGGGCCTGGCCCAAGCCCGGCCCTAAATGTTGGGCCTAGGGCCTGGGCTTGGACCGGGCCCAGATATCCCCAGAGCCAGGCCCGGCCCGGCCCGATTGGCAGTCCCCTTGGCCCGGGCCCGGCTCGTTTTGCTCGAGGCCCGATGGGCTTGGGCCGGGCCGGCCCAAGCCCGGCCCATTTGACACCTCTACCTACAGCACGAACGATGGAACTGGCAGAAAAAAATTCTTGACCTTCAATGTCATTTGGTTGACTTTCAAATTATAGGACAAACTTCGAACATGGAACTAGTACAACCTTCTCAAAGGTAGCCGGTATAATAGCAACAAACAAGCTTATATAACGTGAGGCAGGCATGCATGCATGCACGAGCGAGAGAGGGCACAGAGAACCAAAAAAAAATGGTAAACTTCAAAATCATCATCGTCGCAGGCTTCAACCTCGTCGGCATACCCTTATCTCTCGTCCTCGTCGTAACCGCGCTCTACCAATTCTCCGACGGCTACTCCGGTTGCGACCATGACCACCCCATCGTGATCCTCCTCCTCGGGTTCCTCTTGCTCATCCTTGCCATCACGGGCGTGGTAGGCTCATTGCGGCACAACGCGCTCCTCTTAACGATTTACTTGCGGGCTCTGTTCGTCGTCATCGCGGCGCTGTTCGTGTACATGGCGATCCTGTTCGTGCAGACGGGCAAGGCTCCCTCGGGCATGACGAAGCCCAACGAGGTCTTTAGGATTCAAGAGTTCTCCCCGATGCTGAGGAAGAACCAGTTGAGTGACAAGAGTTGGCGTTACACCAAGGGTTGTTTTGATAAGGAAGATGTGTGCGGGGTCAATAACAACGGTGATTTTGATAGATTACCAAAGGCACCATTGAAGGTCTCTCTCTCTCTCTCTCTCTCTCTGTCTCTCTCTCTCTGTCTTCCCCCCTCCCCCTCCCCAGATTTGCGTCTGCATGATTAATGTTATATAACCCTCATTTGCAATCAGGAGGCTAGCGAAAAATGAGAAGTAAAAATGGTAAGATTTAATTCATGCAAGAATTTCCGTACTGGGAACACTTAAAGAATCTCATTTCATAATTCGTATCCACATCTTCTAATGCTTTTTCTTGCAATTTTTTTTTAATTTTTATTACATGACTATGTCATTGGCAAGAATCTAGATTTAGTTTTGTGGTCTGTTCGGTTGGCTTAAAACAAACAAACGGAAATGTTAAATCTGTTTGGGTCATGTTTCGATTGTTTCAGATAAGAAAGCAAGAGAGAATTTCGGTCAAATACTGTTCTCATTGTTTCAAAACGTTTCAAGAGTCAAAACTATTTTGCATGCTCACAACTGAATATTGTTTTTCTTTTTCTTTTCGGGTTACATTTGAATCATTTCAAAATTACCACCCAGGCCAAGATATCCCCATAAGTTTCTAATAAAACACTCAGAACAACGCGGGGGTGTTGAACTCCTGGCAAACAAAAGGTCGAGAGTACATCCCATTTAAGCTGGGATTGTCACAACGATTTTCATCACGGTGAGTATGTTTAATCTCAACCGTACAGTTCATTTCCTAAGGTCTCTGTTGTATAGGATAATGTCTCTCTTAAAAGGATTAGCCAATTAGGTACTTATGAGTTTATAAGTAGGGTAATATAAAACCAATCACAAATTATTTCACATCCATGTGTGATATTACAATATCCTCTCCTTATATCTTAGCATCATTGCTAAGGTTCGATGCTCATAGTCTAGAATCTTCCTTTCTAACCATTGTGGGATATACCCGGCTTACCTTTCGTTGTCCCAAGCATCCTCTTCATGTGGAATATACTTGAGCCTACCGTTGTTTTTTCCAACCATCGGCAACACGAATGGATAGCACAGATCAAGCTTTTGAGACTTGGTCTAAAATCATCTGTAACGATCTGGTATACGGCCCAACCACAGAGTAATGTCTTCCTAAAAAGGGTACCCAAGTAGTTACTTATGAGTGCAAAGGCAAGACCTTATAAGGTCAATCACAAATTATCCCACATCGGCATCTCCGGTCTTTGAGATGATTTCACCATAAGGATTTTTGGGTATTGGCTTGCTTGATAAGGAGGATGACAATGGTTGCGTCACAATTCAAGAAATACCTTTTGACATCCCCTGTTCCAAGCCAAAAGTAACCACCTCACGCATCCCGTAACCCTACCCGAGCCAAGGCCACAAGCATAACCACCAAGCCATTCCCCAGAGTCATTCCTTAGTAATCCACCTGCTCCTGCCTTTTTTCTCCTACAGAGAACCTGCCATCTGAGTTGATCTTGATCCAACCCTGAGGTGGGTGAACCCATCTGATTAGCAGCGGTCCCTCTCTTAAGCCTGGACTAGATTCTTTTATACTAATTCAATCTCAGAAAATCATTTTTTTCACTTATGTTGCAATAGAAAGCCTCATTAGAGAAGATTATTTGAATCATGTTCCTCTTAGAAAGAAAAGTAGGCCACACCTAGGTTCCTTATAAGCATGCATTTGGAGCCAATAGGTCAGAGGCTTAGTATACAGATTTGGTACCAAAGGTGAGGTAGCAGGGCTTCCTAAGTATCTCTGGCAGCCCTACGTTTTCGCAAAACATGATCAGTTGTTTCATCCTTTAAACCACAGATTTTGCCAAGGCTGAGATGTTACACTATTTCCTTAGGGAGTTGGTGAGAAGTCGACGATAAAGAACCAGCCAAAGGAAAGCACTGATGCAAGGAAGGCATTTCAGGTCCTGTATCCACTGCCCGTGGCTCCAAGTATTTGTATTTAGATCGCTGCATGCAATGCAGTAAGCAGATTTCAGGGAGAAAGTTTCGGTGGGCGTTATCTTCGCCCTAACTAAAGAACCTAGAGGAGTACTCTAGATTAGAAAGCAAATTCCTTCCGAGATATAATGTCACGTACCTTAAGGGCCGATTCATATATGATGTCCTATTCATATATAATGTCACATACCTTAAGGACCCGGCCCTATCAGTGCCATGGATGGACTCCTCTTTTAGCTCCTTTAAAGGTCTTTGTTGCCCAAGCATCATCCCGCAAGCTGATTTTTGTCTAGTTTTGACTTTTTTAAGCTGTACCTTTCAAATAAATTTCACGGCTCTTCAAAATGCCTTTTAACTGTCTCGAATCCACATCCTTTTTAGAAACTTTTCGCAGTCTGTTTCCTTTAACATATTTCTATTCAAAGATTTGAGCGCAAAGAGATTGATGCTTCCAACCTACCTTGGATAGGGTTGCAAATTTTGTTTTGAATTTTCTCAATTCAAGCCCCAGTTGTGATTTCTCCAAGCAAACCTTCTGCCAATTAGCTATATCTGCGGTCCATCAACACTGCCCCATAGAAAGTCCCTGTTGAGTTTGTCAAGCTTATCATGAGTTGCTCTTAGAAGCTCAACAATTTGCATTGCGTAAACAGGGATAAAAGAAGTCAGAGCTTTAACTAGAGTTCGTCTGCCCCCTAGATCTAGCTAGTCGAGTTTGAACTTAATCCACTATATATTTAATTGGAAGGGCAATATGAATCCACTCTTTATTGAAGGACTAAATCCTCAGTCATACATGTGAATCTCTCCATGCACAGGACAAAAAAGTATGGAGATAGAGGATCTCCTAGCTCGACGTATCCCCCTTGAAGGTTGGGACTATTAAGTTGTGCCTCCATTGAACAAAACTGAATATCTAGGAGAAGAAATGCAATTCAGAATCACGTTGACCTATCTCTTGGGACGATAAAGAGGAGACAAGTTTCTCTTAAGTACCCCCAGTCAAGTTATCATATGCTTTGGCAAGGTCAAGCTTCAAAATCATATCACCTACTATCCCCTTTCTTTTTGTTACAGAATGGATCACTTTGGGTTGGGATGATGATTTCGGCCAAGAGAGATTTCGAGCAGTTAACAATGATCTTCGTGATCAGTTTGTAGGTGACATTACAGAGCCAAATAGTCTGAACTCTGTAATCTGGACAAGGGTCGTGACTTCAGGAATAAAAGCTATATATATGTGAGCCATTGACTCCCTCGGACAGAGACCTTTTTCGACTGCCTCTTTGACAAACTCTGTGATGTTTTCCTGAGTGATCTCCTACTGTTGTTGGTAGAAACCTGCCGGGATTCCCTTTGGGCCCGCGGATTTGAAGGCTCATATGGTAAACAAAGCATCCTTAGTTTCATCATTGACTGGGAGGCAAAGTAACGGGACATCTTAATTAGGGATGCGCATTTGAGGCATACTAGCCATGTCAAGATCTTCACTAGTATATATGCTGAAAATGGGAGGACAAAGGTGATGCACGATCTTTCTCCTCAGTAATCCACACGCCTCCACTGTGCTCTTGATTCCTGTGATTTTAAGATGACGTTTTAATGTAAAAATATTTGGTGTTGCGGTTGCTGAATCTCCTTGCCTCGAGACTTTTGATGCCACAAGATCTCTTCTTGGAGAAGAAACTTACTATGCCCCATAATTAAATCCTTTTCAAGCTTGATCAAGTAAGTGGAAGATGCTTCTTTGAATGCCATCAAGTCTGGTTAGGGGCCTTCTTTTTTCAATAGAAGATGCTGCCGAAAAGCATTTTGTTCCACTCCTTCACTTCGTTGGGGTAATTCTAGATTGTCGTAGTTAGTTTGGGTTTAATAAATTCCGGCCGAACAAAGTGACTCAAAACTTGATGAGTTAGCCATGCAGCTTCTATTCGCAAAGGTCTTCGACTACTTGAGGGAGTGAGAAGACCAATTTAGTCTAATAATGGTCTGAGTGAGTTCGCCGGAGGCGCCTGACCACGGCCTCTGAAAAGATTTCATTCCGGTCAGGATTGGCAAGGATATGATCTAACCTTTCTCGAATCATATTCCAGTTCTTTTGCCCATTTGACAAAATCCAGAAGATTGCAGTCCCCCATCATAGAGTTAAAGATTGAACATTGGTTGGAGCTTGTAGGCCAGCCTCCTTGCTTTTCCATTTGGCTTGCAACCTCATTGAAATCTCCAGCAACAAACCATTGGAGGGTGTGTGCTTGGGCAGTTTGTTTGAGGTCGTTCCAGAGAAAATGTCGTTGCTCTTTATTGGTGCTTGCATAAGCAGCAGAGCAGCGCCACTCCTCCTTTCTGTTATCGTGAATTCAGTGAAGAGGGCATCAGCTTTTTGAGGTGAGGAAGAGATTAATGTCTACCAAGATCTCTGCTGACTTCCGCAGCATCCAAGTCCCTCCAGAGAGACCACCAGTGTCCATAATATGGAAGGCATCGAAACCAAGTTTCTTTGTTGCCGTATCTATTCGTCTTCCCCAAAAGGCGAGTCTCCAAAATAACCATAACTTCAAAGCAAAACATCTTAATAATCTCCAAAATATTCCAGAGGAACCTTCGATGTCCAACTCCTCTGGCATTCCAAAATTTATATCGCATAAATCTAACTAAAAAAGGAGGTTGGGGTTAGGCATTCCCCAAAGCTCAGAGAGCAGAATGGGTTTGTGGGCGGGTTAATCCGTCCACCTCTTCCTCCTTGGAATTAGCATGCGAGATTTTTTGCAATTTGAAGCTCCATCCATTTTGCTATAGTAGAGTTCTTGTGGGGACAAGTTACTGGTGTAAAGAATTAGGTGGTTAGTCATATTTTCTGTGTTTCAAAGCGTTAGGTGGTTTTTTGATAGAGATCACTGTCCCTGCTACCTTTATTTTTTTGATTGGTTTCTCGATCAGAGTAGGTTGCATAGTCTTAGGGTTGGCTTTATGTGACGGTTCTACATTTCAGTTGTTACAACATATGGGAGTGCTCGATAATTCATGTAGCCCATCAGTTCATTCCTTCTTTTTTTTTTTTTTTGGCTTCAATATCAGGTTGGTTGCTGTAGACCTCCGAAACAGTGTGGATTTGTAAACGTAGAGGTAAATGAAACCAGCAAATGGGTGGCACCGAAATCCGGCTTCCCTTCGAAGGACCCAGACTGCACCAAATGGAGCGCCGACAGGAACAAGATGTGCTTCGATTGTGACACATGCAAGGCAGCAAAGCTCGCCGAGTATGTGCTTGAAGCTCGCGTGGAAATGGGGTTTATATTTGCCTTCAATGCCATGTTTGTAATCACCTTCGTGATGGCCTGTTTTGCCCTGAGGGATTGCAGACTCGAATGGACTTCTAAAGGCATAATTTTATAAGTCGGCGTTCATAGATTATTGGAAGCATTGTATAATTTCAACATAATATGTACATGGTATGCTTGTAACAGCTGCAAATCCATTTTATATATGTCATAGACTTTGCCTTAACGTTTCGTTTGCCCGTACTTCTAACCATTCATCACAGTTGGTAAGAACAGAAGCAAAGGACCCAGGACTAATCCTTTCTTTGATTAAAGGTTACTTTTCTATCCCTGAGAAAGGACCCTCAACACAAACATTGGTTAGTGGGAGGTAAAATTAGGCACTATAGATGCTTGAGATTTGATGATGATGCAGATGGAGAGGGAAAGTGACTGCCAGCGAGTGCAAAGCTTGTGCTTTATTTTGTACAGGGCTCCCTCCCCTCTTTTCACCAGTAGCTTTTGCCTTTTGGTTATAATCGCCCTTGTCTCCCACCACCATCCGCTGACCAAGTTAAATACGAGCAGATTTCTCAGACCCCCACCTTCTTCCCCACAATACTGCCCCATCAGGGAGAAAGGAAGCAACACATAGTTCACACAGAGGAAGAGAAGTTTCCCATGTCACGGCCAGAAAAGTAACATTCTGTCATCTGGAAGTAAGCCCTTTTCAATCTCAATCTTCTCTTAATCACTGTTTACATTGTTTTGTTTCTGCAAATGCATGGTTTCTTTCCTTTCGCTTCAACAAATCTAGCTAAGTTTATTGTTGCATTCATCTCAGGCAAGCGATGAAATGAATAAGAAGAATTTCTGCACACAAGAGTCATATCAATCACATTCTCTGCTCCAAATCATCGTAAGTTACATTACATATATAAAAGCTAAGGGAAAAAGAAAGAAAACCCCCAAAAAAACCAATGCTATTAACTCTCTACACACCTAAGAAACAAAGAACAGGAGTCCAATTCAACTCGTTGATCCTCCTTTACTCTCTTTTAATCACTTTAAAGTATCCCCCCTTTTCTATCTTTTCTATAAGGGGCAATACCATTGGCGAGGTGCCGATGTATAATTACACTCTGAAAGACCAGGGAATTATGTTTCAGTTTCTGTACAAATGGCAAATCAAGACCAAAAACTTAGGGGAATCGAATACCTGAACTCGAATCCCATTACAAGGCACACAAGAGAAAGAGAAAAATCAACAAACAGCACTGGATATCAGTGCGGGTATGGGGCTGGTGACTCAAAAAAGAACGCAGAACACAATGTCAGATCTTTTATGGATCTTAGAATGTGCCGTCGCATTCTAGATTCAAACGCAGATCTGGATAGACCTCTTGAAAAAACATAGGTTGGAATGACCGCGATCCAAGGGTAAAAGCTCTAAAAGAAAAAGGTGAAAACTCTACATGTGCTGAAAGCTCTGGATAAGTTGTTATAGTAACTGCAAATTTGCAGAGTTCTGATGTGAGATGGATCAGTTGTTGATCATAGACTATGGAGAAGGGCCCGTTTGCAGGGTGGAGGTTGTGAGGATTTGGTGCTTGGATTTGGGGATGTGGACTCCATTCCAAAAGTTCTGAGTAGGAAATGCCTCTCCTGAAAAATGAAAAAGCTACAGTAAGCATTGCACAAAAATAAAAATGGTACAAGAAATAGTTTACTTTCTTCATACTACTATTATGTTTATTATTCTGTTGAACACAATATCTGGCTGTAGTAATGGTTAATAGCTCTCGATTTGACAATACATCCATGGGTAGACAAGAGAAACAATGCCGTACCAGAAAAGATCAAACATATCATGTTATAAGGTATAGTGCTGTAGTCTTATCCTTGTATTTCATTAGATCTGGCCAGTTAAAATTGTTATGGTAAGCACTCCTCCATATGTAAATTGATACACGTGTATATTTTTGGCCCCACCTAGGCATAATTGATGCAGGGCTAGAACTGCTACTGGCCAGAACACAACAGCTTGTGTCCTAACCACCAAAGGAGTGGATGTTGCGCTGCAGTTGAATGGAAGTAGAGGCTCCAGATGTGAACACATCATTTTTAGCTTGAGTGACTAGGTCCTAAATGTCACTACATATTTAGTAAGAAATAACATGAAAAGCTAATGGGCTAGGACATGTGCAGGTGAGGGTCTGATTTACTGAAGCTAATTTTCAAAGCAGCGTAGCGGTTATTAATGGTGTGTATGTATACACACACACACATAGTGCATATTCCCACTATATCACCACCAACTGTATGCTAAACTGTTACCTGAATGTATACATAGCATCTAAGTGAATAGCTTCCCTCATCTAATACACAGCTCAAAAATGGTTCACCCAATGAGCTGCCACCTTTACTGTTTAGGAAAATGGTCTTAGCATAGGATTACAAAAGATTAAGCAATATGCAGGTACCACTGACTTGTGAGAGTTGTGTGAGAAACATGGTCTCCTTGTCCGTACAGCCAGTTTAACTAAAAATTTATGAGGGTCAATGGGGAGAGAGAGTTTTGTTTTTTCTTTCTATTTCTCCTTTTTTTAGGTGGCTCGGATTCTACGAGGATGCAAACAAGCCAGCAATACCATGCTTGGCCCTATGTGGCTAGAGTTAGACCTGTATATCTGCAATAGTTGCCTCAATGGACCAAAAGGTTGCATGACAATATGACATATTTTGGAGTAGGCAATGGCATCAGTTTACAATCAGGATCACCATGGAAGGTGCATTACTTTGAAGACAGAGCACCCTCCCTGACCCTAAAAGGTTTTTACTTTAACTGTCAGGCTGAGACCCTCAACCAAGCAGGAAGGATGCTCGTAAGTGTCCTCAACAACCTAAACGTAAAAATATGCATGCAACTGATTTTCGTTGGCAAAGCACCAAGATGTTAGGGCATCTAAGGCCCACGCTTCTGATCTGTGAAGGCATAGCATCAGGATGCTAAGTGTGAATAAGAGTGACTGCACCAGTTGCACCTTGTGATGGTTCGAGATTTTTTGATAACGGAAGTTTCCACTAGACAAAGTCCCAGGGGGGACAAGCCATGTACACTCGGAGTATATAAAAGAAACTAGAAGGAGCAAAGCAAAAGCATCCCCGAGGAACTGAACCAAAGAATAACTACAAGTCCCAACGGGGGACAACCCATCGAAAATGTGACAGATGCTCTTAAGAGATCTACATGGGAAAAATAAAGAGGTGCTTGCATCTAAGTTTCGTTAGTCTGGGTCAGGGCAGCCTTCACTTGGTCGTATATGCAAAAAAAGTTTGTTTCCAGGAGTTATTACCATCAAATTTACCAGTTAACACATTGTTTGATCAAATTTACTAGTTATCACATTGTTTGATCGCTATTTATGCATACAGAGTTAGCTCTAAGGAATCATAGGCGTGTAGATATTTGTTCATCATCAACATTGTGCTTTGCGCTGATATAAAGAGCTGCTAATCACAAAGAGCTCAAGAAATATGCATTGTGCTGATACACACAAACAAGAGCTGCTAATGAATTTAGAGGTCAAACGTCCCCTTGGTCTGACTACCAAATGTAGGTCCAAACTTTGAAAATACTAACCACTGATAGGGGCCAAACTTTCTTTTAATCTTGTATAACAGAATTCCTTTCCTTTTTGGTACGTACGTCCCTAAACCTACTAACGAGACGCTACTTGAGAAAACTGCAAGAAAAAATGCATTCATGTTCCATATTGGCCGTCAAGTCCAAGCCTTTGTCTTGTTGGGGTCGGGTTACATGAATCCTACTCTTCCATTCCCCTATCAAAGCACACGTTCACTGGTAACCTCCTAGCAATCTGGTCTTTCAGTCTTTCTCCACTACTCATGCCCAAGTTATCCTTGGTCTGCCCTTGTCTTATCCCATGAACGTGGCACAAATCACTTCTTCTTACAGAAGGATCTGAAAGGCCTATGTTAAACATGACGAAACCATCTGACGCGATGTTCCTCATCAGCATCACGATTGGCGCCACCCTACTTTGTTTCCAATATCCTCACTTCTTATTCCATCCTTCCTCATGTGGTTGCACATCCACCTAAGCATCCACATTTCAGCTACACTCGTCTTATGTCTATGGTGTTTCTTAGCTGCTCAACGTTACAACAGTGCTGCCTCACTGCACTCCTGTAAAATTTCGCCTTCACCTTAAGGGAATATTGCAATCACAGAGCACCCCAGAAGCAGAGCTCTGCTTTTGCCAACCTACTATTTGTGGGCAACATCATTGTCAATCTCTCCATCATTGTGCATTATTGGTCCAAGATACCTAACGATATCTTTCTTATATACTTGTTAACATCCATGTACTTCCTCCCTGAACATCCTCCTACTTAAAAATGCAATCGAAGTACTCTGTCTTAATCTCGCTCAACCTCAAACCTTTGTTTTCTTAGGTAATTCTCCATAGGACCATGGGACCTCATCCTAAAGATTCTTGGTAACCTCGTCCATTACCAAAGTAAAAACGTATGGGCTCAAAGCTGACCCTCGGTGAAGTCCGGGTATAACTGGAAACTAAGTAGTCATTCCATCAATTGTTTTGCACTCGTAGTCATTCCCTCGTACACATCTTTAGTTACTTGGTTCTTCTCTAGAGCTAACCATATGACATTCCTAGGCACCTTATCCAATGCTATAGAACGTTAAGTACATTCTAATAATTAAATGGCCAGGTCCTGGAAAGGTTGACCTAGGCAGCACTACCTGCCGCTCCCAACCTCATTACATTGTGACAAGAAATGGTTGAGAAGCGGAAGCCAAAGTAATGAATTTTTCATATACCGTAGACTTTAGAGTGATTTACCTCAAAGCTAATTTGCGCAGTGAGTGATTTACTTCACAGCCAATTTGGCAATGATTCTTTAGGAAGTATACAATTTTGAAAAGATATAGACAGATGTCCTACAGTTTTTCTATTCTTGAGGTTATATCTGCATTATATGTCTTTCTTTTTGCCTGAGGACTTTTACAATTGACCGAACCTCGCTTATGTAGACTTTCAAACAGAAACAGGATTTGTATAACTAGGTGATTTGGTTTGAACTTCGTGTACACAGGATTCACTTCGTTTTTGCCTCAAAAATGTGGGATAATGCTTGGGAAGGCACATCACACAGGATTAGGAAGTTTTGGATAAGGATAAGTTAGATTCATGTTTTATATTATCCTGTATTACTTATCAGTTATCATTTCTTCCTATATAAGTCCATAGTGGTAAGTTGTATACGAGACTGAAATCCTATTTTATGTTTTTTTTTAGTAATAGAGTCAAAGATCCTTCTTTGGTA
Organism: Escallonia herrerae; assembly: GCA_033070095.1. Classification (NCBI taxonomy): domain Eukaryota; kingdom Viridiplantae; phylum Streptophyta; class Magnoliopsida; order Escalloniales; family Escalloniaceae; genus Escallonia; species Escallonia herrerae. The sequence goes on from JAVXUP010000553.1 coordinate 90,244, forward strand.
ATTTCGTCCACCAACTCTCCGCTAGGCCGGTAGGCGACACTCTAGCAGCCTGCCAGTTTCCCTGTAGGTGTTTTTCTTGTTCAAAATATTGTTCATCAAAATAACAATTCTTTCGTGTTACAAACTCCCACAAGTCTCAATTGCCATGATATATTGTTCTCTGAAATAGTGCAACTCAACTAAAACTTCATAAAGCTGTTGCCTTCAGTGTGTCATTTCACTGTCAAAGATTTATTTATTGTTTTTTTTCTCTTTTCTTTGGTTTGGAATTCCATGACTAACAGCTAGTAGAATGGATTTCCTCCCATGGAGAGCACAATGTTAGCCTGTGAGGAATTGTTCAGTGTTCTTGAATGACCTTTTTAGTTCACTAGCCCATTAAAGGCTCAAGTCTTCTTCGGCAGTGGCTCACAAAGACAACTTCTTCATCACTGTTTCGCGTCAAAGGTGAAACTGATGAAGCTTTGAAACAAACCTCCATAAGTTTGAGGGGGAGCATTAGAACATGTCAGATAGTGCTTGAGAGGACATCTCAAAGGTTAGGTTCATATTTTATATCGTCTTGTATTACTTATCTTTATCTATTATCATTTCCTCCTATATAAGTCCTTGGTGGTAAGTTGCATTCAGTGAATCATATCATATCTTATGTTTCTACAGGCCTTACTTAGCACAGAAAGCATACCACACTCACACCCACCACTGCGAAATCCTGGTTCTGTTAGTGCTCAACCAACCGTCCTGTAGCAGTATCCCTGCTGCATAGTAGCAATTCTTCGTTCGCACAGAACTTCTAAAGCACTTTCCACTTTATCCCACTGCTTTTATTCTCTGAGCAACATCTTTATCAATCTCTCTTTCCTTGTGCATTTTTATCCAAGATACCAAAACATATGCTAGTCTTGCACCTCCTGCTCATTCATGTTTAAAACACCCTCGCCCCTTTCCATTTTATAACTGAAGTTACATTCTATTGCATTCCTAAACTCTAAAAGTCCTCTCTCACCAACAATGTATCATATACTGGCATTAGTCCAAAATTCTCCTTGTTAATAAAAGAATATATTAGATACAAACAAAAAATGTTTTTTCTTCATTCGAACTTCAGAATGCTGACTATAACTAAAGGATTTACATAGTGCTTTGACTATAAATTATTCTGACAACGGAGTAGTCACTAATTCTGCTACTAGGATTTTGTACTAATCAAAAGGTACAAAACTTTTATAGTAGTGCTGCTGCCCCTGCCGCTACTGCTAGCAGATTATAAGTGTTACTAATGACTGATGATAGAGAAACAAAGTAAAATTATACTTATAAAATAGTAGTCAGATCCTTTTACCGTTTGTTGTTCAGTACCATAAGACACAAGGTCCAACAGCTACTGCTATTTATGGCTTAATAATAGCAAACTCAAAGCTGAATAACTTACACTTTCAGAAAATTGTGGACTGGGAATCCCTGCTGCCAACGATTTGAATAATGGTGTTACTTGAAATGGAGAACTGAACTCAGTACTTGATGAGGCACAAACACCTGCATTACTGGGTTCTCGTTCATCACACAATGGTAAAATATCTGCATCAATCAAAAAGTAACTCCGTCATGTTAGCAGTACATAATGAAAGCTTAATGAGTTAATTAAAAAATGGTTTGATGTCCTACTTTCATTTGTGGGTACATCAGACAGAATTCCTTTTTCAGTTTCAGTATCCTGATGTAGAGGACACAGATCAGCTTGATGTTGTTCTGTCTTATCACCAAGTGTATTGGACAGGAGAGTCGATCCGGTACTGTACTCCGAGCTATCTGGGGACTCATATAAATCAGGTTGCCTGCACCGAGAACCAATCAGGTATTCGGTCATGAATTCGTACTTAATTCTAGATCCACGTCAGACCTATATTTAGTACCTCCAAGATGGTTGGCTGCCTTCGTTGCAACTCCTCAAGTCCTCTACCAAATCTTTGAAGCTCTCAAGTTGAAAATCAGCATCAGAAACTTTGAAGATTTCAGTTTCTTTGGTTTGATTGAGAAAATCTTGGAGAACCTGTACAACAAATGAGGTAATATTAGAAACTATGGAAGCTGGAAAAGATCAGCTATCATGTAGTTCCTCAGGGACAGGGCCTCTAAACATGGCACACCACTACAAATGGCAGACACAGCTCGACCATTCTTGCTTAAAGTTGATGCAAGTTGGTGAACCCTCTGCTTTCAACCCCAAATATTTTCATATTTGGCAATTTACAACAGAATATCATGATGCCAACCTTACAAGAAGACTATATACTACCATTCCATCAGGACATAGTAAGATTGGTAGAAAAGCAGATTGGCTTGTTGCAATTATCTAGGCAAAATGGTCATTAAGAGTGACCACCATTTGAGTCATATGCCATATGCTACATGAGATTCTCATATCATTTTCCCTCACCTTCCAAGCATTCTCAAGACTCTGATCCGTTTTCTCTGTATTAACTTTGAGCGCAAGTGAGCTGAGCAGTTCTGCTTGTTGCATCAGTGCTATAATCTTTGGATCATCCTTCTTGAGATATGTACCTTGGAGCATGTTGTCACTACCTGCTTTGGTATTTAACACAAAAAAATTGCTTTAATTTTGCATTCACGTAAACAAGTATGATCAGTAAACAGCCTTAACCAAATCAAGGAACTATTCATCGGTAAATGATCAAATAATCAGAAAGCAAAATCTAAAAACAATACATTGGGCTGGCTAAACTTTCCAACAAAATATTGTCCTCAAATATTTTCTCTTATGTTAACATCAGGTGGCAAAATGAGCAATCTAATCAAGTTGTATAGCTACCGAAAAGATCTGCAACGTAAATTACCATCCTTGGGAACCTCCTTGGTGTTGCTGGCATTTTGAGTTGGCAAGTCGCTCACATTGTGAAAATTTTGGACCAGCACTGCAAATGGAGGTCTCAGCTGCTGATCTGCGTTTCTACAATCCCTGAGTAACCTTTGTTCATGATTGTGACTTTCTGTAACATCAGAGATGTGGTTCCTCCTAAATCACAAAAATTGGGTGTCATTGGGCACACACTTATACTTCATTGACCTCTATCTGGAGACAGGACACATGTACACCACTGTACCTCATCTTCTTAAGAGCCACAACGTTTTCTAACGTTTCATCTGTATCAAGCCCATTTTGAAATAAGACCCTTTTATTGTTTAGGTTGACATAAGAAGTGTTGTTCTCTTTCGCTAAAGCTTCATGTTTTGCTCTCTTCTTGCATAAGGTGGAGAACCTATTCTTCACAGCGTTATCCGTTCTGTGTTATGAACAGAAAAGTAAGGGAATTCCATTACAACCACCTTAAATGTCTTACTGAAAGGAAAAGGACTATAATTGACACCTTTATCTCACCTGCCTGAAACCACTTTTGCTATTTCTGTCCATCTATTTCCAAATATCTTCTGAGCCTGCATTCAGTCTTAAGATATCAGATCAGCACAAACATAAATGTGCAAATAAAATTGAAACCTAAAGATCTCCTCTGCCGAATTTTCAAGATCCAAAACAGCATGGATTGTCGTATGCCTTACTTGCACATTTTTCCTTTTTTCTTTCAAAGTTGATGACTTGCAACCAAAAAGTAAGGTGACAACATGATGCTTGAAAAAAGGTAGTTTGATTGTACTACAGAATCCAAAACAAGTACATAGAAAAGAGCTTAAACTCCAGGAGGCAGCAATTAACATTGTGGGCAGCATCAATTTACCTCACATAACAGCATGTCTTCCTCTGGTGACCATCCCCCTTTCTTGAAATCAGAATTCAAATAAGTGTACCATCTGAAACATTATTGTCACACCCACATCAGATTGAACCGAGACGAAAAATGTAGGACAGACCAAAACAGAGACAAATCAATACAAAATTTCCTTTCGAATCAACCTTCTTCTGCACTGTCTAGTCGTCTTATCCTTGAACTTCGAGGCGATAATCGCCCAACTGCACAAATTCACCACCATTAAATCCCTCAACTTAATTGCACTAAACACAATTGACATACACTCCATACACCAAATTTTAAACGCGAGCGACTTTACTGGTCAGTTCCATGGATGCGAATCTGCTCGCGCAGTATATCGTCCTCCTGCAATCAAAGCCCTCCCCTTTACATCCAAATGACCAGGAAATCAAGCCATCAAATCACACTCGAGAACATTAGAGCACAACATACCTCTTGAGACCAGGTGACAATATGTCGCTCTTTCTGCTTTGGAACCTCAACACTAACACTATTACAATCAACCTTCTTCTTCAGGTGCTGCATAATTTACCCTCGCTGTGTGCAACAGGTTTCCTCACTACTATATCGATGCGGGTATCGAGTCCTCGCATGCTAAGGCGAGTTCCCCCTTTTAAGGTAGTATGTTATGCTTACCATACACTTTGAACCTCAAAAAAGTTACAACAATTCCCTCCTCTTTTGCTCTTTACAAGTACTGTTTGCTATAAACGGAACAGCACACACAAGTACACAACGTCTTTTTGCCACCACCCACGAAAAGAAATTTCTTTTTGCCTCGGATTCGAACTATGAGGATCCAAACAAACCCCAAGTATCAGTCAAGGACATCGAAGCACAAAGTGGATCTAATAGTTCTGAGAATACGACTATTTGGCAAGAGAGGTGACTATGCTGTAGAGATTGAAGGAACTGGAGAGATGGGAGAAAGAAAGATTTGGGCTTGATTAGTAATTCTGGTCCCTTTCAAAAAGGGGGTGGCTTTCTTTCTCTCACTAAAAAGCTGGACGTTCTCTCTCTAGGATATGGAGGAGCATAGAATAGTAGTACTAGTAATGAACGGATCAATTGCATTTGGGCGCGGCGCGGGGATAAGGGGGGTGTTTGAAAAATAACGCTGAAATCCACGAGGGTATCATGAATGGAAGATATTTGGTGGAATACCACCACCACTAGCACCACCGCAAGAGGAGATTACTGTACTTTCCATGGACATTACTACTGTTTACGTGTGTGTGTGTGTGTGTGGCTAATGTTGGTAATGTTTGAATTGAAACGGGGACGCGAGGATCTTCGTGACTCAACCATCACTGATATTGATTTTCCTCAGTAATTCCTCGCTTTTAATGGCCTCGCAGTTTGCTCTCTTTAATGGCTGCTTACCCTTTTCTCTCTCTAAGGGGTAATGTGATTGGACGGATGACGATCTACGCGCTAGCAAGAGCCAGTTTCGTAATATCGCACTTACTTATATCTTAGATTATCGTTAAAAAGTTAATGCATGTACGTGACAGTATGATTGACTTTGAACTGTACATCTTGCGTGAGTTAAGTATAAAACATGAGGATAGTAAGTGTTAGTCTTTTCATCTCAAGTTGTTTGTTGTAATAACGCATTCAATGTACGGTAACAAACAATGATTCTTGTTACTACCGTCAGTATTATTTTAGGCAACAAAATCATCATAGGTGTCTAATACATATGAAGATAGCTAATATGGAGTATATCTTTTACTGTAAACAAAGATTAATATTCAAAATACTAACATGATCATTTCTCATTCAAAAAAGAAAACGTGTGGGCACACAAGCAATTGCAAAGATGTTGTCGAATAGTTTTTCTAAAAGCAAAGGAGTTAAACGATTCGAGCATCTTGAGTGATATAAATTTATATCAACAAAAACGCGACAATCAAATGCAGTGCCAAAAGTAGCTCTATTGCGGTCGGTTGAAAGCACGCTAACCTCTTTGCAAAAGAATTTAAGGTTTGAACCGATGAGCCAGCATTTTTACCAGTGAAATATGTGACAACAATCGTAACGTTCATCGATTTAATAACTTAAATTTTCACCTCCACGCGTCATTATAATACAAAAGATAAATTTCTGGCATGGATGGAGTGCAGACCTCATGATGTCAAAGGAAGGTGGGGGATGTTTGTTTACGCTCTAGGCTGATCTCACCTGTGACCCTCCTCTGTTCACTTTCCTACTCTGTGATCTATGTGAAAGCCAATGTCAATGTGAATGTGAAAATTTGGGACTCTTCATATATTTGAATATTTTTGCTTCCTTTTTTGTCCGTATAATCTCTCTAAATCGAATAATAGTGAATAAATGAACTAGAAATTCATATTTCAATTAGCGTAATCGCATGGCTTTGAATTAACGTTCCGAGTTCATAAAATCTTGATAACGTTTTTCATTACATCGCTTTTGTAGCTATTTTTGCTTTTAAACATTTTGGTTGCTCCAAACCAAAAGCGTTGCCATTGGACCGATGCTCACCTCCGCACTTAACGAATCTTTGACTATGTAAGCCAAATGTTTAATGTACTAGTTCTTTACACCATTTTATATAGTGGTATGATATTTCGAAGGTTGTGACTGCAATTAAAGTTGACTTAGATGGCTATGGAAGAAGATCATTCGAAAATTAAAATTTGATAAAATTTTCAAGTATCAACATTCACCAATGACCTAAAACTCGTACTTGTAAAAACTTCCATATAATTCGTCTTGTCAAAGGGAAGTAAATTGCTTTTGAGCTTGGCTCATGATCCTACGCTTACAAAACTGGTTTCACTTTTGTTAGTACGATAAACATAACTGAATTTTGAACATAACTTAAAGACCAATTAAGCTCGGCTCCGAAAGAATCTATTCTCACAAACTCAAACTACTCGGGTTGGATCAAGTCAGAAATCTTTCATAATCGAATAGTAACGAAACGAAGTTATCAACTTTCGTTATCCAAAGTTTTGCAAGTGTTGATATGTAATTCTCGTAAAGTCAAATTAAATACAGTATTGAAAGTGAAACTCAAATATATTATTTTCAAACTTATTATAAGTGGTCAATTAACGGCACGGGACAGGCCAGTTTGCTGAAAAACAGTAAGAAAGCGACTAACGGGTGTGGATGATACGACCCAAACCTAACACTGCTCCAAATTTGTTAGGTCTATGGAGATTGGTTGATCAATTTGAAACTTTTACTGTGGGGTACACCATAGCCGGCCACTTTATTATACTCAATTTCAACAACTCAAAATAATCAGGTAATTCAGTTAAACCTATTTCTATCATAATCCAACATCTTTTTTTTTTTTTAGTTAAATAGGAGAAGTTTTACAATCGATATCCTTCATCACTCATCATGGGTACTTCATATTTGATCTTGGACCAATTTCAAGGAGCATAAAGCTTCTCATTTTCATTATCTAGTTTAACATTATTATCAAGTTTCACGACGACTATATATAAGTGGAATTTCGAATAAGTTTTTATGTTTAGTGAGTTTTTCCTGTTTTGAAGCGTGCATTTAGGTGGGACACCAGAATTAACATGGTATATAGAGTTAGACCCTATCCATGCTCCGTGATCTTCAAACGCTGCTTCTTTCGGGTTTACGCTCCACTTTACTTGGCCCGTGCCTTGCGATCGTTTCATATTTTAGGTTATACGTGAAGGTGGGTGTCGAGTTCCACATTGACTATACATAGCATTTGAAATCGATTCTTATACCTAATAAATTATCATCTTCTTAAGTCCACTTATAACACGTCCATGCATAGAGGTCGGAATCGTTTTTTGTTTGTGCTAGATATTAAACTTTAACAATTATCTTTGCATATTTTTAGGGTAATTACACATGGCACCACAAAAGTTTGCCTTAAAATAAACACGACTCCGCCTATCTTTTTTTATTACACTCAGCTCCCTGTAGGTTGTCATTGTGTTACATAAGACTCATTTTTATTAGGGCACCGTGAGAAAAAATTAGGACAATATTGATTTATTACAATATACCAAAAATGCCCTTATGTCTTCCTCCTCTCTCTCCCCACAAAAAGCCAAGCTATTGCCACCATTGATGCCCGCCATCGCCGCCGACTACCATCCACTGCTCACACACACAGTGCACATACACAGAGATAAATTCATTAGAGAGAAAAAGATAGAGAGATTGGAGTCAAATAAAGAAAATAAAAAAAAGAAGCAAGGCAAAGAGAAAAACAGAGGACGGACAGGGAAACAGATAGAGCAGGGGAAGGGAGAACTAGAAAGAGCAGATTGGCGGGTCAGTGGCGTCCAAGGACAATCGGCGACGGCTGCATCGATCTACCCCAGCGACGATCGGTGATCACCGGCGGTGGTGGATCTCGAGGTGAAGAAGATTTTTGGTGGATCTCAAGGTGAAGATCGATTTTCAGCAGTGGATCGGTGGGCCACCAGTGCACGGGATCGGTGATGAGGATGAGGTAGTGGGCCCGAGAATATTGCTGAGAGGGCCAATGTGGTGGTTTATGATGCATTTATTTTATTAACTTTGTTAACCGAAAAATAAAAATGTATAGTTCAGTGAAATAAAAAAATATAGATATAACCGTGTATGTTTTAAGACAAATGTCAAAAATACTGTGCGTAAATTACCTTATTTTTTTTCTGCCAAAAGACTAATTACATAAAGCATATGGGAGCACTGAACATGGTGCAAAAGTAGTCTTTAAGAGACGCTTTCAAAGACATAAGTGCGGCATTTATGACTTTTATATACTACTTTTCAAAGCCAAGGCAATTAACCTACCAAGGCTACACCACTTTATATCCCATAGGAATCAAAGCCTAGCAGTAGCATATTACATGGCTCCCTAGCTAAGCTTTTAAGTCTAAATTCCCCTTGATTGTTGTACTTGGGTGTTGCGCCACGTGGAGAAAGGGCTGCCACTCTGATTCAACAGTAAGGGAAGTGAGCATATCCATCATTTCTGAGTAGCTTCAAAGGGTGGAGCCTGTGCAAGAAATTGCTGTGGCTGTCTCGTTCATCTCTTTCTTCAGAGCAAGATCTCCCGCCAAAAAGAGTCACTGGCTTGAGTCGACAAACTTCCAATTAGTACATTGGTATAGTCATCTCATTTGCATTTGAATCTTGATTTTAATTTCGAAAATGCTAGTATTTCACTCTTTTGTATGTTATTTTTTTATTATTATTTTATCGTTAAATATGTGTTTTGATTTTTGGAGATAGGTATTCATCTTTTTAGCGACAGATAAAGAGTGAATTAGTACGTAGGGGGTGAAAATAATACCTCCCCTTACTTTTTTTTGTTCTAAAGAAATCGTGTTTAGGAGTAACCCTCCTTCTCTAGTGGTGGATCTAGTCTAGAACTCTGGTGCTGAGGGAGCCGATGCATAATTATACCTTAAGGGAATCGGAGGAAAACTAAGAGTTGAAAATGCAAAGAGTTTAAGAAACGAGGGTTTTCTGATCCTCCGATCAAAATAAAATACTTCTAGGCCTTAAAGTTTCAATAGCGGAGTGCACAAGACCTATATATTTTATTATGTCTTTAATTTTTGGAAGCCCATTCAAATTGAAATCAAGACTCGTTGTAAATGACAATTTGATAGAGGCCAATATCAGATTTATAGAGTACTTTTTATCAACACTAATAAGAATGTTTTCCTAGTTGGAAGGCTTCATTTTCGTGTCTGCCTCCCTTAATCATTGTAGAATTTACCATAAGCAAAATCAAACTACAAATCACTAATACCAGGATGAGTAACTTTTGCATTTAAACTTGTTAAAGTCTCACATCGATTATTTATGAGGATTGAGATCGGTTTTTCTATCTGGTTGGCTTGTCGTTTGTATGAGTATGTTTTAGATTAGAACCAATATTTAATGTAGTATCAGAGTTAGGTCGTGTCCGTGCCCCAGATCTTCAGGTTGGTACCTAGCCATCTTTTCTCAAATCGACAGTTCACCTTATTTGGATTGAGGGTTGAAATCACCTCATATTTTACGTTAAGTGTGAGGAGGGTGTTAGAGTTACACATTCAACTATATGACATTTGAGATCATTTCTTATACTTGATAGATTTATCCTTCTTTTGAGAATGCTTTTGAATTGAACGTCGGGCTTTATGAAAATCAATCAACACTTGGCATAAACATATTTTTTGTTGGATATTGATGGAATGCATTTGGTTTATATGGTTCCCTAAAATGGAGTCTCAGTGTACATGTAATAGGAAACTTAGGAAAGTGTAGAATGGTGGAGGCCGGAAAGAATAAAAATGACCCCAAAAAAAAGGAAAATCTGATGGAACCCAACGAAAAAGCTTTACTTCATTCCCCACCCCTTCTTCACTTTTGAAAGTTGAAAGAAAAAACAAAAACCCTACACATCTTCTGGCCTTGCACTACATGCCATTGCTTTCAAACATAAAAGATTCTCCTGACCACCATTTGCTCCTCTCATCATACAATTTCCCATTTTTGTTGATTTACATCAAACATCAATTCTTGTTGATCTCTCTTGTCAACACACTTTTTGTCATTGGCTCAATGTGTGTTCTTCTATCAATGTTTGGCCTGCTCTAATGCCACTTTCCACCCCCAAAACTAGCGTTATTAGCATTTTCAAATCCGAGAACAGACTCCATTCTCATAAAGTAGCCAAGAAGATTTTGCTAAATGACATAAATGGGACGTTGATTACACAATCAATCGCCACCTAAGCAATTCTTATCAAGGTCGTGTACTTGTTCCGGCTGGCTATCGATAAGAAGATCAACTTATTAACAGGTGTTTATAAACAAAATAGAATGAGAGAAATGACAATATAATGTGCACGTAAGCAAACTAAAAACCAAAAATCAGAAAAGCAAAACGATAACATTAGTAGCATGTACTCGCTCCCAAAGCTAATGGGGACTGGCAACTGAACATCCGTCGGTTATAACGAGCTATTCGCATCATAATTTTTTATGAAATTAGAGTGTCATGAGAAGGAGGGCAACCCCTAAGCACATTGAGTGCTACTGGATCCTCTGGGCATGTCAAAAATCAGAACAAATATAAGGTATGATTATGAGGAAGAAAGGGCACAAGTAGTGGAGCTTGGTAGGGAGGTCCAAGTTCCGAAAGAGATTGGTGACCTTTGGGGTGGGGGCTTAATGCCTTTTTCTTTTTGTCAATATAAATAAATAAGCTCCTCATCATATCAAGTTGCGCGGCCACTCATCCAATGAGATAGTGCCAAGTTTTGCGCTCTAGAAGGAAAATAGTTGAAAAAGTAAAGAAAAAGAAAATAGTGATAGGGGAAACACATGGACCTTTTATGTGCTAGCATTTTTTTAAGTTAAAAGGAAATGACAATGATGTAGTTCCAAATATTCAATGATTCTATCATAACACAACTTTAATTGGTGGCTCTATGACAAGTGTGGATTAAATTTATACTTTTTTAAAAAATTCACATCATTTTGTAAGTAAATCGTATAAGAGTGTCATTGATGTATTTTTTAGCAGCAGAAATTTATTCAACAGAAAAGAAAAAAAAAGTGAATTTGAACTTTTTCTTGATTTGATCTAGGAGTAGCGTATGGCCTTCTAGTTTTTTTTTTTATTTATTTCTCTTTTTCTTATGTTGAGGCATATCTCGGAATTAAAACTTTATGAGTTTCCTTCACTGGTAGAGTTCGCAGGACTTTAAATTTTTAAGAAAATATTGGGTAATCCAGAATCATTTGTCTTGAGTCTCGATCATATAGGTTCACTGGATATATAGTCTAATAACTTCCTGCCTCTCTTAGTCTCTCCTCTTATCGCATAACCACTCTAAATGATCATGACTAATGATCCGAATTTATGCAATATATACTATTCTTTAGCCAATTGCTTTTACATACAACGCTCTGGAATAGTTAGGAGGTAGGCGTACGTCAAATGCCCTTTAACTAGAACACTACAAGTTCTAGTCTTTTTAATTACCACTACCAATCGAATGGTTTCTTGTCTTTTGCTATGCTAAACCTTTGTTGCCTTTTTCTTTTGTGATGGGGAATGATTTCCTATTACAAGGTTTCTACCTACTTCTAATTCCCACCCTCTGTGTGTGATCTTTGAGGTCTCCTTTTTGGATGACAACATAGAACAAAGAAAGCAAAAACCAAAGAGAAGTAATTACTCATTTTTAACTCCACATGTTTGGACGGAATAATTTCAAACTCTATATGTACTTCCTTCCACTATGCTTGGTTAGTTGTACCGTTCACCGAATTTGTCCGGACAATATTCAGCGCTTGAACTGCCTTTTCAAGAATACAATCTATGCAAATTCTATTTTCTTCTGTCATAACTCATGATTCATTATAATTTTTCTCGGTGTTTGTACCGAAACTTATAGTATCCTGATTAACAAAGAGATTGCAAAAGGTTGATTGTCTTTTACTTTCCTTTCAAAAGTTGCACCGTGGGCGATTATTAAGCGCTCCCCAAACCCCTTTCTTTGTTCCTTAGATTAAGTTGGACTAACAAAAGGTGGACAAGACAATGATGAAGAGGAAGAAAAAGAGTAGAGTGTTATACCCTACAAGCTTGATGTAGAAAATATATATAACATAAAAAAGGCAAAACACAAAAGAGTACAAACCGACTTTCCGTTCTCTTCTTATCATTTTACTAGTCTTTCTTTCTTTTTCGTTTTTAGCAGTTTACTCTCTCCGATTGGCAGATGGGTTGACCATAATTAGCTTTTCTTTGAGTGTTTTGAAAACTTGGAAGGGGGCGCAAAACGTTTTAAAGGGTTCTCATAAAGTTGAAGTAACTTGTCTTACATAACATCAAGATTATGTTATGTCACTTTTACAGTTTGTCATTTGCAGTTATACTGAAACTGTAGGCAAGACACGATCGAGTTAGCCACGAGACTTCTTCTTTTGCACGACAAACCTAGAATATATTGCTTCTCAAATTGATCAGATCTATGTTAAAGCATAATGCATATGTTGTTAGACACATTGCCTCATAACTTAAACTTTAGAGAAAGTGGTAGCCTGATAACAAAATATCAGATCTATGTTAAAGCATAATGCATATGTACACTTAAGCTTTTGATAAAATCTTGAGTTTGATATTTTCCGCTTGCATTATTTGGTGCCCCTTTTTTATAGTGCAATTGTACTCTATTTATTTGTTCATTTGGTAGTAGTGTACATTGATTTATCTCTTCGCATACACTCAGAGGCTTGCAGTGAGCAAGAATGTATATTGTTAGGATTCTAGCTTAGCAGCTTGCGCTATTAGTGCAAGTATTGGCTTAACATGATACATGTGAAACGCATATAGATTCCGTGTTGTTTGGTATTAAAGCATACACTTTACCCCGAAATTTTATACATGTTTAAAGGAGTTATGCTTCTAAAAGTGTACAAAGACAATAGATGGAACTTAAATTTTTTACAAAGAAAGGAGGAAAAGGCCCCACGTGTGGAATGAAAACGGAGCATACGTTGTTAATTCTTTGTATCCAATCTTAGCTTTATGTGAATGTAGGGCTTGCTTGTTTGCTTGGGATTCCTACATTCGTGTGGGCACCGGACCTCTTTTTTGGTGGCATTAGAGCCACCTTTTTAAGGTCATAAGGAAGTGTTGATTTTCACTTCACAAACAAAACGCTTTCTCTTGCCATCTTTTTCTGCAAAGCACGCTCTCGTAAAAGAGAAAGGTCTTGGGAATCCTATGCCCCCACTTCCCACATATTCCCAGTTATCATCACTCTCATGTGTCTCTCTGTTTGCTCATGTTGTACTTGGCCTTTTGTACCAGTATGTCTGTATTGGAAACTTCCGGCAAATGTGGCATGGATACGAGGAGCGCAAACTGCAAATACGACGTGTTAGACAATCAAGCCCACGCGTATATATTATATATAAAGTGTCTGAACTTGCCCGGGCTAAAATGGGGCTTAGGACAAGGCAAATGAGCCGTTAAACTAGATGTTCGTCTTCCGACTCTCACTAAATGTTGTCCTGAGCTTAAGCATCACTAGCTAGTTCGCCAACGAGTCACCCATATGACGGAATGGTATAATTATCGATGTAGCGTGTAAATGATACTAAACGAGAAGCAAGTGATGCGGTCAGGTTGTATGAAACAATTGTCTGACACCAGCCTAGCAAAAACCATTTAAAAACAAATTCTACAATAAAAGGGCAAGGGCGACATTGTTACATTCATGCAGGTGGTTCCCATTTGTTTTCATGGAAAGGAAGACTTGATCAATAGAACCTGCAAAGGGCTAAAGGAACTGAGGACTACACATATTTCTGTCATCCAAAATTGGGTCTCTCCACCTTTCTTTAACAGCTTTAAATAAAGATGCTACTTATAGAGGAGCTCATATAGCTGGACCGACCTTCTTTGCCATGGCCATGAATAGACACCACCTCTCTTTCTTAAACCTCCTAAAGCCATGCCTATGCTATACTTTTCTTAGGAAAATCTAGTGAGAATAACAGAAAAAGAAGAGAATTGCAGAACACTGGTCAAAAGTTTTTAGTGGCAATGAAGCAGGAACCCCAGCTCTGGCTCCTTTCAAAGGCTTTTTATATTAAGTTGGTCCATTTTTTCATTAGTTGTTTGAATTTTTCTCTGCCAGAGTATGTGTGGGGGATGACTATTAATCAATTAGACAAGCAGCATGGTATGGGACTCAAAAAAAGTGTCAGTACCTACCATTTATGTGAAGCAGATGGGGACTATCAATATGATACTGCTTCATGGACCATGGTCATCTCCCCATTTTAACGGCCTCGAAGGTCTAGAATTCACTGCACAATGCTTAACTCAGTTATTTCATTCACTTTTCTTAAGAGTGATTTTTGTTTCTGAAAGGGCAAAGACAAACATTATGAAGTTAATGTTATAGCTTATACTGTACAGGTGGTCCATTTTCAAGGAGGGCAACAGTGTTAAGTGATACTACTAAAAATAGTAATGTATTAGCATGAAACAGTTGAAAAGATGTGCGCAAGGGAACAGTTATCAGTTGGTAGTAACAAAGAACACACTTCAAGCATCAAAAAAAAAAACAAAAAAGCAAAGAGATCACTTCAGAACCTTATAGCAAAGAATGAATAACAAATATCAGTCTTGTTTGTTATCAGTCTTGTTTAATCCATATCTTGCAGATAATCAAAGTGAAAACGAAAACAAAGAAAGGTGCATGCAAATGAAACCAAATGTAGAAAGAGACGAGAATGGCGGGAAGAGAAATTCTTCAAATAGCTTTGCAGGCATGCACACACATTGAGAGAGAGGAAGAGAGATGGCTAAGGCGGGATACGAGTATATGCTCAAGGGCAAAATATGTATCTCCTTAACAAAGATTTGGTGACTTAGTAGCTTATAGCCATATTGGCAAAAAGTAGGCGCCACTATAGCTACATGACCGTATTAAGATACGCATCCCATATTGACTAAAAAATGTTGGATAACAAAACGGAGTGTAGACTTCCACAGTGGCTTTACAACTTTATTTGTTCATAGTGATTAGTGAAAACCTCAAGTCCATAATTTCATATATCATTTGAATTGACTGAGGTAATTTCGTATCGTACTTCCTAAAGCCAATCTAGATCTGAGTTAATATGTCTGTCCAATAATAGCAGATTCCCACTTCCAAAACCCAAAGGGACACAAACTAGTACTCGATGACACAGATTGAGAGCTCATCCTGATAACTTTTCTCTCCCACAAGGTTACCAGATGTAACTTTGCCAGCCATAGCTAAAGGTAGAACCATGGATTGGACCCCAGGCGCCATACAATATTGAGGTGTATCTGGAAAATCAATTCTGAGATGTGCAACGGCCCAATGATGTCAAAGCTCGTCTAATGGCTTGCCATTTTGGGTTCCATTAGTAGGCCTACATTGATGACATGTGGCTTTCGAAATTGCGAAGTAGCCTGATACCTCTGTACTTCCTGGATCAGATTAGATCTTTCTTGGTCTAAATCTCCAGCCCATTGACACGCACATATATGATACACTAACATTTTAGTCTGGGGATCATACAACCATTTCATCTCCATAGTTGTCAATACTGTAAGATATGCAATACGTACCTTAAGTATCGGTACCAAAAATAACACTGTAAAGCAAATATTGTGATAGATTAGGGGTCCACAATGCAATAAGTGTCTTACGATACATAGAGGATCCACAAAATGCAATCTTTATGTTCCCTTATGCCTCTTCTCTAAAGTATGGACCATAAAATACTTGTTTGTATGTTGTTCTATGTATGCAATGTGAAGCTTTTATAGGTTTGAAGTTTTTTCCAAAATTATTTTTTCCAATATATTTTGTTCTTCCACATGTTACCTTTATTTTCTTACCTGCTGCATGAACAATTACAATTTCTATTTCTTTACTTCTTTTTCAGTAGTGCACGTCGATCAATTTGACTCTAAAGCTCTCAAAACTTTTTCTCGTGGGCAAGCCTACAGACTACTTGTCACTACAATTCATCGGTCTCTGATCACTCGTATATTGCAGTTCCCTAGCTAGAGGCTCACCTTCGGTTCTGTCCTCCACACTGAGAACCAATGCATGAATAAACAGAAAAAATAACTGGGCTAAGCCACACCTAGCTGCACCATTGGACAATTAAGGCCAAACTGGCCCTTAGCGGTTGCCTTGAAAATCTGGAAATGTCGGATAATCAACCCTTAAACAAGCTAGTCAGAAGAAATGCATCAGGAGTGTCCATTCTTCCAATATCAGATTCTTTCCACGAGTTGCTCCTCTACTCAATGAGTTAAGTGGGGAATTAAGTGTCAAGGAGGTTGTATACCAGGTGATCATGGATTTGGTTTCAGTACTGACTCTATCTCCTCCCTTTCCTGTTTTCCTTTTTTTTTTTCCCCTCTTTTTGTGGATGGACATCTGCATAACAAGCAGATGAATGGACAGGCAATAATGGAACAGAGACTTAACCTACTGCACCCCAGTGAACAAAGTTGAGCTACAAGGCTTCGGAAAATCTACAGAAAAATCCCCCAGTCGTTCAAATTTAACCACAGGTATTATTCACCAAAATATGCAGACTTTAGCATAGACAGACGTAGCCTTTTTTTCTTTTTTGCTTCTGGGAATGTTCACAGGAGCCTCAATACAGTCAATGCTCTCCCCCTTTCCATTACTTTCCAAACCATCCACATAGTACCGGGACTTAAACATTTTTTATATTCCTGGCCATCTTCCAGTGTCTCCAACAGAGTATAGCGAGTATCCCCTGAAATATGCCCAAACAAGTCAGAAGCTGAATTGATAATTGCTCCCCAAGTTTCAAAGCTCGAAATCCAGCACCCTTCTTATTACTATTAAGGGCATCGTATTCCAATTCAAACAGCCAATTCCTCCATGAAAACGATATGTCGACTAAAATTTATATCTGTAGAATCCTAGTAATGCAGTCTCAAACACCTTGGTACAGCAGTAGCACGGGAGACATCAATTCAAGCTGATAGGGAGTTTTTCATTATCCAACAGCCATTGACACATTTATGCTTTGAGAGAGGTGGGTAAGAAAAATCCAAAAACCTTATTAACAGAAATTCTGAATATCCTCATCCTTTTTCGTAGTGAACTTTAAAACTCTATATTCTGCTTTACATTTTCCTCGTTAACTGCCTACAGATAAACATTTGTTCCAAATGTTTTTGTTTCGAATAAAGCGTTGTGTTCTCATAATTTCTTCAAGTAATGTCACTGCACAAGAATGACATGCCAGAGCTTACACATGGCTCTCAATACCTGATACAAATACAATCTTGAAGAGGAGTTCCCTAAGAGTATTCAAATATCTAAAGCCTAACTCCTTGTGATGAGAACCTCCTAAGTTTTGTAAACTTTTATCCTCCTACTTTAAAATAAGGAAAAATGAGTTTCCCACTTTCCCTATTCAATCTCCTTGGTCATCTACTGCACTACTCAGATTGGTAAAGCTGTACAAAGACTAATCCACCAAATTTTTTTGATCACCATGCAGCGATAAGAAAGCTAACACTTGTTATGCTTTCCCAGCTGTGTTCTATCTTGTAAATTCAAATGTCGTTATAATTCTGTTGACTGCATTGCTACCTAAACTAAAACAAATCCACCAGATAGGCGAAAAGTCAAAATGTGTCGCACATCTCTTCATAAAGCAGGAAAACTGGCTTCTGATTGTATAGTACTTTTTCAGGGATAATGTGACAGAAGCTATATATTCACGTTTTCTTTAGTATAATGGTTTTCTATAAAGTGCTTAAATGATATGAGCATAGCTTAATCTATGCAGGAGCTGAATCAGAGAAATTATAGCTGAGAGTTACTTTAATGAGCCAACATCAGTTACATTTATGGGGATAAAAGAGCTTAGTCAACAATTTTGTTCCTTAGCTCTGGGAGATTATAACAGATGCCGCACATATCTTGAACTCCATATCTCACAAGCCAATCTTGAATGACGCTCTAACCTGGCCGAACAGGGGCTTGATTGAGTCCCTTGGGCCTTATAAGTTACAACACACGTTTATGATCAAGCTAGGTTCCTTTAATTGTACCAAAGGATTATTGTCAATCAATCTACTTTCCAGCCAGTCTCAATGAACCAAGAAGACTGAACATTTGATCAAGTTCAGCTCCCTCTTTCTCTCTTTTGAAGGGAACTACTGTAAGTCGAAATCAAGCAACGTGGTTTGCTTTACAGCCCAAGCTTACAGATATAATAAATAAGATGACATTATCCTCCAATCCTTCAAGAGAAACAGATGATTTGCCAATATTAAGTCAATCGAAAAATTACTAATATTGCTAGGAACCATCACTCTACAAGCAAAAGTCTCACATGAGAATATCACTATTCCCTTGTAATTAACCATCAAAACTACTAGCAAATCGCAGCAAACATTGTTTCCAAATCAATATGACATAAAACAATTATTCAGAATTGTAAACAATAGGAAAACTAGAAAATTTTAAATTCCGAACAAAAATGACAATTTCCTCTCATATATCACCCCAAACGTACATACAATCAAGTTAAAACAGTAAAAAGGGTAACCGAATCAACAATTACTTCTTCTCAACAAAACAATTACCAGATTAGCAAATATGAAAATGTACATACCTCCTGAATAAAATTGTCTTTGTATTCAACAAAAATCAAAACCCTTTTGGCCCTTTCTCTGTTAACACATCAGACTTATCAGCCATGGACAGGCAATATTTGGCAATCTCCCTAAATTTGGGAACACTCCTCAAGTCTACCTTAGTGCCATCCTTCAGAGTGATGATAACGTCACCCCACTCACCAATAAACCTCGGCACAACCTGAACATCCTTGATAACCTTATAAGAGAAGTCACTCCTGTCCTGACCCGTCAACCCGGATATTACAGTGACCCGCAAGTTAGTGAACCTGTACCGAAGGTAGAATGCCCTAAAAACGGCTGCTAGAGTTAGCGGCAACCAAACAAGAGTGAAACCCAGTAGGAGGTTGGTAAGAAGGTCGCCGTAGTGAGCTCCACCGTCGAAGAAGATGGTTTCCTCGGTGGGTTTTGAGGCGGCGGCGGCGGCGGTGGTGGGTGGGTTGGTGGGGGAAGACACTTGGAGTTTGGTGATTGGTCTGAGGTGCCTGGAGGTGGGTTTGGTGGGATGTAAGTTTGCAAAGAAGTTGAAGGAGGTGTGGAGGGTTTGGCGGGTGAGGGTGGTGGTCGGGGAGAGAATTGGGGTGGTGGTGGTGGTGGTGGCGGTGGCTACTGCCATGGTTTATCCGTTAGGGAAGTTGGAGAGAGTGGCAGTTGATGAGTTTTGGAGTTTCTCTTTACCGGTTTTGGGTGGTTTGGAGAGGATAGTGCACGTGGCAGCTTCTTGGCCTATTGTTAGTGGATACTCCAAAATGACATTTCGTAATTTGAGTTTTCGTCCTACAAAAACGACATCAACTTTAGGGAAAATTTTAGGTCGCGTATGCTTACACATTTTTTTTTTCGCGTTTTGCATTCTGTTTTTATTTTTAAAATTTTAATATTTAGATAGAAAATTTATTATTATACTTTTATTATTTTCACAATTTATTTTAACTACTTTTTCTGTCGAATTTATGTACTTATATAATTTTTATTTTCACTCTTGTACTAGTATCCTCATATTATTTATAATATACACTACCCACACCCTCCCTCGCCCCCCACTTTCTGCCCTTTCCGACCCCGCCCCACACCCTCCCCTGCCCCCCCCCCCCCCACTCTCTAGAAATATTCCCCATCTACTGTCGCCCCCAAGATGAGGTTTGAGTGTCTAATAGGGGAAGGGCTTCACCGGAGTACCCGTATGGGATCGACGCCAACTTCATCGGAGAACGACGAGTCCGTGATTGAGTCGTTCAAGACCTTCCATCCCGACTACATCGACGCCTGCCCAATCTGCCGAGCGAACCTATCACCTGAGATGGTGAGTCCAAAGATTGCCGTGGATGGTGAGTCCATCGACGCGTGGCGGCTTTCCATCCCGACTGCCTAGCGAACTAGGGTTTTCAAGATCAACTTTCGATATTGCCGTGGAAATTGATCCGCCCACACCTTCCCCTGCCCCCCCCCCCCCACTCTCTGGAAATCTTCCCCATCTTCTGCCGCCCCAAGATGAGGTTTGAGTGTCTAATAGGGGAAGGGCTTCACCGGAGTACCCGTACGGGATCGACGCCAGCTTCATCAGAGAACGACGAGTCTGTGATTGAGTTGTTCCAGACCTTCCATCCCGACTGCATCGATGCCTGCCTAGTCTGCCGAGTGAACCTATCACCTGAGATGGTGAGTCCAAAGATTGCCGTGAAAATTGATTGTCGTGGACGGTGAGTCCACGGCACGTGATTCCAAAGCACAATCGAAAGATTATAATGAAGAAGAGAGAGGGATGGAGTAGAAATCTTTTGAGGTGGGCTATGGTGGTTCAGTAATGGCGGCTCTGATCTTTTGAGATGGTGCCATGGTGGTGCTAAGAGGGAGGGAGCAAAAATCTGACATAATTTTTTTTTTCTGACATTTGTTCACCTTCTCCCAAAAAAGGTGAAAACACCCTTGGGGTGTTTTCACAATTTTTGCTACTGTTTGGAAAAAAAATACCCAAAACGAAAATATGAAAAAAGATAAAAGTACGTAAAAAAAAAAAAGCATATTTTCATCATCATTACAAAAACGAATAAAAAATTTTGTAGAGGTACGGGCCTTAGGTTTTGAGATTAAAATTTAGAATCCGTTTGAAATCAGTTTTGATTTTTAGTTTTCAAAATCAAAATTAGTTTAGTTTTTACAAAAATAAATGGGCATTTAACTAATTTTTTTTCTGAAATTTTCTTTTAGGATTTGGATTTCAGATTTGGATTTGAAATTCAATTCACTTTTTTTGTTTGGAACGAAAAGGAATTCAAATAACGAAATTCTAATTTTGTGTTTGGAAAACAGAGGAAATGAAAAGGTAATAAATTTTTAGACAATTATATTCTTGACTTATGAAGAAAAATAAATTACAGTAAGTGATTTCAAGTGTGCTAGTGCCACCACGTGGTGGTGGTAGTAGCACTGCACGGGGTAGCAACATCAACGGTAGAAGAGGTGGGATGGTCAAGTGAAGGTAATGATGGTAGTGGTCGTACTGAGGTATAACCGGTGGTCGTCAATTGACGCCAATAGTGATGCCAGTAGTGGCGGCGCCAGTGACAATAGTGGTGGCGACGACAGTGGCAATAGCGATGTTGGCGACACTGGTGGCAGTAGTGGTGGTGGCAGTAGTGATGGTGGCGGCAATAGTGGTGGTAGTGGTGATCGTGTGGTGGTGGCAGTAATGGTGACAACGGTAGTGATAATGGCGGCGACGATAGTTGTAGTGGCATTATTAGTGTCTATGGCGGCGGTGGACGTGGCAGCAACAGTGGCGGTAGTGGTGGTGGCAGTGGCGGTGACAGTGGTGGTGGTAGTATTAGTGGTGTTGGCGATGGCGTTGGCGGTGGCCGTGCTGGTGGGGGATACAGTGGCAGTAGTGGTGGCGGTGACAGTAGTAGTGGCAGTGTGGTGGCAACGGCGATAGTGGCTGCGACGGTGGTAGTTGTGACAATAATGACGGTAGTGGTGGCGGTGGTGGTGAAAGATGCAGTGTCGGTGGTGGTGATTACAGTGGTGGATGTGGTTGGGGGCGGCGGTAGTGCTAGCGGTGGTTGTGGCGGCAACGATAGTGGTAGTGTGGTGGCGGTGGCAATGGTGGTAGTGATGGTGGCGACGACGATGGTGGTGGTGACGGTGGTGATGGCAGTTACGGTGGTAGTAGTGATACCGATGGTGACGGTGGCGGCAGTAGTGGTGCCGATGGTGGTAATAAAAGTAGTGTGGCGGTAGCGGCAATAAAGATGATGGTGGTGGGTTCATTGTTAGAGAGATCCAGAAAAAAAGGGTAAGATAAGGAAATAATTACTTTTAATTCAAGTAAATTGAAATCCCATGAAATCCGATCATTTTTTATCGGATTTCACACTGTAGAAACAAATCCATTCAAATCCCATGAAATTCAATTTCAATTCCTTTTTTTAATGTTCCAAACAACAAAATTTGAAGATTTAAAATGAAATCCCATCAATTTCATGGTTCCAAACACACTCTTGAGTCCTCATCCTATAAAAATGACATCAACTTAAGGAAAAATTTTAGGTTTTGAGATTAAAATTTAGAGTCCGTTTGAAATCAGTTTTGATTTTCAGTTTTCAAAAAAAATCAAAATCAGTTTAGTTTTTACAAAAATAAATGGGCATTTAACTAACCAACTTTTATTCTGAAATTTTCTTCTGGGTGTTTGATTTCAGTTTTTATTTTGAGTTTTTTCTTTACTGGTGGTGGTGGAGGCGGTGGTAGCGGTGGCTCTTGTGGTCTCAAAACAAAAGTCAAAACCGAAATCCTAAAACTTCAAAATGCAAGTTGTCAAAAATTGCCCTATTTTAAAAACTGCTTTTCGAAACTGATTGAAAAAAAAAACGAAAACTATGCCAAACACGTTTTTTCTTCATTTTACAAATTTGAAGAAAAAATTGAAAATTTAAAGGTTACCAAATGCTACCTAAGTGAAAGGTGGGTTGCTTTTGAAAAGTTGTGATTTTTCAAATTTCTGAATAAGGGGTAGAAAAAAAAACAAGTTTTTTGAAATCAATTAATTTGGTCTTCCCAAATTACCCCTCCTCCCAAATCGTTGACCCCTATTTTGATACAAGTCATTTTCTGCAAGAATGGTTATGCGAAGATGCTTGTCATTTTGTACTTCAAGTTATTTTTTCTCTTCCAACTGATGCGATACTAAATTTGTTTTCAATTTCATACGGCCAGAAGAGTAAGTTGAAAGGATAAAAGGTAAACCTCTTTAGTATTGCAATGCAAGTAGAATGAACGGAGTAATATTTTGACATTCAACGGCAAATGTAAAGAAGTAAATAAGAACAAGAACAACCACACGTCATTCGTCATCTCTGTAAGTACAATACCAATCGCCCCAAAATTGTTCACAATCCAAAGGAACCACCAGAAAATCAAGAATTCACTATCTTAAATCTAGTTAAAGGAAAAACTATCCAAAATGAAAAAAATAGACCGACCAAAATCCATCTACTATACACAGCTATCAAAGAATCTCTGAATTACCATGTTAAAAATGAAAAAAAAATAATTAAATGAAGTAACTAGAATACCCAATGATACGTGCAGTGGCAGAAAAATCCAATGGCCGCTGCTGCTAATAATGCTTGCCCCTACTCTGGCTGGGCTTGAACAAATCGTAAGGCTCCCAGAGATAATCCAACGAAAATGGCCGCTTCTCATCCAGCCTTAACCATGGCTTTCCCTTTGCTGCTTGCAGCAAGCTGACCGCTCCAATGCCGCTCCAATGTTAGAAAAGGTGAACCACTTTAGTTTACTCTTCTGACCGTACGAAGTTGGAGGCAAATTTAGTGTTGCATCCGTTGGAAGAGATAAAACAACTTGAAAATCTGCACAGACTGACAAGTATCTTCACCTAATCATACTTGCATTCATGCAGAAAATTATTTGTATCAGAACACGGGTCAATGTTTTTGGGAGGAGGGGGTAATTTGGAAAGACCAAATTAATTGATTTCAAAAAACCTATTTTTTTTCTAAGTCTACCCATTGTTCAGATATTTTGAAAAGTCACTCTACTTTTTCACAACTTTTCAAAAGAAACTCACCTTTTACTAAGTTTTAATCCCAAAACCCCTCAAAACCCAATTTTTCCTTAACTTCATTTAAGAATGAAATTTAGAGATTAGGTTGACAACGAAAAACAAAGATTACTTGAATGTATCTAACAATATTTTCATTCTACAAACAAGGAATGAATTCACATATTTATTAAGTGATGAAAATAGCCTCTTTCTTCGCAATTTATGATGACACGAATGTCTAAGCGTTCAATTAAAGTGAGATACATATTATCGAACATGTCAATCAATGGTAAAAATAATAAAAAAAACCTATATTTAAACGTTTAGTTATAAGGATAGAGAGAGAGAGAGAGAGAGAGAGAGAGAGTCTGATTTCCATGTAAGGAATTTCTAGGTTATTATATGGTGCATTTTGGGGTTTGAAATGCATCGTTAGTTCGTAGAAGTTTTTACTAAAATCAAATATCAAATAGACTATTGGCCTTTCCCTGTAATAGTCAGTTAAACTCTTGTCATAATTTTTAGGCCAACTGATTTCTAACTTATTAAATATTCACTAATTGAACCTTGTTACTCATGAGCGCTTGAAAGTTAAATGGTTTTGGGCGATTATGCATTAAAAAACTAACTTTTGGGCAACATATTAAAAATTCAATAACTTTTTAAACTTTAGACATCCGAGCCACTCTCCACTCACTACCGTGATGGGGAGTAGGAGGAAGAAGCGGTGGCATGTGTTGTGGTTGTGGCGATGGTAGGGGGGAGAGGAGAGAGAGAGAAACAAGACAAAATAGAAAATTAGGATTTTGGGGAGGGAGGAGAAGCAAGCAATGGCAGGTTTGTTGGCGGTGTTAGTGGTGAATAGGTGGAGGGTGGGGGAGGAGAAAGAGGGGAATGGGGAAAATATTAGGGGGGAAGAGCAGGAGAAGGAAGCATTGGAGCCTTAATAAAGTGGCAGCGGCGGCAATGGTGGCGTGGCAACCGCATTAATGAAATTCGCGGGAGATTGAAGAACCCAGGATTTTTTTGTTTATGGCACTAAAAGGGCAATTATGTAAATTATGTCTTTTAAATAATTAATGTGTTTGCAAGCTTAAGCCCAAAAATTAACATACTTAAAAAGAGAATTCTATTGTTCACAAAAGTGTCCTAAGCCGCAAAAGTAAAAATGGGTGGTGGATGATGATTGGCAAAAACTTATTATGTAGGCATTCAATTGGCCGAAAAAATTATGCTCAAGATTTAAGCGATTATTGCGGGTAAAAGTTAAGGTCTACCTAGTATTATGTTTAAAATTTTCTACTAAACGATGCCCAAGGATATAACGACAAAATTTCAAATTTCTTGGGGCAAATTTATGATTTAACTATGGATTCCAAGACATGCCGAAGGAAAATGATATTTGAGATCTTTTTTTTTTATCGATTTAAACTTCACTTTCATCATCTAAAAACTTAATGACAAAGGTAAAGTTCGGAAGACTAAGGGTGTGTTTGATAACATCAATAAGTACTTAAAACTTAAAGTTCTTAATGACTTTCAATTAAGTGCGTTGGATAACGCTTAGCATTGTATCATTTAAAAAATTAATACCTACCAAAAATATTAAAATTTTAAGTCAGGGTAGACTTAGGGGTTGTTTGATAAAACTAAAATTTAAGTGTTAAAAAAGTTAAGCGGTGAATTCGTAGAACTGAAAACTTTAAGTAACTAAATTTTTACTGAAAAATAAGTTAACATATTTGGTAAACCAAAAGCCGATGTCTGAAATTTTTTTATTTTACCAAAATTATGTATTTGTTTATGTACTTTATAACTTTTTGGGGGGATAAAATCATGCTTGTGGTGGTGGCATTGACGATGGAGTAATACTTATGGCGGCGGCGGCGAAAAGGTGTCAATGGTGACGGTAATGGTACGTGAAGATGTGATGTTGATAATTGTGATGATAGTGATAGGTGGCGACATGACGGTCATGACAGTGGTTATAGTGTGATGGATATTTAGATGATTTTGACGGAAATAGACGTTGTGACGACATCGATGGTATGGTGGAGGTGGCAGTGTCCTTATGGTGGTGGTGGTGGTGGTGGTAGTGGTGACAGTAGGTCATGATAATTGTAGTAGTAGTCGTAAAAGGAAATAATGGTTGTGGTGGTGGTTGTAGTGTGGTGGAGGCGGTGTTGCTCAGTAAATTAATTAAAGCGGCATCGTGGTGATAATTATTTTTTTATGTAAAAATATGTTAGATAACTCTTAACCATCTCACTTAGAATTTTAGGAAGTCCACCCTGACTTAAAATTTTAGTGTATTTTTTTGTAAGAATTAATTTTTTAAGTGATACAGCGTTTAGGGCTATCAAATGCACTTAATAGAAAATCATTGAAAACTTTAAGTTTTAAGTGCTTAATTGCGTTATCATACACACCATTACTTAATGCTTATCACTTAATTGTAAGCGAGATGGTTAAAGTTATTTTAACATAATTTTATTTAATTATTACCACTATGATGCTGCCTCAATTAAGTGTTAGCAATATTGCCTCTACAACACACAACCACCACAACAACTATTATTTTCTTTTGCTACCACCACCACACGACCTAACCATTACTATCACCAAAACCACTACAAGAACACCACCCCTCAACCTCCATCTCCACAACACCATCGCCGCCGTCACTACATTCATGTCCGCCAAAACTATCTAAATATCTACAACTCTACAACCACTGCTATGGCCGCCTTGTCGCTGTCTATCGGCATCACCACAATTACTAACACCTCGTCTTTCCGCATCACTATCTCTACCATTGACACCTTTCCGCCGCTGCCGTCACCACTACCATTATTACTCCATTGTCACTGACACCATCACCACCATCATGATTTTGGCCAAAAGAAATTTATATAGTACATAAATAAGTGCATAATTTTGGTAAAATGAATAAATTTGTAAATGAATTTTTTTTCAAGACATTTGCTTTTGGTTTACCAAACAGGTTAACTTATTTTTCAGTAAAAATTCAGTTGCTTAAAATTTTCAGTTTCATGAATTCAGCGCTGAACTTTTTTAATATTAAAATTTTACTTTATCAAACAACCCTCAAAATTGAAACTCAAATATTAATTCCTTTTAAGGAACTCTTACGGGTCAAAGTTTAATGTTGTTTAAAGTTTGGTCAAGCTATAGATCGTGGTTCGAATCGAACATATTACGTCCGGATCAAAATGAAATGGAGCTATTCGCGTTTGGGCTTTACACATCAAACATCCATTCAAAGTGACGACCTAGCTCAGAAATCAGATGGCCCAAACTTAACAGGCAGCCAGGGCTCAATAGGCGAAGGAGTATTCATCTTATTACTGGCCTCCTGTCATGTTTTTTTGTTCCAACCCAAGGCCCACTAACATGTATCCAAAGTTTGGTCCTATAAACTTATGGTTAGTTTGCAAGTGCTTAGAGAGAAGCTTTAACTTCCTAATCTTGGCATGAACTAACACCTGAAACAAGAAAATATTAGGGACAACGATTGTAACGATAAGTGTGTCAAGTGACCGATGAGATGTAACGAGTTGTAGGATCTTCCAAAACAATAGACTTTAAGTGATTACTGCATCATTGTTGCACAGAATCTTTTGTCCGCTCACGCGACGTTGATCGTTGACGGAGACCCACTCTCTCGCTTTAACATAAAGGTCAAAAAAACATAAAAGAGTGTTCCTATAAGAAAACTTGGTCACCATTTCCCATACCCGCACATTACGGACCTTCAAAGTTCAGCAAATTATGCTTTTCCAGGTTTGCCTTGATGGTGAATCCACCTTCAAATTACATTGACTTCTGGATATGATCAGATTTGATCCGTAACTGATCCGTTTGTTGTGCATTATTTGGATACAACGATCCGACACAACGGATAAAATTAGATTATTTGATTATCAGTTGTTGATATTTGTTTTCCATTTTCTTGTTGTGTTGACGGAGACGTAGACGGGTATTGAAATCCTTTTTTGGTTCATAATTTATGTATCAAAAATATGTACCAAACGCTTAATCTCTTATATATTGACTCCTTAGATGAAGCCACATCACCTAAAGTTTATATATATATATATATATATATATATATATATTAAATGTCGTTTGCCAAAAAAATTTACTCGGTCCAAACTTTATCTGGAGGGCAAGAGCGTGACGGTTAGAGGCGCTTGTCTCTTCCTTTATTTCCCTAGGCCTCCTCCATCTCTTTTCGCCTTGAGTAGCTTTAAATTTGTTTCTTTCTTTAAGTGTTGGGGTAGACGATTTCGCTAGTGTTTTCAAAAACTCGGTGTCACCGCTATTACTTGGCTTGGGATCATTGTCGTTGGGACTTGTGGGCTTCAATGTTGCATAGCGATGATCGCCTTTTTTTGTTTGGCTTTACGATTTATCTTCTTTTCGAGGAGTTTTTCCCTCTTTGTCAAGAGTGGCAGTGGGAAATGTGGCACCACAACACTGGCTTGTGTCATTAGATGCTTAATTAACAATGGAAAATTTTTTGCAGAAGCAGCTTGGTTTTGCTACTCCTCCACGTGGCAGCTCCTCATTGGTCCACCTGTCCGAAATTTTGGCTGATTTTGGTAATCACTCGTTAAACTGGACCCTCTGTCCTCTCATCTTCTTCCTCCCTACCACACTCCAGAATTTTCTGGTCTGGATTTCATTATTCACTCGTTGCACTTGGAATTCTCAATCTAATGAAATGAAGACTATAATTCTAGGACAAAGGTGAACATAAGCTGTTTTGTAAATTTGCGCTCCACAGATATACCATCATCATGTCTATGGTGTTATAGTTTATGCAATGATTGGAAATCACAATCTAATGAAAGAAAAACTATAAATCTGTCTTTCCAATTTCTTACAAGGGCAGTGTTGGAATCCAGCAAGGCAGTGAACTACTTGGCTTCATCCTGGTTTGAGTCCTATGTATGTGATGTTCAGTGTGTGTGATGTTCATCCTGCAAACTTGGTTAGTACGGTAAGGTATAAAGGATAATTTATGTTCTAGCTACCTGGCTTTATACCTTAATCGCACTCAGCAAGTTTGCAGGATGAACATATCATGTTCTACTAGACTCTGTATGATGTTATACTTGGCTTCATCTTGGCTTCAGTGAACTACTTGGCTTCAACCTGCAAACTTGGCTCTAACACAACTCTCAAGATTGGTTTGAGTCCTATGTATTATGTATATGATATTCAAGTATATCTTGGCTTGGCAATACGTATTATAGGGGCTTCAATCATATATCAGATCATCAATGTGTGCATGTTCTTTCCTTTCTTATGTTGCATAAAACCAAGATTGAATTGAACAAAAAAAAGTTATTATTCGTACGAATTCATTGATGCTACAATTCTACATTCTGGAAATGGTTGGAAAGAAGATGGGAAGACAGAGGGAGAGAGAGAGAGAGAGAGAGAGAATCCAGTTTAACGAGTGATTACCGAAATCAGCCAAAGTTTTAGGGAGGTTAACGGCAAAATTCTGTTAAGTGCAAGAAACTGGAGAACCTCAATCACGTGGAATGAGCATGACTCTGGGACAGGTGGACCAATGAGGAGCTGCCACGTGGAGGGGTAGCAGCATCAAGCTGCTTCTGGGTCAGCAGCAAAATTTTTTCCATTAACAATTACCAGTAGCAACCTCGATAGCAGATAAAAAATGATTGTTCTATCAAAACTGCATCAATCCGTGCCCTTATAAAACTAATCACCTTCTTATTGATTAATCAAACTTTAAACCCTCTTAAAGAAAATTAAAATACTGCACAAGTCGTTGACAAAAACCCCACATTTCAAGTTGCAATGCTTCATGTTAGTGCACACCACATGCCCCTCTCTCCTTCCCGTGGTTACAAGAATAAGAAACACATAAGGAAGGTCCATTTCTTCAGGATTGTTAATCATAATCATAATATAATCATATTTATGCTCTGTCAACTGCTTACTCCAAAATGAATCTGGAATGCACGTGGCCACTTTAGAGGCGCTACTTAACCAGCAATTATTTATTTTGCCACCCAGCAAAAAAAAATATTTCTTTTAGCATCCAAAGTTTTTCTCCAGCCATGTTCCCGAACCCTGGTGATTGTTTATGCCTTGTTCACATGATCCCGTATAGAAGACTCTGGGAAAAACAATAATTAGCGCGATTTACAAGCTTGATCTTCCCCTTTGTTTTCTGGTTATGAAATTCAAGTTTAATTGTTTTCTGGTTATGATATTGAAGTTGAACATATCTGGTAGGTTTGGGCAAGGAGATTTCGTCACATGCATTTGGTTGTCTTCACTGGCTTCATTATGTGCTTGATGGATCTAGTTATCTGTTACGACAGTTGTTGAGAGCAACTGTAAAATCTATACAACCTTGTTTCATGATACATATGGCATGGACTCTCTCTCTCTCTCTAAACTACTCTTTTTTCCCCAAGATTGCTAAAGATGATTCCACCGGGTTTACTGCAGCGGCGGAGGCAGCAGATAGCACTGATGGGTACGTGCTCATCTGTTACTCCTGTTCGCGTCAGGGCATTTTAGGCCATATGGATGGAAGTGCTGATCTTAAAATTCCCAGATTGTTTTAACCGGGTCATCCTTTTGATAATTTTGCATATCAAACTTACACAAAAGTATAAGAAAATGGATATTCGACCACCACTTTAATCATTTGAGCTCTGTTTTTGTCACTAAAGTGGTTGTATAGCGACACATTTAATGCTTTCATCAATGAAGAAACATATAATCAAACTTTAGGACTTGTATTCTTACGTATATTCAGTTCACCTTAGAAAATATTCCCCATGGATCCACACCTTATTGCGTATACTGTTTTCTTCTTAACTACTGTATAACAACACCACAAATGTGTGTGAGAAGTCAAATTCCTATAGCACGCACGTCCCTTTAAAATAGACCACCCTACTATCTTTTCTTGGACGTTCATACGAAAACGGGGTCCCTTTCCTAAACCAGACATGGATCTGGTTTTGAGTGTGAAACAGATCAGTGCATGACTTACGGAGAGGGAATATGCATGAGAAAATGGTCGAAGAAATGTAAAGTGTCAAAGGTGGGGGCACAATGCACAAAGCAAGAAGAAAGAGAGACTTGCGTTGGGATGCTAGGCGGTGGGTGACAGTAGGACGCATGAATTTCTTCCCAAAGATCAGAGACGAAGGAAAGAGTGCAGTGAACTCAACCAAGCTCCAAAAAATGGTGGGTACATATGTGGGTTTTGATACCCCATACCCTCCCCTTTCCTTGTCAAACTGTCAGCCCAAGTTTTTGCCAACGTCCCCGTCACGAGAATGACCATTTCCAACTCTCCTTGTTTTCTTCCACCCTTGCATCTGTTTGTCTTCTTTCCTTCTTGGAATGTGTGCTTGATACTCTCCACCTCTCTCCATTTTTGTACCACCAACTTTGATTAGCTTCAAGTAGATTTTAGTCTACCACTGCCCACTGGTTACTGCTGGTGCTGATTGATGAAATCAGCCTTTAGATTGGTGAAAGGACTTTTTAGGGCAGACCACTTTGCATGCATTTCTGTTTTGGCAGTAAAAAGTCATGATTCCAAAGCAGGAAAAGAGGGGAACATTAAATTTTGCAAGGACAACACGATCCCTTTATTTCATGGCTCATGGCCATATGCTAGAGCTGAAACCAGTCACTAGCAAACATGAATTGAACTTGGAAATTGTAAGAGAAAAAATCAGAACCCATCCAACTAAGAGACATTACCTTTCTATAAGTTTGAAAAAAATTGGTATATAATGCAAAAGCCACATACTCCTTTATTCCCTTTCCCTCCATAAGGATCTCCAACATGCCCACCTTGAATTCAACTTGATATATATTTGCCACTTTATACACCACTAGACAGTAGAGACTTAAGTACCAAAACAAGAATTTTAAAACAAGAGAACATGTCGATCTCCATCCCATGTAACCAAAAGCTATGAAACGTGGTATATTCCACCTCTGCGGCCCCGCAGTTGCAGGAGCCTCGTGAACTGGAGCCGCCTCGATCCATCTCGAACTCAGTTGAAATGTTGTTGCTCTAACCATGGCCAAAATCCGGTTTGGTCGTCGATGCCGCAGAACATGTTGCAGAAGCTTTCTTCTTTGACATTTTGATCTGGTCTTGGTGAGTTTTGGAAGAGTTGAGCCACACCAGTGCTAGGCCTGAATGAGGATGGAAAGAGGGACCTGCTGGTAAGAATTGGATGGCCAGGTAGAGGGGGACTGTCGATTGCTGGTGTCCTCGAGATATCTAGCTTTATCTCAGAGCTGTTTTCACTTCTATTGCTGGATGAACCCTCAGTTTCTTTGACATTCAGGTTTATGGATTCAATTGGCTCCCTATTTTTCAGTGCCATTAACTGCAAATAAAGATGGAAAAACCAATATCATAACACATGCACTGACAATAGACAGAAAAAGAAGTACGTACTTCGAAAATTGTTTGCTATAAACTTGTTTGAGCAATTCTGCTGCAACTTCGTAGCTACTTAAAGAGCGGCTCAGAGCATCAGGCTCAATTGCTGAGAAGATGATTCGCAAAACCCAGCGAAAGATTAACACTAGGGTTTTTTTTATCAGGACTAAATGTTTTGCGAATGTGTTACAACCGAAGTGGTAGCACAACTTCTCCCAGGCATTTGCATGTTAGTTGAACCGAGTTACATACAATGTTAAACATGATACTATTACTAAGTTGAACTTTCCGAGAAAAGTATGATGGGTTTTCTGTTTTTCATACTACTTTTTGGCTCAAACGATGTTAGAATCAACAATGATGACGACCTTTGCAGCAATATGGTTCAAGAGTTCTGACACTAACACAAGAGGGTCCCCGGCTCTCACCAATAAAAAGAAAGCCAATTGCCTGCTTAGATATAAACATCATGATTATATTCTCCCACCTTATATGCGATAGTAATCAGCAACTTCCCATCGAACAGTATACATTATGTATGTGTGTGTGTGTGTGTGTGCGTGTCAGTGTGCGTAATGCAGGGAATATGAAGTATTATCAGTAAAAAAAAAAACGATGGTGTAACTTTGAACAAAAATATATATATTCAGATACTCTCGCAAGTACCTCGGAATGAAGTTTATGGTTCTGAGATTGGAGGGAATCCTTTTCTGCCTTCAAAGCATCAAACTGTCTCTTAAGAACTTCATAGTCTTTTTCCAACTGCTTGGTCTTCCACCTGGCTCTCCTGTTCTGGAACCAAATGGCAATCTGCCTGGGCTGAAGACCAAGAGCCCTAGCAAGGTGCATTTTCCTCTCCGGCTCAAGCTTGTTGCCCAACTCAAAGTTCTTCTCAAGGGTTTTCACTTGTTCCATGTTAAGCCTCCTCTTCTTTTCTCCCCCAGCTTGTGATCCTTCTTCATCAGACAAATCATCTTCCCCTCCATTATTCTCCTCACAAACATCATGCAAACCTGAAAATGACATGGACCTCTTCCCCAGAAATGAAGCAACACCTGCAATACCAACACATAGAACCATATATTCAGTACCCAAATCATCGCCACACAAACAAAAACATACAGCACTATGGGAGAGAGAGAAAGAACCATGAAAGTCTTGAGTTGTGCACGGGTGGAGAATTGGAGCAAGCGAGGTGGGAGGCTGATGGTCATCTTCATGAGGGGTGCTTAGCATGAAATTGGCAGGGAAGAAGGCCATTTCAGTGCAAGTCATGACCTAGACTTGTGCCACCAAACTCAATGTCCGTGATGGTGATCCGACAGCCATCTTTGGACTTTGGGGGGAAGGGGGAATTGAGATGGAGAAACACTGTTAAGAGTGGAAAGGTTTGTGTGAGAGAGAAGAATGGGGAGACTTGATGTATCACTAGTGTGTCTTTGTTAACAATAAAGAAAAATAATTTCTTCAGCTGGAAGCAGGTGTATTGTTTGTTGTGATGGATAGCTTATATACCTTATCAGCTCCAAGAATACTTTAATTCTTATCTCTTACTATATGCGAGAGAGAGAGAGCGAGAGAGAGAGAGAGAGGTCTATTTCACTGCGTGAAGTGGGAGTTATTTTCTTTTTTATGACGCTTCACCTGGTTGTCAATTATCATACAAATATCCATGTCAATAGATTCAACAATGTAATAACTAGAACCGCCAGGTCTATTTTGGAACAGTGCCGATAAATAGCCGTATTAATAAGTTTCAACAGTACATTCTTATTTGGATTCGTCAGAATGAACGTCTTTTAAACTCTTATTACGATGAGTACGGAAGAGTGAAGACTGCATATGAAACACCCAATACAAACTTGTTGTGACACGTGAACTTTTTCTTAAATAAAAATTTTACAACATCTAGTAAAATGATCGAACATCTTGGTTGACTAACGGGTAGAAAAATCCAGTGGAATGGCTTCTCTGGCTGTTATATCTCTTGATGGTAACTTTTCCTTAAGCATAAATTATGGGAGGGCAAGCACAGTTTGTGATATATACAGGCTGATTCCTTTGCTAGAAGGGAGTAAAATGAACTTACATAATCTACCTTGTTTAATAAGCAGAAAAGAAATCCTATTACTACAAGCTAGTTAGAAGATCGAATCTTAGAGTTTAATTAGAAACTTGAATGTGTGAATGAATATAATTAATAGTGTTGTTTTAGTTTTGTTAAAAGAGGGTTTACTTAAGAGAAAAGAGAGGAATGAGTTGGCTGTACATATCTTGTAGGTTCTTGGGAGTTTGTAATTGTTGAAAGGGAGAGAAGGGGCAGGAATCTAGGGCATGGGTCCGATCAGGGGGGCAGGGGTTGCCACCTAACCCACCAACAGCCATCGTGCACCAGGACGAAGCCCCTTTCCCATCCATTATCCTTTCAGAACGCATTCGGGCCATGGGTGGGTGGGTGGGTGGGTGGGTGGGGGTGGGGGGCGTGAGAGAGAGAGAGAGAGAGAGAGAGAGTAGAGTGTTTTGGAAAAAAAATTCCAAGTACCCTCTTTTCTTAACCCTACAAAGCTGGTGTTTTTTGTCTTTGTGCCCCTGTGTATCCCACTCATTTGGCCTTCTTTTTGACATATTACAATTAACCAAAAAGAAAAAAAAATTCAAATGGGAGTACTATGTGTCATCGATCATGACTGTTCAGATATCCGATGAGAGCCTGCGGAATGTACCGTGGACGTGACTGGAACGACCGGCACTAGTTTATTAGGTGCGAAGTACGAGTAAACGTTTAATTAGTTGTAACAACGCCATCTAGCCAGAAATGATGACTTTCAAGACAGAAAACGAGCGTCGAATATTTCCGGCTGAGAATTCTCCAATACTTAAGTTAGAACGCGGTTACAAAATAAGAAATGTGAAAAAGCTTGAAAGACTGGGTGCCTGTGTTTGTGGTTGTTTGCATACTCTGGGAAAGTCCTCTATATGTGGATGTGGGTGTGAGAACCCTAGTAGAGTTCAGAGCCTGACGGCTGGGCCTTGAGGCCTGATGCTTGAGGATCGCGTTAGGATCCTTTTAAAATCCTAATTCCTAATAAGGTAACTACTAATCTTGTAGTTGACCAAATTTGACCTTGAGTCACAAACGACACGTGCCATATTCTGATTGGAGGGTGTAGTTTTAGCTATATCACACCACCGGTGGAAACAATTACTTTTGACATGCCCTACCACAACCCCCCGCCCCCCCTCTACGCCACCTCAAATGAAAAAAATTTGGCCTCTATCCCGGTTGGAGGAATCTTCCTCCTACCCCCTATATAGCGACAATAAATTGTCTTTAAATGTTTCTAGCAACTTTTATTTAGTGACGCTAAAAAAGTGCCGCAAATAATTGTCGTTGAAAGTGTTAGAAAAAAAAGTCACTACAAACATTTAGCGATTACTAATTGTCACTGTACACGAGATCGGAAGAAAATTCCTACAACAACCCGGATAGAAGTCAAAGCTTGTTCATCCCAAATTACATCACCAGTATGATGACCTGTGAACAAACCTAATACCCTCTGCATGCAACCTACAATACAAAAAAGTAATAGTGAACGACATTTCACCACAATAGCTCCTCTAAAGAATATTCCTGAAGCGTCTGCTTATGCCTAGCTAACTTCAGTGTGGGAAAATTCAAACAAACGGACACAAGCATCACAAACGAGTATATGAGCAAAGGGCAGCCCCTTTGAAAAGCAACTTGATGCTGAGATAATAGCAGAATCCCTGTACGTAAACACAACTTCTCCACAATACGTTTGACGGAAGTCAATGCTACGTTAACAATCACTCGAGCTGGCATATATGAGCAAGACAAGGTAGATGAGAAATACACATCTTCTGTCCAATTGTTTGTGCACTTTCTGAAGCAATATATCACACATCCAGTATAGTGTAAGCAGGGTTAAAGTTACTACCTTCCTCTATTGCTGAAGGTGGTAATATGGGTGAACAGGAAATGTTTAGACAATTAAGACGAGGGTTGAGGTCCACTTCAAAGATTGTGACAAATGTAACAGAATATATAGCATTGGAGTTATATAGGTAGGCAAGTAGATAACATAATCACAACTAAGTTAGAGATGGGGCAATGCATTTCACAAAACACCAAGCTGCCCCGCCCATTTTGAGGATTATTTATCTTCTTATGCTGTTATCTTCTTATTGAACTCATTTTGACATTAAATAAAGGAAGAGGGTGAGTGAAGGACCCATGGAGATAGAGTATCCAACATATTGTCCCCAGAAGTACTAAAATTTGCCTCACTATATATGCAGCCAGAAATTCGTTGATAATTTAACAATTTGGCAGTGATCTGACATGATCAGTATACAGGTTGATTGATCATCCATCTAACTTGACAGAAGGTTTGCTTTTGACAACGGAAGATAAGAGTTGAAAACCGTAGCCTAAATATCAATATAGCTTCTCGCTTCATGAAAGTTGTCTCGCAAATATTACATCACAAGACTTCGAATCATTCCACCAAATGAGCACTCATCGCATCTTAGAATTCAAAGGGCCGATGTGCAAAAACACGGTCGATGTTAAAGGGGTGAAAAATGCGAGAGAATACACCCCATAACGATCATAGCTAGATTGGTGCGATAACAAGTTGACAAAATTCTCCAAAAAATATACGGTCAAGTTCTTGTAAACGTTTCATATGCTGCAGTATATAACGAGTCAAAAGCATTACAAAATGTGCATGAGTTATTACAACAATATGCATTTGGTCCATACGTAGATGAAAGGTCATTAAAGATGTACATGCATGGTCTAGAACTTTATAGAGAGGGAGGTTCATTTGATAGTTGTCAAATGTATCTTTGTGATGGAGAAATCAAAATAGTTAATTACCTTGTAGTATTACCATATGGATGTATGAATATGATAAGGAATGATGGGATCCACCAATCTTGATGGTGATGATGGGGGGTGGGGTCTAAAGCAGGTCCCAGGGTGTCCTGATTTTCTAATGGCCAAAGACAAAGCTACTCCACATGACTTTAGAATGAATGGGGTGGATCCATGTTCTTAGCTCCTCCTCTGGTGGTGGTGCTAG
This sequence comes from Escallonia herrerae, assembly GCA_033070095.1. Lineage (NCBI taxonomy): Eukaryota > Viridiplantae > Streptophyta > Magnoliopsida > Escalloniales > Escalloniaceae > Escallonia > Escallonia herrerae. Next base: position 127,897 of record JAVXUP010000553.1, read on the forward strand.
TGCCGGTGGTGCATGGTGATGCTCGCATCAATGTACATATATTAGTATCTAAATACATTTTGTTAATTATTCTTATAGTGGAAAATTTGGATAAAAGAGTTGAATCCTCTCCTCTCCACATGTCTTTCACACTTCTGCTGTGTTCAGCTTAGGAACTGATCCCATGTGCCTCTCTCTCTCTCTCTCTCTCTCTCTCTCTCTCTCTCTCTCTCCTTTGATAGTGATTCGTCAACTACTTGTTCTGCTATGTTCTTGTATATATTTTCTTGCTGGTTTTATATAATTTTTTATTTTACGTGGGTGATCGATCAGTACTGTCCATTTTGGAAGCACACACTGAGTGAGCTAGCTCTCTCTCTCTCTCTCTCTCTCTCTCTCTCTCTCTCACACACACACACACATAAATAAGAAAGATGATTTAACGTGTAACTTCTTAAAGTACATGAAATCGGGACTTTACAAAGTCTAAAATATAGCATCAAAACTGCACGGCAAGTGACATTCCAAAATACGGTTTTGATCACAGAATGTCTTTCATTTTTATCCTCCCCCTCCGCAATAAAAGTATGGAAAGATAAAAATAAGACATTTTTCTATCGGCGCAAAGGTGGTGTACAGTCGAGGATCCTAATCCAATGTCAAGCTATATGTGACTCATCAAAGAAAGATGCAGCTTTAAAAGCAGGTGGCACAACCAAAGTTGTTGTCAGTTACGCGAATAGACTTGTTGCCAGACACATGGCAAACACAATTTGACAAAAGCCAAAATTGCTTTCAAAACAGGACTAATCAAATTGGGAATGCCAAAACCTAACCTTAACCACTATAGCCGAACTAGAAAAGAGGCATTTGTTGTTCACTGTACTCCGTATTATTCCCCGCACACCTAACAATACCTCAGTCGAGTTATTAGCAACATTCGGTTATGACACTTCCTGATCATCATCTGTGCACGTAAAAGCTGATAAATTTTGATGGCTCTACATATGGGTAAGCTATACATATAGGCATATAGCCACTGAAGTAGAAAGATTCTCAATAATGCTGTTGAACGTAGAACCGGAGATATGCGGGCACTAAGGAAGATGAAGTCGGCAGTTCAACCACCTAGCTATAAGTTATTTACGTAGGACAAGATGTAAGTACGGTACTACATATAGTTCAGCTGTTTGATCATATGTTGATGTTCTCCGACACAGAAATAGTGCAGAATTGTCACTCCTCTCCCACGAAGTCACTTGGTACCCCTATGATTTAAGCCAATCAGCTTTTTTACCATTATACTCCGTCGCATCATGTGTAAGCCAACCTATTTGGATACTGTTATTATCAATGTAATTCTTTTATTTAAACCACAAAAAAAAAAAAAGGAAACCTCCGCCCGTGTACAAGGAGGCTTGATCCATATATGTTTACAATCCAGATCAGGTCATAGGAACGGTCTCGGACCAAAACATGATTATAATCTTGTTCACCTCTTGTCTTTCATCAATGTTACAAACAAATGCAAGTCGTTTAAGAAAAGTCTGAAAGTACTTAAATTCTTTTTAGGAATGTTGATCATTTCTAATTTTTTTTCTTTTTTCTTTTTTGGTGGCAGAGTACGAAAAGATCATCATTAACGATCTAGGAACTTGGGAGAGTAAAGCACAAACCTGCAGCTAGACGTGTTAAAGGAGAGGCCTATCCACGGATTTTCACCGTTGGCTTTTCCAGTTTTCGTCCACTTCAAAAACCAAACAGGACCTAAAAGAATAATTAAAAAGAAAAAAAATCTTCTAACTATCATGTGACTATGTTCTGGTTATATAAGAGAATTTACATTCTACATACGGTACAGATCCCATGTAGCGGGAAAAAAATGAACGAATATTGTATAAGGAATGCACAGCTCTCACTGATAGTAATATATATGACCGTATGCGCAGCAGCTAAACCTGTGCCAAAATGTTCTGTGCAGCTCTAGCGGGAAGAGAGAGAGCAGTGGCGAGTGACTTCAGTCCATAGCAAATCACCTAGTGCTCTGTAGGCGGACCTGTTCTTGTGATTGCTGCGTGTCATTTGGTTGTCATCTGACCGAGGGAAGGAAGTCAGCCGAAATGGAAACCAGTTGACTTGAAAGCATTGCTAGATAGATTTGGCAATCTAAGAGTCGCAATAACACCAGCAGCAAGGGCGCTTAGAGAAGCAAGAACAAAAGCCGGAATGTTCCCTCCCCCAAAAAGAGCGTCCCATGGACCCGCACCAAGGGATACAATCATCTGTAAAGAACTCAAGAATTATGTCGTATATAAAGTACAAAATCAAACAAATAGGGAGAAGACCATCAAATCTTAGTATTGGAACTAATATTACGGGATCCGGGAATCTGAGAAATCCAGTAATGGTTATTGTTCTCAACAAATCGTGAGTGTTACACAAGCCGCATATACACAGAGTGCACGTAGGAGAAGACTTTTACATTACAATTTCTATGGGCACTAGTCGCCACTCGAATAATAGAATGCAGCATAAAGATGAGAACATAAAGTTCATAATACTCATCATCTATCAACATCACCAGCTATTTATCCAATAAAACTCAGAATAAAACATTCAAGTACATAAAAGTTGACTTTGAACTTGATGAATGTGTTAAGAAGCCTAAAGAGAGCGAAGGGAAGTCTATAAAAGGGTGCAGTAACCCTGAAAACCTATTAAACTATCTTCTAGGTGTGTGAACGAGTTGGGAAGAGAGGAGCGTGTGGGTGGCTTTAGGTGGGATTTTTTTCTTTCTTTTTTTTTGGTGGGGGGGTTAATAAAAATGTTCTGCTCGTGTTAAGTTACGTGAAGCATGGCAAAATGACCAGCAAAGGGAGCACAATGAAGAAGTGCTAGTCAATATGAGGCCAATCTGCATTAACTAGTCACAGGAAGGAAACTAGTATTATGTTGGTCTTCATCCTTCAATGCAAAGGCAAGAAAGAACAGAGTTTCCTCATTATATGCCTTACCTTAAATGCTAGTATCTGTTTACGCAACTCATGTAGCAAGGATGTCTGTATAGATTCTTCCCTAGACAACGGTACCATCCTCTAGGGAGTATGCCCAGATTAGATTGATTATGCATTTTTGGTTAAATTTGGTTCATTGTTCTCTAGGATATCGCACCCGATAAAACTTTGACAACTATTAATTGGAAAAAGATACATATTGCTAGGTAAGAGTTGTTTCACTCAGTGCTGCATAACCAAATATTCCTGAAAAGAACGGCAGTTCAACACAAAGGACTGAAATACCTGCGGTACTACAATTGCAAGATTTAGAACTCCTATTGCCAATCCTGCAGAAGTACAAAGTCTTCAGAATCGAAACTAAGCTGCTTCATTGGAAATAGCAATCACTCCGTCCGTCCCAAAATAATTGTCGTAAAAAAATAATCAAATGCACATTAATTATATTTTTTCTACAACTAGCATTTCTTGCTTCAAAGTTCTAACAAACATCACTTTTAGTCCTTCTATGAAAGGGTTAAAGCGAAAGCTACAAAGGCATATATCGAAAAGAAGCATTGATTGTTACTTTAAAGGAGCATTAACTCGTGTGGTCCATAAGAAGTTGGCATTCCCTAGAGAAAGTGTTATTTTGGTACAAACAGAGTATATAAGAGATGACAGATATGCAGATAAGAGCAATACAAACCTTGGCCCCCACCCGTATCAGCAGTCAACTCCGCAGTTACAGAAAAGGGCACACTGTAAGTAACCTGCAACATCACTTACATTTAATGCATGCAAGAAATAAGTATTCAAAGGCAGAACTGCAAATTAAAGAAAATGAAAGCACAACTTGTAAACTCAAGAAAATTAATGAAGCATTTACAGACCCGTGTTGCTTAAGGTGCCTAGATGAGAAACAACAAAGGGAAATTACAAGAATAAATACACTTACCGCGAGAGGGAGGCCAAGAAGAGCAAAAACAACCAATGAGGCAATCTTGATGGTTCCATTTCCTCCAATGACATGTTCAATCCCTTTTGAATATTCACTGACAGAAACCAAGCTAATGATAGCGGTGCCTGTCATGCAGGCAAACACAATGAAGTTGCTCATTGCCCAAACTAATCTTGAACCCATCCGCTGACACATTGGTTCTATAAGGAAAGAACTAATCCCAAGAACGACCTATCACAAACAAAGTGCTAGGAGTTAAATTTGTCATTCTGTATAGAATATTGGCATAGAAAAATAAATTGAACCAAAACTTCAATACCTACAATGAGTATATAAAGTCCTTAGTAGTGATTCTAGGACCATTGACGGATACATAAAAAACATAAAATTATAATGCTTATTTTTGAGTTCTTACTGAATTCAATAGCAAACCAAATGCACCTTCTCTGACACCTTGATCATAAGCTCGAATTTCAGAAGTATCCCCTTTTGGGTCCCCATGATAAACTTCTCTCCCCATCCAATCCGTATCGAACAGGAAAAAAGGAAACCAGGACAACTGCATTTGAGAGAAGTTGCTAAGAACACTTAAAAGTAGAAATAAGAGCTCAAAGCAGTACAATCGTAAATGAAAAAGCAAAGGAACTATAAATTGCCAGGACCGCAACTATAAATTCACATGAACAATGCTCCAAAAAAATGCACCACTTACCCAGGTAAGAGCCATCACAATAAGCACCGCATGCATCCCTGGCGGTAAATGGCGTAAGCTGGTCAACAAATTAACCAATACTGCTCCAGGGCTATCACTGAAACTTTCCACTTGATCTTCTTTGACTTTTGGGCTGTTAATCTTTATATTACTATTTAGTCCATGACCACCCTCGGACTTGTTACCCGGTACATTATCAATCAACTGCAGATCAGTTTTTGACTTTGAACGGTCATAATCAATCTGTAGAGAATCATCCAATAGAGGTGCAGAATCTAACGAGCGGTTACGCTGCTTTGCCATTAATGGAACCTCCTTCGCAAAATAAAGAGTCACGAGTGTACATAAACTCAAAAAGACCTGTGCATATGCCAAACAAAGTTTTCACAATTGCATAGATATGATAAGTGCAAAAAAATTAAAAGCTATCTAATAAGTATTGCCAAACTACAAACCCAGAGAAAAGCCCATATAAATCACCTAAACAAAAGATAGACATCGGAATACTCGCCTGACAAGTATAATTTGCAAGGACGATAATCGACTGCTGTACCATTTGCTATTGACTATGAAGCACAGGTGCGGCTACAAGGGTAAAGCACCGGCACGGGGTGCGCATCGGGTGCGGTGCGGGTGCGTGTCCGACATTTATGATTTATTATTTTTATTTTTTAATTACCGGGTGCGGCTCCGATACGGATCGGGTGCGTATCGCATTTTTGTGGGATGAAAACACAAATTTTAAAAGATTTTTCGGGGCGACCCATAAAGAATGAATTTTGTGGGGTCAAATTATAAATACTGAAACACTTACCTATTAACCTCAACAGATCGGGGAGAGACAACAGATCAGAGAGAGAGAGAGAGACTGAGAGTGAGCATCGGCAGCGGAGCGAAGTAGCCACGACTGTCTAGAGACTCCGATGACCACCGGCGAAGAGCTTGAGAGAAGAGAGAAGAGGAAGCAGCAGCCACCGACCGGAGGCAGCGACGTCGATGGCCATCAAACCGCTCCTTCCTTTTCAGCATAACCAACAAAAAAGAAAAAAGAGAAGAAGGAGAACACAGCGGCAACGGCTGCTTCTCACTCTCTTCCTTTCACCAGAGACTTCTTCTGACTCTGTCTTTACTAGTCTTTTGGCTCAGACTTTAGGTGTGGGGCTTTGTCACTTGGCTCAACCTTATTTGTGGTGCTTTGCCACTTGTGGCTTTTTGGTAGTCCACGTGTGCAGCTGCATGGATTTGTTCTTATAAGTAATTGACTAAATGATTCATCATATATATATATGTATATATATATATATATGGGAGTTGATCCATTGCTCGCGCTAGCAACTTGGGTTAAGTTGCCAGCGCGATCTGGCAGTCGACGCGCGATCTGTGGACGGTCCAGATCTTTTTTTTTTGCCTTTTTGTTAAGTACGTCCACTACATAATGTAGCGGACGATATTTTTACAATATTACCCCTCTGTGTTGATTATTCATCCGCTACATAATGTAGCGGATGATCCAAATCAACACAGTTTCGGTTTGCGTCTTTACATGGAATAGACAGATATGCAGAGTGTGAGTCGGTGCTGTCTCTTCTTCTTTTTTCTACTCTTCCATGGCTCTGACTTATCAATTCTCTGTATTGAAGTTTCAATGAATTGCAACACTCAAAGTTTCAGTCCATTGCAAAACTCAAGACACCAAACACCATTTCAGAACCACCACAAATGAAACCCATTTGGTAGAGAACTTCTCAACTCCAATCACCCAAGTTCCTGTGTAATTCTTGAAAAATGTTTACAGGGTGGATGCTTGATTATATTTGTTTTTAGATTTAAGGATTTGGGTCTGCAACAAGAAGTGAACTTCGGGCTCTACTTGATTTTTGCATTATGTTACCGTTCTTCACTTGGCCGGCCATAACAACAAGGAACTTCTCTTCAAACACCGGCGGTGCTTTAAGGTCTCCGCTGGAATCTCCGGTTTGGTCACCGACCTCGAGGTTTCTTTCAATGCCTTCACTGTATTCGAGGTACCCAGAAAATATAATAACTTCGGCCACGGTGGAACCACCGAGGCTACGTCTGCCAACCTTGTCACTCTCTCTCTAAAGGTGCTTATGACGATGGATGTGGGGGTTGGGGAGGCAAAGGCAGAGGAAGTTGTTCACAGAGAGAGAGAGAGAGATGAACAAGAGAATGGGGTTTTTTTCCTAAAGAGAGAGAAAGTGAGAATGGATGTGGGGTTGGCAGATTGTGTGGATCTTTACTGAAATATCGTCCGCTACATTATGTAGCGGACGATATTTTAGAAGATGTGACTTGAAGATTGAGGGGTATATTCGTAAAAAATATCGCCCGATACATTATGTAGCGGACGTACTTAACAAAAAGGTAAAAAAAAAGATCTGGACCGTCCACAGATCTCACGTGGACGACCAGATCGCACTGGCAACTTAACTCAAGTTACTAGCGCGAGCAATGGATCAGCTCCTTATATATATATATATATATATATCAAAAATAAATATTTATTATTTTAAATTATAAAAAATTGCCGTATCCTAGCCGCACCCGTATCCTATTTTTTTTCAAAATGCCGTATCGGCGTATCCGCACCTGTGTCGTATCTGCACCCATACCCGTGTCCGTGCTTCATAGGCTACTGACATTGTCATGTAGTAACTATATTCTCCTCTATAAACAAGTACCATTTTCACGTACAATAACATGAAGCTGCACTAAGCTATTGTGTTGCGAGCACTCAGTGCTAAAACTAGATATTGATCACTTGTTAAAACCGAAGCAGCGGGCAACTTCCACACAGCAGGCACCCTAAATAGATAGGGAAATTCATTATTCTAATCAGACAGACATAGGGACAATATTGTAGGAATAATTACACTTGAAGCAATTACAGAACAGTTATGTTGACAGGACTCCCCGTTCTTTCCCCAAATCCTTTGCAATAGTAGCAGGGGTGTGGTTGAACGCATCACAAACACAATTAAGGAGATGAAAAAATCCAGCAGCATTGATAAAAGACACGTACTTTCTTTGGAAACCACGAATCTACCTTTAGGTGACACTTCTGAGCTTTGTACAGATGACAGCATGCCTAGGGTAAACTTGGTTACATGAGAGAACCCATATTCTGCCACAATATACACTAAATGCTTTATTTGGTGCACCTAGCCATCCCTATTGCTGAGAACATACTAACCGTATATTTATAAACACCAGCCTCCGAGATCTGCCATCTTCTGTCGTCTCAGTTGCATAAAGTAGGAGCCAAAGCAGGTGTAAAGTTCTATGGGGGGAGCACAAATTAACTAAGATATACACATCTCTCCAATCTTTGCATTCTTAATTTGCTTCATTTTGTCACAATTTCAGCTGGGCCTCACTAAGTCCAGAAATGAAGGTCTCATCACCGTCCCGTTCCAACAAATCCTCCAACACCAAGAACTAACCAGAACCTTCCTCTCCCAGCCCACACGGAAAGACTTTGTGCATCTCTAATGGAGGCCACCATACTCAAATAATCAGCGAGAATTAGCCCAAGATCTCCATGACAGGCTCATAGGCACTCTTAGGTGAGATGAGAAGACTGCCGTCATCCTCTTGAAAGAAAGCGACACCTTTTTTGTCACAAAACTTATGGAGTTTACAAAGACTAGAGACATATCTGTTGAGGACAATCAGAAAGTCAAGAAGTTTTGAGGCATAGGATCCAATCCCAAAGAACTCCAGGACTTACGGGTTACATTCCATCTTCTTAGTGGTCTGCTAAATCTGAAAGGGTTTTTATTTGCTTTTAGTCTCCAGTGTGTTTCCTTGGATTGAAGATATTGAAACTTGAATTCTTTTGTTTCCTAATAAATAAGTTCGTTTTGAGGGGCAGGGAACGATCACAGCCCTGCCCACTATTGCCATTTCCACCTATAGATTATCTTTTTTCTTTGAGGCTTTTCTTGCATTATTGTCTATTACTATGGTAATTGTGCCTATGGCATTTTACCTCCCACCCCCAAGGAAAGAAAAGGTCCTGCCTGATGTAAATCCAACAAGTAACCACTTGTCATACAATTGAAGACGGGCCTCTAGTTTATTCTCTCGAGGAAGGTTTAGGATACACGAGTCATAATAAAAGAAAAAGGTCACAGTTTGTAATATTCTTTAAGTATCATAATCATCCTAAACTGAATAAAACTCCAACCTATTAAAGAAAAAAATGGGAAACAACGTTCTAGACAAAAAGATATATTCTCATAAAAAGTATAACCATAGGAGAATGCTCGCAGGTATAAGAGATACCAAAATGACACAAGAAAACATGTATGCATGAACTTCTAGCAACCTATTAACTCACCACTGCAACTAGAAATGCTGCCTTGAGATTTCCACAGGCTTCACAGCAAGCTCTACTCATCAGGAAAGGAAACCATCTGCTCAAAAACGCATTGCAAAATGAACCAAGCAGCAAGAGTGTTTCAAGTGAAATTCAAATAAATAAATCAAGCCGCTTGAGAAGAAAAAATACAACGAGACAACCTGATGAGCTTATTATTAAAGGGAATCAAGATAACTTCGCTGTATGTTGAGCCTTAAATATTTACATGACAAATAACTACATGACAAAATAACTGCAGCAAGGTAATTCACCTGTGCCAATCTCCACTAGCACCAGAAGAAAATCCCAGAATATTTCCCACAGCCATCCATGAGCAAAATATAGCATTTGCTGAGTTTCTTTGATCAGGGCCTATCATTAAGCAAAAAGACGCCTCAGCCCTCCAGCATGTACATTTGGGAATTTATGAAAAAGTGAAGGAACTAGAACACACTACTATAGTAAACGAGATGGGGTGTTACCTGCTAAATCAGCCAGAAGAGCTCGAGCTGGACCCTATAATGTTATAAGGATATTACTGACTCATATACGGTTCCTCATCAAGTGGTTGTGAGCAAAATAACTGAATAAAAAGCTTACCTGCACGGTGTTATTTGCAAGATCCAGCATCCAAAATCCTATGATGAAGACAATGGCTGCTCTTGTCCGAGTACCTTTGAATGTGCTGCCATTTGCAAGAGTTGATTAGAAACTACTTCTTAAAATTAGAAATAAATCTCAAAAGACAGTAGAAACCTGCAATGCTCTTTAGTATCCCCTAAGAGGTATCCAATGTCTGCAGAAAATCCGATTATTATCACCTAAATTACAAGCTCTAGTTCAGCTGATATGAAACACTGCATAAAACTACTCAAAGATGAATGAAACACAGCAATGCTCACGGCGATGGAGATCATGAGAGATCCAACTAAAATAAATGGTCGTCTTCTTCCATACTTCGAAGAACATTTATCACTCCAAATACCAACACAAGGTTGAACCTGAATGAAAAACAAGCAATTTACTACCAATCATATTTCTGTAGTAAAATCTAGCAGAACCAATATAGTTTTTTAATTGTGTACGAAGTTTTAACTCCAGTTCACTTAATCAAATAAATAACCGGGTGGAGCACATACATTACAAAAGATACATAGATGAAGGAAAGACCAAAGCTATAATCCAGGCAAGGAGATTGAATTTGCTATAACTACATGATTGCTTGAACAGGAAGATTTTAGTGAACTGTAGCAATGGTGACCACTGACCAGTAAACAGAAAATGGTGTCGTAGTGGTGCCTGTTTCTGTTTACTGGTCAGCGGTAACCACTGACCAGTAAACATGCGAGTGTACGTAGGACAATTAAGAGAGTTCTAACATTATTTTGAACATGAATGTCAAAATCGTAGATTTACATCACTTAGGGTGTGTTTGATAATGCAATTAGGCACTTAAAACATACAATCTTTATTGACTACCAATTAAGTGCATTTGATAATGCCTAAACTTATATCACTTAAGAAATTAACTCCCGCCAAAAATAGACCAAAATTTTTAAGTCATGGTGGACTTACTTAATACTTATCACTTTTAAGTTAGATAGTCAAAAGCTATTGAATAAAACTTTGGATAAAATAATATTATCACCATGATGCCACCACAACAACACCACCTCCATCACACTAGACCCACCACCATGACCACTACATCTACTCTTACCACCACCACCACAATTACCATGACCTAGCCGCTGCCACTACCACCTCCAGGCCACCATGGCCACTGTCAACACCGTCACCACAATGAGGACACAACCACCTCCACCACACCATCGCCGCCACCCCTACGTCCGCCAAAACCGTCTCCATATCCACCAAACTACAACCGACACCATGACCACCGCCTAGCGCCACCACCATAATTATCAAAACCACATCTTCGCGCACCACTACGACACCATTATCAGCACCATTCCACCACGACCACCATTATAAGTCCATCACCACTGCCACCGTCATCACCAACACAACCAATACAGTTTTAGCAATAAATACATATATAAATGTATATGTCTTGTAAATTTGATAAATCTGTAAAAGTGGTACCAAACATATTAACTGATTTTTCAGTGGTAAAAATTTAGCGCTTACAGTTTACAATTTTACAAATTCAGCCTTAAGTTTTTAGCAATTAAGTTTCGGTTTTATCAAGCAACCCCTTAGTCCTTTCATTACTATAGCCCTTGAGATTTGTTGATCCTCATACATGAATACTTCCTTTGTCCCATATAATTTGATCATATATTCCCTCCATCCCACATAAATTGATCAAAACTGCATAGGTGTTTTTTAATATTTACCCTTCTTACACTTTTTTTATTTTATTTTTCTCCCCACATTTAATTCTCCACCAACTCATTTTCTCTCTCCTAGCCCATATTATATTTCTCTCTCCATATTTAATACTTCACTAACCAATTTTCTCCCTCCTAACCCACTTTCTTCCCCTCCTCTCTCTAAAGGGTAGATTGGAAAACACACAATATATGGCTTGAATCCTTAATCTGCGTGCAAGTTAAAGTATTGAATTATCTGGGACGGAGGGAGTATTGTGTGTTTTCCATTCTACCCATTAAAGAGAAGAGGGGAGGAAAGGGGGTCAGGAGAGAGAAAATGGGTTAATAGAGTGTTAAATGTGAAGAGGGATGAATAAAAAAGTGTAAGAACGTGGCCCAGGAGAGAGAAAATGAGTAGATGGAGATTTAGATGTAGAGAGAGAAATAGAATAAAAAATTGTAAAAAGGATAAATATGTAAAAGTACCTACTAAATCTATCTTAATTTGAAAATGAACAATTTTTTAGGGACGGCTTAAAAAGGAAAGTTAATCAAATTATGTAGAACGGAGAGAGTGCATATAAAAGATGGTAGAAGGTGAATGACAATTAATGACGATGTTAGCAAGTGGCCCTGATTTGACATATGACAAAGAATCATCATGTTACCAAGCGGCCCTGATTTGAAGTGTTTAGACGCATGGGCCGCGGGGGGGAGGAGGGGTGGAGAGATTAGTACACACAGCCTAAAGGCCTAAAGCACTAAACACTTTGATCCTCAGGCTACGACCACAAACGAAAGGTTTGCAATGGATTGGAACTTGATTAATTAGAAAGCAGTAAGAAAATATATGATACGCTTAAGTGTAGAGGTAATATTACTCAATCTCTTTGTCAAAGCAACGTATTAGACATTTCGACCTTGCTTCTACAGAACAATACCATATCTTTTCAATTATTGCACCACATGAATAAAGCCTTCTTTATAGATGCTTTACTAACCAAAATCTGGAATATCCATTTCCACACCCTATTATGCTTGTTCCGACCTTATATTGCCACCAAAGGCTTAATACATTGTAAATAATGCATTTTTAGCTACAATTGAGGGCGTGGAAATGCATAGAAGGATGTCAAAATAGACGTACCCTTTACTGAACACCCCTCCCACCTTTGCGACCGTTCCACTTACAAGGCAAATTCATCGTGATGTGGCAGATGTCCAAAGAACATTTGCTCATTTAAAGGTATGTACTTCAAAGATGCATGATACTACTTGGCAATAAAAGTCAGCTAAACCATGGATTCAGGTGAGTATTTAAAGAAGTGCCAAAGTAACTAGCACCATATAGCAATCCCATTCCATGATAATAAACAAGTGAGCTAAAAGGAGGTGAATTACATTTAGACCCACAATTAGAATACTTGCACGAAGAGAGTACCCATAAATTCAAATGTTTAGCCTAAGAGTTGTAAGCATGGCACCATGTCATGGTACTTTTGTAATGATCTAAAGGATAATTGACCCACATGATCTTTTAGGATGTAACCTAGAAAAGAAAGAAACACGCTAACCAAATTTTATCAACACAAGCCAGTACAAATTAGCTTTTTAGGTCAACATCAAGATTATCTCACCAGCATTTTAGAAGGTAAAAATATTCATGATTCTCGAAGATACACTGAACGTAGAGAACAAAGTTGTTGTCATCACCTACCACAAGGCCTGTAATAGGACCACAAAGCCAGATAAATGAAGAAAAGGCATGCTCTATACCAAGTGTCTGCATAAAATACAAGAAGAAAATTGTTAACAAAGTGATGCCAACACAAAACTGCAAAAATGCAGGCTCAGAGAGTAGAACTATGAGTTATTATCATATCAAATTTTACTTGTCTAAGCAGCAATGAAAAGCGGCCACAAGGAATGCATGATGAATACTCCAACTTCATCTTTTTCAATATGCAATTACCTCTACAAAATTGTCTTCTTAAGTTTGGTGCATTTTCTACTTAAATCACGAAATGAAATGCATTAGCATAAGAGAAACATAGCATAGGGTGAGTGTACAATTTAAAATCAGGCCAGAAGTCTTGTATAATTAGACCTGAGATTAATCAAGTCAACTAGCGATGGTTCATTTCAACTAAACTGATGTATCATGACAGGCCCTCATTTGGTAACTAGGAGAATGATGGAACGAATAGGAGGGGCGCAGAGGGACACAATTCTTTGCAGAAAAACACAAAAAAAAAAAAGCCAACCCTTCTATAGCGTGATTTAGGCTCAATACAGACCCCAGTCTTATTATATTCTATTACCCATCGAATGTAAACAAATAAATAAATAAATAACCATCAAGCATTTGAAGAAAGCTCTTTCCTACCAACGCTCTCTGCAAGTAAACGGCAGCTCAGGGTCTCAAAACAAACTCAACGAGCTGTTAACCAAACCATATGACTCTCTTTATCAGAATTCTTTACTCGAGTCTGCTCCTATAAAGCCAACTACAACACAAACCGTGAACATCATCTTTAAAGCCCATGTTTGGAAATACCAACCAGCTGTGTAACTCAAATTGAATTTAAAACCTAGAAACAGCGCCTTAATTGTTACTCCAAATTCATATTGATTTTAAAACCTAGAAACCGTGGCATAATGTTACTCCAACATTTATACTATTAAGTAGTAACACTCAAATGAAACTCAGACTTTTCAAATAACATCCATTAGCGTTTAGTTATCCCAATCAGATCAGTAGTAAAGTGTCAATAATTCATATTTATAACCATAACCACAATCAAACAATCCCTTCAAATTCCACATTAATGCGAAGTTACAGCAGAGATCCGCATATAAAATCACAATAAACTACATAAATGCATACTGTATGTGTGTGTGAAAACAAGTCAACGCTTGGATGCACCTGAATGTATGGAGTGAGGAGCGAGAGTTGTAAGGCCCAGCCGAATTGCACGCCGGCGGCGACGGTGCAACTCAAAATCAGCGTGATTAAACTGATGTTCTTAGGCGGAGAGGATGAAGAATCCGGAGACGTGTTCGATACGTCGCCGTTCGAAGCCCTAGAGTCACTGGCCTCGCCCTCGCCGCCGCGGCGGAGGGGGCAATTAGGTTCCTCCGCAGCCGCCGCCATCTCCACCTCCGCCTGCCTCAGGTTCTTGTACGGCACGCGGATCGACACCGTGTCCATCTTCGCGGCGCTGGATTCAGTCAAGTCAGTGCATATACACACACAGTTACGGTGAAAAAACGCGTAGATGCGCCGATTAGGGAGTCAAGTTTCGTGGCATTGAGGTTGAAAATGGTGGTGATGCGGCGAGATCTGGTTTCGTCTTTACGATTGGTTTGGAATGCGGAGAGAGAGGAGAACATCAAATTTGGCGGGTGCAAGTCGTGTGAGTTGATGACGGAGTGATGAGTGGCATTGGGTGTTGCAGGCAGCTACTGTGCGTTGCAGCAGGATGAGGAGTCCTGTACTCCGCTGTTAACCACCGATGGATCTAGTAGGATCCAAGGGCCCCCTTAATGTTTTTCAAAATTTTCCTCTATAAAGATTGGCAAGAAAATAAGAGAAAAGAGAGGAAAGTAGTAAAAATAGAAAACAAAAAAAAATCCAAATTTCTTATTTCAATTAGCAAAATAAAAAGGGTTCCTACTTCTGTCGTGGTTACAGGTTTAATGGATCTTTTATTGAACCAATCATCAAAAGGCATAATTGAGACTAAAACATGTACAGTATTAGATTTCTTAGAAAACCAGCCTTATTGTCAATTTTGCACTTTCATCTCTCTTTTTTTTTCTTCCTTTTTTATTTAGCAAAATGGAAGTCATTTATACTTTAGTTACTTTATGCTTTTCATGAAGCCAATATATATATATATATTTTTTTGTCAAAATGTCATTTGTATTGCATTATGAACAATTACATCTCTATTTATCAATCTTACATTTTGCCCGACGACTTACTGTATGTACAAATTCCTCAAATATACAATTAGATCTACAACAACTTATCTACCTCATTCCTTTCTGTTGTTGCTTGAACTCTTGGCCAGCTGTACAGAACTGGATCCATTGATGAAATGAAGCCAAAATATTAAGGGGCTGTACGTTTACGTTTTTCAGTTTTCATTTTTGTAATGATGATGAAAAAGATGTTTTTTTCTTGTATGTTTACGTTTTTTTGGTTCCGTTTTGGATAAAATTTTCAAATAGTTCCTTGAACTGTATTCCATTAATGAATTGATTCAGAAAAAAAGTTGGTAAAAACGAAAATGAAAATGATAAACGTGCAGAAAAAATTGAAAAACTAGATACAGAAAAAAGTAAAAGTACACAATACGATTTTAGAACTGAATACTAAATTCTGGAAACCAAAAACAGAATATAGAATACAGAAAAAAAATCTCGTAAGCGTACGGGCCCTAAGGGGCTCTACATTTAGGAGCCGTACGTTTACAAAATTTTGTATCCGTTTTTGTAATGATTTGTAATGATGATGAAAAAGATACATTTTTGGTATACTTCTATCTTTTTTTGTATTCGTTTTGGATGCTTTTTCGAAATAGCATGTGAAAACACCTTTTTTGGCTCTCTCTATTATCTCTGTCAGAGAATGCAAATCATGTCCCCCCCAATTTTTGCCATGCCACTGCCGCTATCTGCATCTTCTCTCTCTCTCTCCCTATCATTTTGTTCACCGACCGTAATCACCATGAAAGAGAATAGATCTTCCTTTCTATACTCTTTCTTCACCCCATAGATCTTCCTTTTTATCCATTGTTAGGATAACCGAATCAAGAAACGCCTAACTGGGTTTTTCTTGCTTGTACTATCACCTATTTACCCTCCTATTCTTTGAAGAATTCCCACCAAATTTGCGAGAGTTCCAGTTCCAATTGCACCATTCTGGATTTGGTCATTGCTAGAATCTTGAATCATGGTGGAAGAAGAGGAAATTCCAACTCGTATTGAGGCAGTGCCAGAAACTGAACCAAAAGGACGGATGTGTGAGTGCATCTTGGTACCAATCTATTGGTTTAAAATGCTGGCAATGGAGATGCATTGGAGTTTTACCTTTGGGGTGGTGATGGTTAATGTAGAGTTGTCAAAGGGCCGGGCTTGGGCCGGCCCAGCCCAAGCCCATCGGGCCTGCTGTGGGGCCGGGCCGGGGCCGGGCCAGTGGGGCTGCCAACCGGGCCGGGCCGGGCCGGGCCTGCCGAAGGCAAACCTAGGCCCAGTCCAGGCCCTGGCCCTAGGCCCATTATCTAGGGCCGGGCCCGGGCCCTTTTTTTTTTTTCTTGTTATTCAATTTTAAATTTCATCTCTAGGCAATATTCACAATTTAACGAACCTAATCTTTATCCTTTTATTTCATTATAAGTAATATACATATATATGTATGTATATACATATTTATTTGTTAGCCATTATATTTTTTATTATATGTTAAACATTTTCATACTTTTCTTGGTGAGCTTTATTAATAAAATCTTAACACATAACAATGCTGTTGGGGGGGGTAAAAGTGGAATTTTGGAAAAAGGGTGGAAGAAAGGGGGGGAAAAGCAAAAAATTCAAACAAGTGGTGGGGCCAAAACCGGGCCAGACCCGGGCCAAACCGGGCCAGAACCGGGCCGGGCCAAAGCCGGGCCGGGCTTTTTTGCAGAAACTGAAGGCCTGGCCCAGGCCCAGGCCCCGGCCCCAAGCCCGCTGTGCTGGGGCCGCTACTGTTCATCGACGGGGCCGGGCCAGCCCGGGCCAGAACCGGGCCGGGCCGGGCCAGCCCACGGGCCGCCCGGCCCGTTTGACAACTCTAGGTTAATGGGGTAAGTCAGGGGCTTGGAGGAGCTCTTTCCGAGTTGGCACGGAGTACTACACGAAGGATGTGCAGAAAGTACAACCTTCTGAAGCACAAGCATAAGATCTTTGGGTTTTCTAAATGGATTAAGAACATGGCTGCACTTTTGGGCAAAGTCCTATTTCAATCCGCAACTTGATGAACTGGTGGAGAAGATGGTCGGGTGGAGAAGATGGCAGGTGTTGGAATGGTGGAGAAGATGGTCGGGTGGGCAGGATGTGCATTTTGGAGCAAGGGTAAAAGCGAAAAAAAAAAAGGCCATATAGCACTGAAAACGGAAATAAAAATGTAAACATACGAAAACAATTTGAAAAAAGTAAGTACAAAAAAATTATGAAAATAATAAAAATACACAACCATATTTTGTAATTAGATACAAAAATATTGAAAACGAAAACACAATACAAATACACAAAATGAAAACCGTAAACATCCTTAGAACATAAAGAAAGTGATGAAAACGTTTTTGTCATATAAAAAAAATAATAGAAAGAAAACCAAACTTTATTTGCTTTTATGTTCTTGCCTTGTTCATTAAGAGTACTGTGTGGCATCTTTTGACTAGTTTTTTTTTTCTTTTTAGTCAAGTTTAAGAATTTTATTAAAAGTAAAATAAGGTATAGATACAAAAATCTGCGAGCGTCTTAAAACATATAAAGAAACTAATAAAAAAATAAAAATATATGAATAGCTTACAAAGCAACTATCCCATTATCGGACAGTCCTAACATAAGCAAGTTAGAACTTTCAAACAAAGAGTAAGTATTAACTCGTTCGACGAGCTCAAATACGAGCACTTATATATTATAAAAAATAAAAATAAATTTAGCATTTTATCAAGCCCCTTTATAGTTGTTCGGATAGAGGACATTTTCTGACGACTTTTAAATACGATTCTTGATGGCAACGGGAAATTTGAAATTGGTAAAGAGTGATGCGTGGCTTTAGCACAAAGGAACCGTCAAGTTACCGACAATTAATGGCTGGAGTCAAGGTCAAGGTAGTCTGCTCTAAAGCTTTCAAGTATCGAGTCCTAACATAAATAAACACTACGCCAGCCCCTTGACAGGTTCACTCTAACTTCTCCTTTTGTTGCAAACTGAATGCGATGTACAAAAATGGTCATACTAAAACCAGGCGAAAGAACTTTAGAATAGAATGGTCATATAGCGATAGCATAACCCCTGTGACCTTTAGGAAAAATGCTTTTCCCATTCTTCATATACTTTTGCATCCCATTTTCTCGATAATAACGTATTTTAGTCAAAAACCCTAACGTTTTAACGACAAATACAAGACTAGGATGGCATACAAGCGAAGGAGAGTAGTGTTTTCCTTCCCTTCATAGCATTTCAATTTAGATGCGCGTTACGTTAATGGTGAAGTCTCTTTTTTTCTTCTACCTTATAGATCATAGCATGCAAACGCATTTGCATTTTAAGCTATGTACTAATATGTACATTACGAAACACCAATGGACCGTTTCTGAATTAACTCAAAACGCTCATTTGTGTACATCCCGATTTCCCAAATCAGCTGCAACTTTAGCTGCTCGACTTAGAGCATCCGACATCCAAAGAGCTCCCTTGGAGAAGTAACTACTGTTGACCACAGTGTTGGCAGCCGCTGTGGCTGTCCTCCCGGTGGCTGATACTGCTGATTTCGTAGTATCTAAAATGTGGTATCTTTCGTCAACAGATTTAACAGCTTCAACCCCAGCGCAGAACTTGTCAGTGAGACCGATTCTCTCGCTCAGCTCAGAAACCTTCGCGACAGCAGTTGCTGAAACTTGATGAGATTCATCAAAAGCTTTTGCCTTGCCCAAGGCATCTTTACTCAGAACAAATCCTTTGGCTAGCATGGTTTTCACTACATCTTGAGCCATTGTCACCGCTTCTCCAGGGGAAAATTGGTTTCCATGTGAGTGCTGTTAAGGTAATCAAAGGGTTTGGTAAAACTGGATATCTTCGAGTACTAAACAAAGAAAGATAACCTAACTACGACTGCCAAACTATATACTGATTGAATGAAACAGAAAAAGAGACATACAGTTGAACGGATTTCATCTTCAAGCTTCCACGAACGCTGATTCCAAAGATCATATTCACTTTCATGCTGTCCCCAGCGTGTTATGCATACACGTTGATCCAAAATGGTAGCACCCTGAAACAATTTGAACAAAAATCAACGGCTCATCTACATCCTGGAGAAAGGAAAGAGAAACTAAAGACCAGTAAAGAAGGGTCGGTAGGTGTATAAAATGATAATAAATGGATCGACACTCTGGTGATATATAAGAGGCATTGTTGGACTAAATATGCATCAACTGCAAAAGCAGCCATTACTATTGAAGAATATAAATATAAATAAGCAACTCAGGCAAGAAAAACATATAAGGGGAAATGTCCAAAAGCATGGTTGTTAAGTGAAAGGCAAAGAGGCTTGTCGGAACAACAACTCTACTGGGCCAAAGTACCAAAAAAATTTCAGTATATGACATGCATTTCTTATCATTTTTAGGTTTTCTCCACTCTTTCCTAGATAAAAGAGGCAACCCAGTGGTGCTCCTATCATTGTCGGCATTTTTGCATAGAGCGGTTTCCGCATACAAAGCCCACACCTCTAGGTCAAAATGAAGCACACATGTTTCTTGATGAGCTCTATGACAAATTTAGGAACATACTGCGCGAGATACATATTCAAGGTATCCGAACTGCATACACAAATATCAACTGAAAAGGACACAGCATATTTAGCCCATGTAATATCCATGAGGCCCCACACATAACAGTAGTACTAGCATATCGCCTACGAGGCTTTTAAGTTGGAGAAAGGAAGAAAAGATGATTAGTCAAAAACCAAATACAGTTTGCAAAACAGAGTTAGGAATGCAAAGTGTTATTCAGCAACCAAATCTACTCATTTCAGAACCTGCATCTCCATTAGATATTTTGTTCCTTGCAAGTAGATTTATGCTTAACAACACCAAGAGTAAGAGGACGCGCTTACACTAAGTAAGACTGCTGTTTCGAGAGGATAAGCATCCCTGAACGTCACGTAAGCTGTACATGCAAATTCACCAGCTCTGTCATCAACACAAGCATCACTTTTTTATCAGGAAAAGCAGCATATTATGCACTTGGGTCTGCTGCAGGAGTGACTGGCAGTATATGTTAATAAATTATTAATCACTTTTTGCATTTATAATGAAAAAATAACTTAGATGCAGAAACCTTGCCCTCGGGACACACCCCCACATCAAGCTAAAGAAGAGAAAAGAAGTAGAAATATCTCTTTGCCATCAATCCAAACCTAAAGTTCAATTTACCGAAAAGTGAACGACATAGATTTTACCTAAAATCATAACGTATAACTTTTAGGCCCAAAATACTTTTGTAAAGAAGGATAAGAAAAAAGGGCTGTGCTTCTTACTCGTGAGATAAGTGGGGGGAATGCAAGAACAAAGTTCAAGTATTTAGAACTACATAATTCGAAGCCTTTTTGTCTTTAGATTCTTATTTGTCACCGACCCACTTCGTGCAATAACGTCATATGGTTAGCTTTCTCAAGCAGACTGATGTGGACAACATTGTGACCAAAGTGTACTAAAAATAGTCCCAAGCACACAACTAAAAACAATTAGCGTATGGAAGTACAATCCACAACATGCTCCACACGACCTTTAGACACCCAAATAACCTCAAGTCCCTGGATCTCAAATTCTAAACTCTACTAATATACTGGAGGGTGAGTTTCGCCCAACAGTATAGTTGCTCCAATTGTACTTCAGGTCACGGGCTAGAGTCAAGAAAACAAGCTTTCAACAAAAAGTGGAGGTAAGGCTGAGTACACCAGCCCGCTAAGCACATTTGGTATGTCCTCTTTTATTCCCAAAACACCCGGAGTATTCAGTTAATCCTTGAATAACATGTGTGATTGGAACTCATACTCATGTAAAAGTTTAACTACATCTATTTCTTTGTAAATATTCAAGAAATTGCATTCTGGAAATCACGGGTATCACAAGACCTGCTACAACTCAATCTATTTACCACAAGAATTAAACTGCAGTAAAAAAGCTGACATATTCATCTGCTGGTTCTGACATGCATTGCGGATGCAGCATGATAAACATGACCCATTTGCTCCGAGGAGTGGATGGAGTGGTATCTTAATGACAGCAAATTTCATCCTCAATAGAAAAGGCATTATCAAAACCTTACTCGTATGAAAAATGACAATAAAGTTAACCAGAACTAAATGGAAAGCGAGACTGGATTTTCCCTGATACCTACATAATGCATGTTTTCACTGTACCGCACTATGTATCATTTTACATTTTATACTGACAATGCAAACTTGTAAAATGTAGATACAAGTTGAATGACAAAACACCATTAAACAAACACATGACCTGACAATTTCGACATGCTCAATTGTCCCACAGAAAGCAAAGAAATCATACAGATCCTTCTCTGTTGCCTTATGCGACAGGCCTGTGACTTCTACTGTGTATGCACCTGTATCCATACCTTCCAAACCTGGTTAAATGAAGAAGTGAATCATCTTTATGAAGCAATTGCACATTAGTAATAAATACGAGAACAATTGCAGGCCAAACATATTTAGAATTGGAACACAAAAAATACTCATATTCTTCATACAGCTTTAAAGTCAAAGCAACACCTATAGGTCACTTTGCGGGTAAGTACTACTCCGTCCGTTTCAGAGTTGTTGCCCCCTTAGAAAAAACTCAAATTTACTCATTGTTTTTTGCCCTAGTTTGACTCATCTAATAAGTCATAGTTAAGAAGAGATTCTACTTGAGTTCAGTCCAATCTTTAGATGTTCCAGTTGCATTTCAGAAATATGCAAAAAGTCAAAGGATACAATTGTGAAATGGAGAGAGCACTTTACTGCCAACGTTCTTGATAATTGATGCTAAATTTCGTCTTTTTTCATTCTTATTTGGTTAAACAAACCCGTTGAAGGAAGAGTGACACCCCTACTGATGCTTTGTTAGAGTCCCAACATGTGGCCACCATTTGATGTTTTTCAGTTCGGAATACCGAACTAAGGCGTTTTTTCATATACAAAATCACTCCATGTGTTCCGATAGAAGGCTTATAGACATTGACTTCACACATTAGATTTATCCTGCCTACCTTGACTTGTCAAGCGATACTTATTCAATCTACAATCTCTATTCGGGTTAAACTCAACCCCAACATGTACAAAAACATATCCTAACATGTTGCGAAAAGTCAGAGAATAAATCCAATAAAAAGGAGGGAGTACTAGACAAGGTTCAGTGTATGCACCAGTGAATATTACATATCGTATGCAAACGAAGCGGAAGAACAGTAAACCTGACGCACTGAATTCTGTCAATTAGGGTTTATATAAACGTAACTGAAAGAGAAATGAAATCATAAATCAGCGTTCACTAATTCTGTGCAATTACAAATGATCAAGCAAAAGGAGAAAGAGAAGAACAAGATAAATCGAGAAAGTACTGCACCTATATTAGGTATTTCCGCTATAAACGGATTCATAGATCACAGAATTTCACGTACCTTGGTTCTGACTAGAAACGGAGTACAATAATTGGCGTAGAAGGAACCAGTTGAGAGCTCTCTGAGCCTGAAAACGGGTAGGCAAACGTCAAAAGTTGGCATTTGCTACCAAAGTTGGCTTCAGTGGCATCTTTATCCCTATCGCGTAGATTATTTGACCTTTCACATTACTTTTGCCTGTGTGACGATTACAATTGTTACCTGTAAAAGCATTTAGCGACATTTACAAACGTTCTCTTGATTATAATTCTTGCTATTGGAATACGACCAAATTTTAGGAGACAAATTGCTAAATCAAAGGGCTGACGCTGTTAGACATGAGGGATTGGCGTTATTTGAAGAAAGACTAATAAGAGAAACGAATAATTAATTTATTATGCATTTAATGATTTTTAACGATCAGGATTAATGATTACGTCCTAAACTTTAGGACTTTATTACCTTGAACCAGGAGAATCATGGCAAAAAGATGTGAAGTATTGCCTCGTGCATGAGTTATGAATAAGTGTTAATTATACTTAATGCTCCTGAGACTTTCGTTTATTATACAAACTTATGCTTAATTTATTAGAATTATACGATGCTACTTTCTTTTTTGTTTTTCAATTAACAAAGTTAATAGAATTTGTAGATGGACATTAATACCTCTAAGAGCAAAACAAAATTACTAAAAATGTGTTTTACTATATTTTTCTCCTTTTTATTCCAAACCATCTTTCACCCGCTGCTTTGTTATCAATATTCATCGGTCAGTGCACCGGTGATCATCCCAGCAATCATCGTGAAACCATCGAATCTATCCATATCGAGGACCATCGCCTCTCTCTCTCTCTCCACTGTCAAATCTGCCTACATCCAATCCATCAACGTCAACTTCCATCACCACTCAGGCATTACCCATAACGTGGAAGGTCCACCGCCAACACTTGGTCAGGAAAGACCACAGTTCCAAACGTAAAGACAAACAATAACAAATCTCACCCAGCTTATAATGTGTCTGTCATAAATTAAACTCAAAAGTATTCTTCGTATGTATTTGGGTTTGCTTTGACAGTTGTGTGTTGTGGTTGGTGGCAATTGTGGTCGTTCGATTGGTATTGCGCCTGGTGGCGGTGTTAAAGCATTTGGTGGCAGGGTGGGACGGGTAGTCATAGGCATTAGTTAGGTCTGTGTGATCGTGCGTGCGTGTGCAAGTAATGGGCAGTATGTGTTGTGTGCGTCGTCGGTAGTGGCCGCCGATGTACGCGCGTGATGGACATTGTGTTTATGTGTGTGTGCGGGTGTATGCGTGCATCGCTAGTGTGTGCGGGGGGAGGGGGTGTGCACGTGTATGTGAGCGCACGACGCTTATGATAATTGCCGTTGTGTGCGCATGTGTGATAGGAAAGTGTGTTAGGGTGCGTCACAAGTAGTGGTATTGCATTTGGTTGAATAAATACTAGAGGGGGAGAATAGCTTCGTTTTGTTTGCTAGTCTTTGGCATATCGGGAAAAAAAAAAAGTTCGGGCAACACAAGCCTTTTTTTTTTTGACTTCACAAGTTCGAGTTTCATGATAGTTAAAATATATGGGATTCCCAGTTGCCTTATTCCCGTTTCTCTCATTGCTCTATTGTCCCATTCGTTGGCAGATCGTTGTTTTTAGTGCAGTGATAAGCGCTTAATCCTAATACCATCTTTAATGTGCCTTACCCTGTCCCGTCTCATCCCATCACATTAAGTCAAATACATCCACATTAGATCCAAATCAATACGGGTCAACACATCTAGTTTTCATTATAAAAAAATTATTCTGTTTACTTCGCTTACCAGCTTTGGTGGCTAGAGGTGGTCGACAGCCACCGGTTGCTGCCAGCGGTAGGCTTGCGTGCTTTGGGGTTAAATTGGGGATGAGAAAAACTTATTTAGGGCCAACAAATAAATTAGGTTTCGGGCATTTTTCTGTGGGAATGGCCCATTTAGGCCCAATTAGGTTTAGTGCATGTCACAACATGAACCATATTGGGCCTGTGGGCCGGAGGGACACCGAGTTGGGGGAAGGTGGGCGAGAAGGAATGCTGGGTTCATATTGGGCTTTGGGGGTAACGTACAAAAAGAGTTTACGGTTTCGGACTCTTGGGTTCAGTCCAACATGTTTGACTTGAGCTATAGGAAAACTCTCCACCATTGCTAGATATTCATTTGCGTCAAAAGTAGAAGGGGTGCATCAATAATTTCCCACCTTATATGAGGTGCTACCCCGATACTTTGTTACTAAAAGTGAATCAACGACAGAACATAAATATTTATATATATTGTGAAAATAGACATTTTGGTGAGAAAAAAACACCAGCGAACAGCCACTATAGCTTTAATTACTATAGTTGGCAAAGAAACGATCCTTAGGGCTATGGATCATATTGAAGCGTTGCACGAGCTTGATTCTATTCTTCATATGCAAAAAGGAACATCGCACAGAGCAAGGCTGAGCGAAAGGTTGGCCATCTTTCATAGGTCAGCTTTAGAAGATGCATCGATTGTTCCTTGCACCGAAAGTCTGAAAGACTTCATTATTGGGGAAGTGGGGGAGACAAAAATTGGCGCCAACATGACTTCTTGATCACCATGTGATCCTAAATGTTGGTTGGGACAGGGACGGATCCAGGATGTGCAAGTCAGGATGTGCAAGTCAGAGTGACTAAATACGGTTGTAATTAATTAACAATGACAAAATTAAAGCAATATATTTACTATGTAATAATGATTTTGAGAATTGTTTTTTGAATAATAATTCAGTGGATCGAAGAAGCACAGTAACTGTATAGTCAAAGGTGTTGTATATATACAGTTTTATCAATTATGCTAATTGCAGCTTATGATAATAAAACACCATTTACGCTCAACTTAGACTTGCCTACGTTTTTCAAGGCCTACTGTTACAATTTTAAGTGGCTTTAGCAACCATTTTAGACAAAAAGAACTACTAATTATCACTTTGATATTAGTGCTTTTTATTGTATACTTCTCCTGCATGCTGTCCCTCTCTTAAGTTCCCGTTCTCTTCTATGAGTACTTCAGATCTCTTAATATAGTTGTGCAGGGCTTGCTCTTGAGATCATCATCTTTTCTCACCTTAATTATTTCGTTACCAAATTCTTAAATTTAAGACCCTCGTCCCTCTTTAAGATCTGAGACTCGCCATATCATCCTCTTCCTACCTCATCACTACAAGGAATAAGGCTTTTAGCGACATGAAAATTCATCGCTAAAATTTTTAGAGACGGAACTACCGTCGCTAAAAGTCACTCGTATAAAAGTCCGTAACTAAAAGTTTTGCGACGAAATTTTAAAATTCGTCGTCTAATATTAAAATTTTGAGACGGATTTTTTTATAAATTAGCGGCGGAATTTCCGTCGCTAATTATATTTTATGTATTTTCTTTTTTACGAAATTGGCGACGGAATATTCCGTCGCTAAATGAGATTTTTAACGATGGAATATTCCATCGCTACAAATGCTAGAATTAAGTACACTTTTAGCGACATAATTAATTCGTCGCTAAAAGTTAAAAATTTTAAATATTTTTTTAATACTCAAACCTGTAATAAAAAATTCAATCCTCAACAACAAAACACACAATCCCCAAGACACAAACAATTATATATAATCAACTTTAAAAAATATTTATTATGAAAATAACTCATAATATATAAGTTGGGAACCAGATACAGACGGTTAGGGGAGGGGAGAAGACGGGTACAAGTCGGGCAGGGGGGACAAGCTGGGACTGGGCACGAGAAAGGGCTCATCAGGGGTTGCCGAGTCCCGGATCTGGATTTTGCTGATCCAGGGCAGGCTCGGCATGTCCAGCAGGGGTGCCCCGCTGATTCTGCTCCCTGATCATCCTCAACCCCATCGTAGCAATGCGCTGGATCTCCTCCTCGGTCAACGGACGTGGAGGAGCCGGTGTCTGTGGAGGGGCAGCGGGGGGTGGGGACGCTCCTATTACGCCACGTGCAGTCGTGCTAGGCAGGCTGCGTATGTGGCCTTTCGGCCGATTGACGACCTCCGATGTATCCAGCCATCGCTTCAATCCCCTAGTACTGGCACCCGTTCTAGTGAACGCTGATGGCTGTTCAGACCGTTGCTTGGACCCCCTAAGTTGTTCATACGAGGCCTGCAAGAACAGTGATTTAAAGATATGTTAGGGCATTTATTAACGCAACAAACATTGAATAGAAAAACAAAAAATTAACAACTTAAACAAATTGACTTACATCGATCGGCAGGGCAATATCTCAAACATAGTTGCCCGCCCGGTACGCCTCATCCTTGTCCTTCTTCCGCACGTGTGTCTGATTATACGTCAGAGCTATGATCACATTTGCCTCCAGATCCGGGTGCTCGACCGCATTCATGTGTCGGATGATGTTGTGTGCCCTTGAAGAGGTGTCGGGCACCGTTTTCATCACCCCTTGAAAAGGTGCTGAAGAGGTGTCCACAAGTATAAAGCCAATATGACATTTTGGTGTCGGTGTCGATCAGACGCGGGGTCCGTGACCTATCGACACCTCGACACCTCATCGACACATCTGAATATGTGTTCGACACCTCTCAGCGGTGTCCAAAGACATTGATTTATTTTTTAATTGTCGGACACCCATTGAAGAAATGTTGGACACCCATTGAAGAGGTGTCCACAAGTATAAAGCCAAAATATGATATTTTGGTGTTGGCGTCAATCGGACGTGGTGTCCGTGTCCATGCTACCTAACAGCTATCTCAATCCAATTGGGTCTCATCCTCCGTCAACAAAATCTCAATTCTCAAATGCTCAATGCAATAAAAATTAATAAAAATCACATTATAAATCCAATTGGGTCTCATCCTCCGTCAACAATCTCAATTCTCAATTGTCAAATTCTCAATGCAATAAAAATTAATAAAAATCACACATCCAATCCAATTGGGTCCCATCCTCAGTCAACAATCTCAGTATCTCAAATGCTCAATGCACAATTAACAATTTAAAATCATCAATTAACAACCTAAAATCATCAATTAATAATCTCAATTCTCAAATGTACAACTAACAACCTAAAATTATCAATTAACAACCTAAAATCATCAATTAATAATCACAATTCTCAAATGCACAATTAACAACCTAAAATTATGAAGCAAATAATCAATGTTCAAATGGAAAAAAATTGTTCAAAATGCACATGTCCGATGCACTTGAATTATTTTAGCTTTTGGTAAATGTTTATTTCACTATATATACCACTTCTAACAACTTTATTATACATGGGATTATTTAAATTCATTAAAAGATATAGCCAAAATAAATTCTAAAGGTCAAAATTGTTTTTATATGAATATCATATAAATAATGTATTGTGCATACTATTGTGCATGAAAAGTGAGATTGCATACTATTGTGGTTTGTCCTCACCCTGCTGATTCAATCTATGTCTAGTTTTTGCACGTCCTCTAGGTCATGTAAGTTTTATGGAAACATTTGAACATGAAATAAATGCATCTCTGCTGCTTATTGGCTTCATTTTCTTCTTTCTCTATCACATGACAAACAGGATTTATAGGTCCCTGATTACATCTTCTGCTCACAGTCTTCCAGACATTGGCACCATCAACAAAAGGCGCAGAGGTCTATACTAGAAGCATTTGCTATAACCATTTCTGAAACACTGCCTAAACACCTTACATATGTGACACCTTAAAGGTTTCCATTGGTGTTAAACTTTAATAGGGATCAGTTGATAATGTTTTCATTAATGTTCTCGGCCACCAACAATTTGAATTCCTCCATAGGGTCCTTCTCAATACTAATTTTAACAAATAATTAAAAATATACTATTTTCTTTCTTTCTTCGGTCATCCTATCAGCATATAAAGGTACCCCAATAGCACTCCATGCATAACTTAGCCCTATTATCGAGATAATTCAACTGGTAAATTACATAGCTATAACCGAAAAGTTAGGATGGGTGCAACATACGTGCACATATGCAACACTCCTGATATAACCATTTGCTACCCATAAGGACAAAACAAGGTGGTTCACTCGAAACTGAATTCTTATAGGAAAAATTAGCTGCCGACCATATACTATATTCAGAAATGACTATAGCAAATGCTTCTAGGTGATTTTTCATGAAGTAAATGGAAACGAGTCGCACAGATTTGCTCATCAACATTACCCCTGATTGCATCCCTATACACACATCCAATAGGTGATTTTTCATGTTGTGGACAAGTTTTCTACCTTGGCGACCACATAATGTGAAAGTTAACGGGTGCTGTTTCACTCAAGTAGCTCCTTTATCCGGTATTTTTTCACTTTGAACTCAGGTCTGCAGGCCTTCTTTGCCCTCTTTGGGCACCTAAAATTGATGGTCGTGAACCATCTAAAAGCTGGAGTGATAGTACCTACTCTCGCTGCTATGGTTTGAGTTAGTAGAACCAAAGTAGTTGACCATTTATAATCAGAGTCCCCCCTTGCAAAATTTGAAGGACCAGGGCATCAAGTAAGATCGAAGCATAGCTTCTGCTAGTGTCACAACGCTTAGAAGACAGAACGCCCTCGAGGCAGTGCACGTAGCCGATTGCCCCATCACAAACTGGTTTGAGTTATCTAATAATTAGGAAACCATTTCACTTATCTGAATGACAATCTAAGCTAACCAAAATTCCTACAATTTTGCTTCTTAAAGAACTACACATTACACGGCTCACAATAATTAACTCCTTACAACACAGAAGGAAATAATGAAAATGCAAAAGGCCGTAACTTTAAAAGAGTCCAAATCAAGAAGAACAAGAAGCGGACAATAAACAAAGAAACAAAGAAAAGGGTGCAAAGGAAAAAGAGTGTACCTTGGTGGAGGAGTCAGTTGGATTGGGATTTATTTGGCAAAATATTCTTTGGTAATTACGAGTTCTACCGTGCAATTGTATACAACGGGTTCTGAGGTGACAGAGTTGCCGTAGGTGACGACAGTGGAATAACTCACGGGGGGGGGGGGGGGGCGTAGGGGGGAGGATGGGGTCTCACTTGAGGTGGGTCGCCGTAGAGGGTGGTCGCCGGAGGTGAGATTGCCGGTGGGTGGGTGAAAGATAAGAGAGAGTGAGAGAGAAAAGGGGATCTGTGGGATTTAAGATAGGTTTTTATCGATGGAATTACACCGTCGCTAAAAATGCCTTTTTTCGACAGAATGTTTAGCGATGGTAAAATTCTGCAGCTTAAATTTTTTTTAAAACCATCAAAAATTAAAAAAGAAATTTAGCGACAGATGGCCCGTCGTTAAAAGTCTGTCGGTAAAAAATTTTAACGACAGACTTTTACCGAGGGTTTATTCCGTCTATTAAATGACTTTTAGCTACGTAATTTCTTCCGTCGCAAAAGATGTATTTTCTTGTAGTGCATCATGTTAAGGTTAATTGGGAGGATGGGGTTGGGGGGGGGGGGGGGGGGGGGGGGCGCTAGTGTTACGAGAATAATAAGGGAACCCAAGCTCAAAACATCGAATATCATAACACTTGACGCAGAAGTTACGACCGATAAGAATTAACGAAAACAGACAAGTGACATGGTTAAATACAAAAGCGGTTAATAGTCAAACACGTTAAGCAACTGCTTTTGCATTTCAAAAGTCAACCAGGGGGCACACCATTGGAGCATGTACACCTGCAGCCTCACTTGAGAACTCGACTTAAACTAAGACTTCACGTGAGAAATGGCAGCATCAGAGAGCAAGAGGGCAACTCAAGAAGTAGGCCAAAGCAAATATATATATATATATATATATATATATATATATATATATATATATATATATATATATATATATATACACACACACACACAAATTAATAGTACAATATACCGCTGTTCCCATCAAACATACAACGCATGCTTCTATATTGTTCTTAGCATTTATACCTCAGACTCTGGGTTATCTCCACTTGTCCAAGGAACTTAATAGCCTCAGACAGATAGTCTCCTACAACCACCATTGATGAGCCATCTCTCTATTCACATTTATTGTGTCTACACCACTAACGAAAGCACAAGAAAAAAGTAGTCAAGATTGAGTCCTTTGCAGTAACCACAATTTCCATATATGGTAATGACGTTAACACAAGTCCTAATCAGGGGTTGCATCTCCCTTAACTTTTGAAATTTGGTGTGCAGTCAAATCAGGGACTTCCTATGGTTTGGCTTCAAGGATGATCTTGATAACATTTTGTATTCTTGTCTCCTCATTTCCTTTTCTGGATGGCAGCATCCATATTGGGAAATATACATAAAGGAAAAGCACCAAAATGATTAATATTGGAAACTCCTCGCGTAAGTTGGGAACTGAAAATAACCTAGTAAGTGCGATTTTTTTATTGTCAAATATATATATAACTTAACCACTAGTAGAAGGTCACGGCATGTGTAGCTTGGGACAAGCCCAAGCTAGCCCCTACCTTCACGTAATGACCAAAACCCTAGATCGAAGAACTGCAGTAGTAGCTAGAAATATAAGAAAAATACATGTAGGAGACAAGAGGAAGCTATTGATGGATAAAACTGCTAATCCAGCACAGTTACATAAGTAAACTCCTAATAATGGCTGCTTGAGCACTGTCACTGTCTGTGTTCGCCAAGAGCTCGGCTAGCCGGTCGCTTAGGTCATCCACCTCTCTATGCAAGTTTCTTATGTAGTTGCAGGTCTCCTGCAAGACCTTTGAAGCCGAGACCTGCCGAGAATGTAACAAGAAATGTTAAGAAAACATGCCAACCTTATGCCCACCTTATACTAAAAGTAGTAAAATCTACGTGCACTTTATTAATATGGGGCATATGTTGGCCATCTGATCGATCCCCACTTTTTGTGCAGGTGTTGTTTCTGTGTCTCGAGCACGTATCAACGACGTGACACAAAAGCAGCACTTAAGTACTGTTACACCAACCAACAGCGACTATAACTAGGTGTGACATGGGAAGAAGTTTAGAGCAAGAATTGCAAATTTAGACAACACATACACTATCTACATTGTGCATATGTACGTTTTTATATCTGTTTGTTCAATCTTTCAAGATGCGGTAGCTTGTGCATTTGGCGGTCTGGGGAGGGGTAGATATAAGTCGATAACAAAGTCTTATCTCCAACAATTTTTCGTGTTTCGAACTCGTGACAAGCAGAGAGATATCGTAGGATGAAACTATCATCCGTGGCCATGCGCTCTAGCTAGGCAGAGGTGCAAAATGGGAAGAAGTTAAATGGGAAACAGTTAAGAGAGTCCCACACCTCAAACTGCAGTTAGCTCTAGGAGCACCACAAGAAAGGAAATTAAATGCTTCGTGGGAGTGCTTGTGGGCATGACCCAACGTTATCTACCAAGGCAAATGCATACCACACAAAAAGTATATATGCGAGACATGTTCATGTAGATAAATAACTACCTTGTCTGAGCGCCTGTTACGAATCTCAGGGATAAGTTGCTGCAACTTGGAAACAAGATCGGCGATCTGATCATCGCTTATCCTGGAAACCCCTGACTGCTGCCTCGAGCGCGACCTTCTGCTGGACATTGTCAGAAGCGAAAATGGCAGCAGGGGCGAAGAACTGAATCAAGCCACGAGAGACAAAACGAGTTATAGCTAAAGTTTGTCAGACAACAAACCGTGTAAGTTGCTATAAGTCTTGAAGGTGAAGTATGCGATGGTTATATATGGTATGGAGATGAAGTCTGCTGGAGACAAGTTATGGGGAGAGAGAGGTGAGGGATGCTTGAAAAAATGGGAGAGAAGGTGAGAAATGGTGTTGAAGGTGATGAAGCAGACAAGTGCATGGGAGAAAGCAGTGGGCTAAGTCTAGTTTTTAAATAGAGGATTTTCAAGAGGAATCAATGAGGCAAGTGAGTGAGTTGTGTGTGAGTGTGTGTGTGCGAGAGAGAGAGACGGAGACAGAGAGAGAGACGCCATACTGTCCTTCTCTGTGTGTCCCCAAACTGGGTTGGAGTTCAAGTGGGTTAAGAGAAATGTGCTTGTTTATCAGCCAACTTTGCGGGCCTGTGTGTGTCAGTGGCAGCACGCAAGCCCATGTTATCTTTTTATCTCTTGTCATATAAATAACAGGAACTATATATAATAAGGGCTTATTATCCTAAGTTTAACTTTACCATATAGAAACTCACATTGAGAATGACTTCTTCGCATTTACCGAGCCAGTAGACACTAGAGACTAGCTATGGTGCTAGGGCTACATGACAGAGGCAAGAGTATGGCATTGTTGACCAGTTATATGGAATTAAGGTGATATGGTGCATGTTCATCCAACGTTTGGTCACGGTACCACACGTGGTGTCTCGTACTCTCTGCCGACTCTGCGTAACCTTGACCTGATTCCTCGGCCAACTATAGTTTATTCTTGTCTTGAGCACGTACCGGTGCATGTAGCCATAAATTTCGGAGATTAGAGGGAAGTTGGTACTTTCTTGTTTGTGCATGCTGACCAGGCTAGGGCCAAGAGGATGGGAGCGGGGGAAGAGAAGGAAATCAAGATAGGGGAATTCGGAAGATAAGGCTGATAATAACTTATGTTGGTCAGTTACTCAAGTTCTGAGTTCAAAATTTCACCATCGTTAAGTTTGCATTGTGTTTGTTTGTGTACTCGACAAATGTGCAACTCGATTTATCTTTTGATGATTTGTCTCTTTCTTAGGTACAATCAAAGGCTTACACATGAAAGAAAGTAATAAAACATGATTACATCCGTTACTTTCATTCTCTAGTTGTTTAACCTTTTATAAAGACTAATGACTTGGACCAAAGTATGACTGAGCAAATAAACAACTTTGTAAGAAGCACAAGTTTTTATATGGACAAGAGAGAAGTAAGGAGATCGAAGAACCGGTTGAAATGCACAAAATTAAAGCAGGCTGTGGAATTTGCCAAAGAATAGATGGAAGCTTTACTTTTAACTTGGTACGGGGTATTATTCGTTTTTTTGCATGCTACAAAGCAGCTGTCGCTCTTGCATGGGAGCAGAGAAAATGAAAATGCTATTTTATTAGCTATAATGCCTAATCAACCAATCTTGGGGTAAAGGGTACCTCAATTCTTGGAAGATCTTTAACTTTTACAGTCGTGTATACGATAATTCTATGCTCACAGTGACGAGTCCACACATTCCATAAGTAAGGTGGGAACTTATATTCCATTCTAGTTTTCCGCAAGTACTAATTTTGATTTTTATTAGTCGAATCTTGACAAAGTTGTAACTTTACGAAGCTTCGCCCTCCTTGAAATTGTAATATTTTCAGTTGACACAAAAATTTCCCACCTTAGTTCGCTATGCCCTCCGCGCTACACGCACGCGCGTGTGTGTTTTTCATGTTTGACTATAACATGTCGTGTGAAAGTGGTGAGTGACGATTAACTTAACGTTTTCACGCATGATTTTGTGTTCAATTTGTACGGATCACGTAAAGGTCACTCAATAAAGTGTGTGCGACTTGTTTGCTAGCGAAGAATGTTAATGCAAACTGAGATTTGTGTGCATAACTCGGAGGGGTTATATGTCCTCACGTGACGGGGATCTGCTGCATCGTTTTCCGGCGAGAATTGCGGAAGAGGGTGTCGGGATACCGTGGGCTGGAATCGGGAAGATTTGCGGCCTCCAAATTAGAAATAAACTCACCACCGGAAGGATTAGAATAAGGTTCTTAACTAAAGATTCTTAACTAAAGGAGCACTATGATTAGTTTCTTGGATTTCTTGTTTCCGAGTGGAAAGATTAATTAGAAGTTTGATTTGCTTACATGATTATCTTATGATAAGGGTTCGGTGGTAACCTACTATATGTTTTAGAATACAATATCGTATAATGTCTAGTAGGTAAAAGCACGCTTAAAGAAGTAAACGAGATTGTGCATTCTGTGACCCTCTCACCCAGATTATATGTAGGATGAACGATAATCATCAGACCGTATGTACTTGGATACAATATCGTATAATTAAGTAAGCAAAAGCACGCCTAAAGAAGTATACGAGATTATGCACTCTTGGGACCCTTTTGCAATCCAGTTATATGTAGGATAAACGATAATCAGATGGTATGCTCTTGGATACAAAGTCATATAATGTCAAGTAAGGAAAAGCATGCTAAAAACAAGCAAATAAGATTATGCAGCATGAGACGCGGATTCAGTCTCATCAAGATTATAAGATTCTTTAGGGAAATGGTGGAAAGTGTTGAACAGCGTAAGGGAAGTGGGTCATTGGAGAGTGTCACATACGAACCTTATTAACAACGTGAAAAATAATCTACTATAATCGTAAGACCATTTTCATATCCTATATTAGAATTTAGAACCGCACATATAAGCTAAATTACTGGCTTACAGATCGGATCGAGCCCTTTCAATTTCTATAGAATTTTAAGGTTTTTTATTTTTTTTATATAAGAAGTCTATTAAGATGCTTGGCCATGCTATTAGTGAACTAAAAATTTGCTAATTAGGCTGTGAAGTTATAGCTAAAGTAAAACATTGCTTTGAGGACCACATTCCAAGTCTATGTGGTTTAATCAATTAAGACAGATCTTATGAGTTCAAAATAATTACTACTCGTGGTACATGACATGCAAAAGGAGAAAGTTCACTTTTTTCCACATTCGCTCTAGAATTATTGATTTTGTTGTACACTGAGAAAACTAAACTCTGATCACGTGCAAGATGGACAATATGATGCTTAAGGTTTTATGATGCTCGTACGCACGACCCTACATCAATTCACAAGTTTATTTCGTTTTGGTACTTTTTGTAGTTTTGTTGCCTAGATACCACATGTTTAATGGTACCATAATTCGTTTATAATGCAACGCCCACATGCCAAGCTTGTGGCAAACTGATTCCTATTGTTGTTTTGCATATATCGTGAAAATCACCATTTTTACACGTCGGCGGGAGAAAATCCTTTTTGACTTGAACGAAGTTACTGTTCTCGCTCTCTTTCCTGTTTTTGCTTTGCGCTCTCTCACGCTTTCACTATCAAGTGTGTGTCAACTTTGCCCGCTCAAAGTGCTCGTGTTCCAGCTCGACGACCTTGTGATCGATCATACCATTTGTGAAGCGAAGTGACCACGAGGCAAGCGCATTATTTCCATCACATAAATGTGTATTGCACCTGAAGTTGGACAGGTTGGAGTGAAGGTCACATGTAATGTGCCTGTCAGTCTGGGTCTCAGGTGTACATATTCCTAGTATTAAACAGGGAGGACAACTTAGAAAAATAGGACAAATACATGGAGCGCAATTCTAAATCTAGGGTTTGAGAGGTACCAAGTTCTTTATTTAAGAACTTTTACATCTGAACTTAATTGTCCCTGTCGATGTTGTCATTTGAGTAATAAGACGCAGTTGTAAATAGCTCCAAAAAAATTTAAAACTTCATTATTAGCAAATTTTAGAAAATGGAACCTTAATAATAAAAAGGAAAGGTACTGATCGATTGAGGAAAAGAATCCTTAAATTCAACAGATTTGGAAAGCTATCCCAGACTTAGAAGGCTATATAAGTTCTGAGAAATTTAACCCTAATTACGCCGGCCAGAATTGATACTTTTTTCTTATCTGCTCTGCGGTTCTGCTAAGCAATTGTCAGTTCTAGTGATACACGATGACACGGACGTGGGTCGTTAAAATTTACATGGAGATGTCCTAATTAGAATGCACATATCTTACCACGTGACATCTCAAAGTTACCGTACGTCAAAAACGAGGTGTCCGTTGTTAGCTGTCCAGTTGAAGCCTTCATTCTCCAAGAGTTTAGTGATGATCAGACGAGTAGCTACATCACATGGTGACTGATTTTTGGATTCATCAAAGAAACAGTACAGGAGGCCACTTGATCAAATTGTTTAGAGTGTAGACACCCTGTTAGTATCGGAACTAGAAGGTCCATCAACATGCAACTGGAACTCAAGTGTGCTTGACCAGAGGAAGATGGAAACCTTCAGTACTGAAAGCAACTCTAAACTAATAATTTATGGAGATTTAAAATCGAGATATAAAGGTCACATGAGCATGACGCAGCGTACAGCGGTTCCTGGCCTGATCTCAAGATCTCTGAGTAACCCTAATTTGTTTATCTTTTCTCGAATCAAAAAGAGAGTCCAGAAGATCTTTCACTGCAGACCTTACCAAGAATATAACATTGCTTTCATCCTATTTATTGAATATGCTCACCAAATACCAAGTGGGAATAAACTTTGATTTAGTTTCATGATTTACTCAGCATGATATAATCAAATCTGGATATTACTCCCTCTCTCTCTCTCTGTGAAACGCGTGTGCGCGGGCACATACACAGGAATCTGATAACTGATTTTATCGCGTCTAGCAAGGTCACTGAGTATGCCCGATTCTGCCTAGACCCTTTTCGTACAGTCCAACAAAAGTGAGGTACAATTTGATTCTATCGCCAGCAAACAGATGAATAAATTTTCGGCATTTGGGATCCACATAAATTTTTTTCGAGTTTTCTGAGAATAATTTCTGAGTGATTGCCTGCACAGCCGGGCATGTGGCGCCTAAGGTAAGTGGAAAGCCAAACGCCTAGCTCAACCTAGGCATTTTGAGTCTTAGAGTAGAGACCATCTAGATGTTTAAATCGTTTTAAAGAGGTCTCTCACATTGAAGGGCTGTACAATTTAGACAAGTTGTGCTTCTCTATATGCACAGAGACCAGCATTAATGAAAGGTGTTTGATGCACAAATAATTTGCATAGATCGGTCACCGGTTACTTCAGCTAATTCTACTTCTACCAACGCAACTACTCGTATTAGCGAATATCATGATTAACTCGAATTATCGTAAATCTTACCATCGAAATAGCCATCGTAAAAGCCGTCGTGGATGAATTTTCCAACCCGTGAAGCCGCCAGCATTCACATGTACGCAGTTCTTCGCTCATAAATGTTGTCGAATACCATGCCAAAGCCGAGAAACATCCTGGCCCATGCAGAAACCAAGTGTTGGTCGAGTTTAACAACGTAGGGTAAAATTTGGTCGAGGCGTGCATGAAGCTCCTTGCATGCAAAAACCATACGATGGTTCGGCTCGGATTCAATGTTTTCTTCAGCGGTGCCGACACCAGTCACGTGATGAATTCTCCTCTTGGGTCTAAGGGTGATGGGCTGCACCAATGGCCGGTAGCATGGGCAAAGGCTACAGATTGCCTGAGGGGCCAATTTTCGTGCTTTATTTTCTTTGTGCGGCGGAGGTGGGGAATCACTACAGTCGTTGACCTTTTTCTCTTTTCGCAATTTCTGCCAAAGCCTAACATCGTAAAAACATTGACAGACTCGCATTGTTCAACATGTTTGGAAGAATCAACTGCTTCATTCAAGTACAAAGACTTTTAGAAGCAAATTGTAAGTTCAATTCGGAGTTATGTCATGTTAAAGCACGTTGTCCAACTTAAAAATCAAATTCCTAATCAAATGTTTTCAAGTTCTACATTCTAAATCATTGGAAGCTCGTACAAGCGCAACTTGTGCTACAACAAGTTGTTCAATTAATGAAACTCATTAATCAGGACTTGAGGATATGTTAGCTGCGGTGGCACTCATTAGTTTGCTATATTGTTAAAGAATTTCATCACTACAGTATGACAGCACTGCCCCACACTTTTTGAAGGAACCAAATTGCTAGCTACTTTTGTTGGTCAGGCTTGAACGAGACTATCTACCAGAACTGGGTGCTTGACAACCTATGCGCTTAAGGCCCTCTCTTCATATGATGGGATCAAATAGATACGTAGTGTGCTTACCGAACTTAATTTTGCGTCATTTTGTTGTAATACATAACTTTTAAGTCCTTAAATCCCGCACTCTTCAGAAACGGTAAAAATTTCTTTTATCAACGCAATTCTCTTAAAAAAAATAAAAATTAGTGAAGCTCATGATTGACTAGTATAAGAAGCTACTTACTCGTACTACTAGAAGCTTGAGCTTAAGGTCTTCCTTAGCATCAAACTAAGCGCATAATTTATTTCTTCTCTTTATTTTGTTTTTGTTTTTGTGTCTGTTTTGTTATTTCAAGAGCTTCGGGCCATATCTTGTTACTTTTTAACTCACGTAGTTACGAGTCTCAACTAGTTCAGTTAGCAGTATATGACACTTCAGACGCCGTATGCCGTGAAGTTCTTGCCCATGTCCGAGATTGGGAGGGGGGTGCAGTAGCCAAAATGCAAATGACCTTGCAAAAGAACTCAAAACTAGGACCGCACAAAGTTACAAGTTGCCACAATCCATAACATGAGGTTCAAGTTTTCGAACTCAAAACTCTCAAGAGGATCCGCCCATACCCTGCGAAGGAGGTCGGATAGATTCTGGGCACCGATGCATCGAAGGGGGTTAACCTTTTGTTGCATCCTCATGTGACCATTGCTTCTCTTGTCTCATACAGCAGCTGCCAGTTCCCCTGATATTGACTACTTGTATTAATACAAACTGATGTATCAAGCATGTGGTGTGTTCCCTTTTGATCAGTTTGGACATTCTAGTTTCTTCAACTAATGCATCCTATGACCGCTACATCATTGCAGTGATGGGACCTGCACTTTCAATTGGATGCCCAACTAGGAGAGAAACAGTGATTGCGGATTTTCTCCTCTCATCAGGTATTTTCGTGCTCTCTCTTAAGGCTTTGTTTGGATCTTAAAAAGATCGAAAGTACAGAGCAAATGCAACATAAAGAGCTCTGTCACCTTCGGTTCTAAGCAAATCTGTCAATCCTGGCTAGCATAAACATGTCCAGTCCCAAAGAGGTGGGAGAAAAGGTGTAGGCGTTAATGTCTCAAAGTTGCCACAGAATTCGTAAAAGATCCTTCCTTCGCTTCATTTTCCGATTATCTAAGCAAAAGCAAAATGGTTACGTGAAACGAGTAATGATACAAAATTCTTACTCCCTTATTATGCGTCTCAGGACAGAGTAATTTATTCAGAAATGCAACTCCAAGTCTCAAAATTACAGGCTAGCTCAAGCTGTTAGAAAGGATGCGTGGACACGGGGTGCAAGTTGACCTTGGTGGGCATGCATAAAAGAAAAAGGAAATGTAATGCGGCCGCTTTTTGGAACAAGAAACTTTTTTTCGATCGAGGACTAAACCTAAACTTGGTTATACTGAAAGGAGGCAGCACATGTTCATGGTGGAAATGTAAGAACACAGTTCTTTAAGGGTGTGCGCATTAAGGCTCATGCAGATACTGTCCAAGACAGCGACAATTGCCCATAGGATCATTGAGAAACGGTGCACCCACACTCGACCGTGCATGTGCTCGAAATTAACAAGCGTGTAAATACAACTAACATGCCTTGCTAGAAGAGTTAGCTAGCCTCATGAACGTTCAGACTGGACCAAGTAGTAGTTTAATAACACCAGAGAAACAATGAACAAAGATGCACTTGTGAGGCTTTAGTGTGTAGAAGGATACAAGGCTAGCAAGTTAACAAAACTTCACTATCGAATCCGCTACAAACTGCTTACAGTTGTGCATGAATTTTCTCAGCCAAGTCTTGAGAGGGGTGGTGTACATGATTGTGAGATCCACGAGTCCACATTTTTATCAACATACATATTGCCTACTAGACAGCATTTCGGCCAAGCATGTGTTTCATGTGGGCATGTCAGTGAACCATATGAAGAGACGTTTCCTGAAGAAGATAATTCCTGGTATGTAAATAACATCTGCCATGAACAATCGACAATTCGTTACTTTACTAAACTTAGAAACAATTTCATTGGCCACTTAGTTCCTTGGTATGCTTCTCTTCTACAGTATATTATAAAACAGGGTACGAATAATCTACATATAGTACCGTTGGTGCTCATGTTTGCTTGGTCATTGGAAGCACTTCATTCTCTGCATGGTGAACCATTAAGAATCCTTGCTCAACATGCAATCACGTTATTATGTCTCAAAATTATGTGAAACTTGCATCATTAAATGGTACCTGTCTTTCTATTTCTACAGCAGATGCGGCAAGCCTCCTCTTCAACATTGACTTCTCCTGTTCACAAGTCTCCATCTTGGTATCTAACAGTAAAAACCAACCAAAGCAAGTGTGATGAAAATAAAAAATTAGAATTAGGAACTAGTTTATACACTAACTTTTTGCTTATGCAAAATACACAGAGAAGCCAGTATTATGTTGAACTTCATGTGATTGCCCATAAGGCCTACAGACATAGCAGGTTAGTATCTATAGCTTCTTAAGTAATATATATTTATCACAGCAACAACCAACCGCCTAATAATAGGGATGGCAATGGGGCGGGCCGGATGTGGATTTTATGAAATCCGTACCCGCCCCGGTAATCCTAACACACTGCCCCGCCCCGATCCGCCCTGACCTCTATAATTTTGAATTTTATCTCCAAAGTTAGTATAGGATTCTTCTCAATGCAGTTTGCATTATTGCAGTATTATCTTTCCGTAGTTATTATGGGAGGATCATGCATTGGCAACATTTCAGCAAGGCCTTGAGGTTTTGCACCCAACAGAGGACATAAATATGTAGGTTTTGCACCCAAATGAGAACTAAATGCAGCTGGAACCTAAGAGAAATGATAACTACAATAACTTGGTTTTTCACTTTTTCTCATTTCAGCAAGGCCTTGAAGCAATTCCACCCGTAAATCTTCTAACTAGTGCTGTAAACATAAAATCCAAGAAATAATAAAACTAAAGAACTTATCAAATTGCAAATCTATCAGATCTGCAAGTCTATCAAAACTACAAATAAGAAGCCAGCCCATTGCTTTGATTTTCTGGTATGGGATCGTATCTAAACTAAAGAAACTTGCAAAAATTGCAAATCTATCTGATCTGCAAAATTTCAAAACTGCAAATCTTCACACTAAGAACACAACCCATTGCTTTGACTCTCTTGTATGGGATCGTAACATCAACATTTGGTGCTTTCGATTCGGCGCATCACAGTCGCGACACTTGGCGAGCAGATCCCTCCACGAGCAGAGCCGCAACTGAAGGTATAACGGTGGACGGTGTTTGGTTGAGAGGTGGTCCGCGGAGGAGAAGACAGGCGGTGGGAGAATTGGCCAAGGCTGACGGCACCGCGGAAGTGGCTGTCCGGTGGAGACGGAGAGTGGCCGTGCGCCGACCGCCGCGCAGTACTGCGGTGGTCCGTGGGCGTGGAGACTGGAGAGGCAGAGAGCCAGCCGAGAGTGGAGAGCCGTGAGAGTGAGAAGGCAGTAGGCACAGCCGCACAGATTAGGGATTTTAGGGTTTGCAAGAAAAAAAACAAGGAACATATATATGTATATATGTATATATATATATATATATATATATATATATATATATATATATGGTATCCTATTGACAGCTAAGATCAACTAAAGAATTAGGGTATGGCTAAGATTAACTAAAGAACTCGGGTACACCGAGGCGGGGCGGATCACGGGGCGGATTTAAGGGTATACCATACCCGACCCTAACCCGCTACGGGTTTTTAAAAAAAATACCATACCCGCCCCACGCCCCGGTCAAAGTCAAAATAACCGGCCCCTATCGGGGCGGGGGCGGATATCCGCGGGTACGGATTTTTTTGCCATCCCTACCTAATAATTCAACAGCAAAAAGCTAAGGAGATGCTAAGACCATAGTTCCTAAATTTCACATAAAGCTAGAAGCCATTTCAACAGATTATGCTGCAATATATAGTACATGAAAACTAACTACAAATAATGCTAGTATCCGCTGAAAACTCAACCGGGGGGGCGGTTGAGATTTGTTATCAAGGTGGTCAAAGGAGTGGAGCCGGGGCAGTGGACTCTGGAGGTGTACCCGTCACAAGCTTCTGAGATCAAATTTTCTATTTCCTCAAACCACTATGGGAAAGCCTAATTTCGTACTCTATAATGTTTTTCCACACCTCGTTTTGTCACTAATAGATGAAAATTTCATCTTTACGCACTTTTTAGTGACAAAACAAAGGTGTAGATATTCAAGCACATTTAACACCCCCCCCCCCAAGTGCTCAGTACTGAATATTTTCTTCTCACTAAGGGGCTCAACCTATCTAAAGCTACATAATGAGCTCAAAGTATCTTAATTTAGGACTCCAACAAAAAATTTTCCCAAAACTTAAGGGGGTCAAATGACTCCCGTCCTACTGTGCTGCCTCTGCCCATGCCAACAATGGTAACGAGCTCATTTGTGACGGCAATTTCACGTCTACTTGGACTTACACACTGCCCTGGTTACTCCAACCAAGTACATTAAATTTTTCGCATCAAATGGGAGTTCGAAAACTATTCATAGAGTCAAGGATATTAACAGCTTGAGCATTGTTTAAAGTAGATTCAAAAGTCATATGGAAAAGCAAAACCACGCAAACACTGCAAAGAGTCTGATTAGTGTAGTGTAGTGAAAAGCTTGTCAGTTTGGTGTTTGAATGTTCACTTTCTCCATGTATTACTTGAAAACTTCTAGAGCTGGTTATCATTAATATTTGGAAAAAGATGCAGATTTTAGAGTACATAAAGCAGACTCGTCGGTGCCAAAGGTGAAGAAAACTTGTCCCAAAATTTTATTGTTAAAATGGCTGTAATGCGTTGTGAAGACTGTTACAAAATTTTAATAACTACACGCTCAAAAGTGTTGCAGTTGTATTTCTATCTAAAAGTAAATTTAAGATAACAGTCAAGCAGACACAAGTACAGACTAAACCTTCATATTTGGCAACCATGTGTGCATGCTGAAGCAGCCAAGGTATTTAGCTAATGTCATCTCATAACTGCTGTGTCTAGGATCAAGCCAAAATGGAAGTGACATCAAAGAAACAACCATGAGCTAATACCAGTTTATAACTACCTGCTGATGGCTCAAGTAGCAAATCCTGCTTCCACATTTATCCCCTGATTTGAATGAAAGGAGATTCCCGTCCCTACTTGGGAATTTATAGAGGACGGGTGAAAATAAGGAATTTGATGGTTCATCGAGGCACTTTCTTATCTTTGTTTTCCTCTCCCCAGGAACAAAAAGATTTGGAGGGAAGAGAAACGTGAGCTACTGATTTCCGGTATTTTCTGGGTTTCTTGTAAGCTATTTTCAACTTCACCTTCCTACTGAGAAGAAAAAATTTGCCACTCTATCTTTCCCACAGAACCACCAAAAAAAGAGAAGGAAATAGGACTTCCAAAAAAGAGGAGAGGAAACTTCCTCTTCCTTTCTTTCCTCTCCTTAAGGATTCCTTTTGTCCTTCTTTTTGATCTCCCAGTTAAATTAACAAAAAGGAAAAACACAGGAGTCAAGACCCGTATGGGCAAGGGAGCCGGAGCCTAATCTATTAGTTAGTGCGACATTGCACACATAAAGACATCCACACACAAGCAACAGAGTCACCAAAAGAGACAGAAGGAATAATAGATTGCAAAGTTCTCACCGTAATAGTATGATGATAAAATGGTGATGCGTTCGGTGGGCT
This sequence comes from Escallonia herrerae, assembly GCA_033070095.1. Classification (NCBI taxonomy): domain Eukaryota; kingdom Viridiplantae; phylum Streptophyta; class Magnoliopsida; order Escalloniales; family Escalloniaceae; genus Escallonia; species Escallonia herrerae. Next base: position 172,228 of record JAVXUP010000553.1, read on the forward strand.
GAAAAAGGGAAAGAAAGAAAAACGGTTACCATATATAGCTGTTAGCCTGTTACATAAAGTGGAAGACTAAACAAGGAACAAATATGAGCTGCGAACATAGATGCAGCACGTTATTAATAGCCCGAAAGGTAAAACAGCTGAGTGAGATCAAATGGACCTCACTGATCCATAATTACATGGATCGTAAAGAGTGATATGTAGGGATTGAGTCCTCCCCTACAGCCAGATACATTAAAAAAACTGCACCCAACTACTGGATTATTGCTACCCATAAGACGTACTCCCACAAATCCAAAGCATTTTATACTCATGATACGATCCAAACATTCAATAGTTCACATGGTCCACTTCTTAGTTGTTAAGCTCAAAAGGTGAGCACAACTGCTTGAATAACTGTTAAAAGGGTCAAAGTCTACTACGCGTATGGGATCAAAAACTTGTCCTACTGCATATCCCAACGTTTCTCGTATGGATTTCATACTACTAAAAAATTGGATATCTGTAAGAGAAGGGAAATTGCCCCCATTCAATACAAGGTAGCATACTTCTGTGGAAGTAAGGCCGCATACATCAGTACTTGGTACCCTTAATGGCAGGAGCCTCGTCCACTGGGCTGCTGTTTCTTATGATGTTTTCTAAGACTTTCTAGGATACAATATCCAATATATAGGTAGGTGTTGATGAACATCTACAAAGCACAGGCACTGGTGCGTATACACCATTTTCCAAAAAGAAGATACAGGTTCTGCCAGGATACATTAGTAACTAGATATCTATATATATATAAAAAGCTGAAACCTTCGATTAGAATCGCGACACGTAGGATTTTTAGAGCTCTATATTTACGCCACGTAAGACTTTTTAAGAATCTTCTCCTTTTTGACACATAAGCTTCAACTTTGCATGTAGTAATCCTCTAACTTAATTGGTCTCTTTATTTAGAGTCCAACTCTTTTGAATTTGATATATATAATTAAGAATTCTATTTGTTTTAGTATTCTTTTCCTTTTCTACTCTATTTAACTCTTTCTTATAATTTATTATTAAAAAATTCGGAGGTCTACTTTACCCTATATTTGTAAACTTTATAAAAGTAAGAAACTAATTTTACACCTTCTAAAACTCTACTTAATCAATAAACTTATATATTAGGCCTTAATTTTGCTTATTAAAAGCTCAAAAGTACTTTGAAATAACAATATAAAATCTCAAAAATATAAAGTGTGAAAATCATACCCTATTTACTAATTCTTTTTGTAATTTTACAAAGTTCCATTCTAATCTATCGTACAAATGCAGGCATAATCAATTAATTCGTAATTATGTTAACTTCATTTACGAGTAAAACTTTTTATACAAGACTATGTCTTTTTTACAATACATCAGACATCAACTTAAAATTAGGTATTGCAACTACAACAAATGTACCAGTTCTCTTTAAAATAAAGTTTTTACAATCCTACTTCTTAAGTTTTTACAAAGTTTTTTACTAAACATTTTGTGGGTCTATTTGACCGAAGTTATGTAAACCTTAACTACAAAACTGAAATTTTAATTTTACGTATTTTAAATCTCTATCTAATCAATATATATATATATATATATATATATATATTAGGCCTTGAATTTTGAGTAATAATACCTTAAAAGTACTTAAATATAACAAAATCAAATCTGACAAATGTATACATAAGAAACATTAACTATTTTTTCTCTTTACGGAACAAATAAAACTTAAAATTATTTTTGATATATCAAGATAAGAGGATAATTAAAAAAATTAGTTTTAATTATATAACCTCAAACTCTTTTATAAGTCACATTCTCTAATAGACGCAAAAAAATAATAAAAAAACCTAATATGACTAAATTTTCAAAAGTACTTTAAGATATAAAAATAGCAAGCTATTCTACAAATTAATTTTTAACTCAGTAACCTCACATTCTAAAGGTTCATCTCATCAACTAATTAAGTTATTAGGATTTAATTTGATTACTAAAGCTTAAATAAATTTTAAATTCAAAAAATGTTTCAAATAGTATGTGAAATAAAAACCTAAACCAATATAGCTCATAAGTCTAAAATTATAATCATTTAAGCATATTATCTAATATAAACTCAATTAACCATTTACAGTCTATTTGACAATAAGCATAATCATCATTATATGATTATCTATCTCAATCTTTTGCAAACTTTGTATCAACTACTATGACACTTTTATGATAAATTTAATTAACTAATAACTATAAAATGTACATATTAGGCCTTAAATTTCACTTTCAACATCTCAAAATTTTTTTTTTTAAAACAACACTACAAAATATCACCAAGGTAAATTATGAAAATCATATGTGAAATTTTAATATTAATACTTCATAAGATAAAAGATTTCTTCATTTTTTATTGTTTGACCTCAATATTGCAAAGTGTTACATGGGTAAGAATAGTCTTCACTTTATAACTGTTTAACCTCAATCATATACTAATTTTTTGTAAAACACTCTAAAAATTTTATAATGAATTAAGATAATCATTAGTACTACTTTGTACGCATATGTTTAAATTGATTGTCATAGAAAGTCTTCAAAAATACATCAAATTGAATGGTCAAAAATCATCAAGCATGACATTGAAGAAAACAATTACACACAGATATTGTTAATACATAATGCTATATAATCTCTTTTTATAGGGTGTTTATTTGAAAATAAGTGAAATAGCTCCACGTGCTTTATTTTCTATTACAAAGTTTCATGGCATGTTATAGTAAGTTATTTAAGTCTATCCAAATATTTACTAAATAATAATTTGTGTCCTTTTTACCTTTATTTATGAGTTTTAATACAAATGACTCTCAATTGTATTCAATTTAATAATAGTCATCAACTATATCAGAATCATCCATAAAATGGGAATGTTGATCAATGATGTGAACTGTAAATGGAAAAGAAGAAAATGCCTACATTTACTTAGATAGAATATTGATAAAAAGTTCATTCAACGGTTAATAAGTAAATAAATAAAAATATATATATAGATATGTTTGATTTCTTGAATGTGTAAGCTCACTTTTCTTTGGTACAAAACTAAAATTTGTACTAACATAGTAAAATTATAATTTGATGTGCAATAATTGACTATTTATTGCATGCTTTACTTTTTGAATGCTTTATTTTGTATGTTTTAATATTAATATTATTAATAATTTTGAGCTTATAAAAAAATTGAACGATTATAAAACTATATGCAAATGTCCCCATGAAATTTTACAAATCTAAATTCGAAGCCAGTAAAAATTTTATAAAACACAGTTTTTTTTTTCTTATTGGTATATGTGTAAGTACGATAAGCTAGGGATGAGCTAAAGTTTTTTTTCCATTTGACATTTATTTTACTCAAATCACATAGTAAAATATTATTTATAGCAATACATGTTACGTAATAATTAAAAGAGAATATAAAGAATTAGAAAATTAGAATGTTCATGAAAACTAAATACATTTTTACTTTTAGAATAGTTTTAGATACCTTGATATAATCTATTAGCATAGTGATGTACAAAAATGAGATACATTTTCAGTATTCTACACAGTTTTTATCAATATGATTCTAATCGTATTAAGTAGTGGCTTATTTGATTCGTAAAATTTACATTCATGAGTAATCTCGATAATTATGATTTATTATGTATATATGCATCGATGCAGCGAAAGTCATTATATTTGTTATTATTTCAACTTAAATCATTGTTAACTATATTATAATATACGATTAATGAGAAACAAATTATATCTCAAACCGACCAAACTACGTCTCTACCAGTGCATTTGCACGGGTCCATTAGCTAGTATATTTTCATTTGTAAGGACAATGAAAATAAGGAGTTTGTCATAACAACTAGTGACGAGTGACTGTGTGAGTGTTACTTTGCTGTGTCAAGGATGAAAACTGACAGTATACATATATATCTTGTCATAAGATATATTTGTCGTCATCACATGTTGCTAAAATCCTAAATGGACAAAAGCTAGAGGCACTTATGGTTACTCAAGCTACATATCTGCATGAGGGTAAGGGCAAGGAATATCAAATTGTCTTCTGGTTTTCCATGAGTAGTTAGTGACTTAATTAAGGAGCAACATCAAAAGAGCAGAAGTCACAAGAATGGGCACAAACAGTAAATTATAAAATTGTATGGAAATGCATAAAATTGATTGAGGTTATACCATTACAAAGATCCCTTCCTGACGAGTGGGAAGTTGCTCAAGCTTTCTCAGAGTATCGTCGCCTTTAGTAACTTTACCAAATATTGCATACTGAGGTAATTTTATGCAACCAAAGTAACCAGAAATCGTGTCAGATATGAATTCTGAAACGAATTCTCATGTTTAATGTCATTAAGTACCTGGCCATCAAGGTGAGGAGCATCTCCAAGAAGCATTGAAAATGAAGACTGAGCACTGTTAGGATCAGAGTACCTGCAGGAATTATTTATTAAAAACAAAAGGGATTAAATTAATTTGCTTTTCTTACATGTAGAAGCTGCTGAATCTATAAAGGTAAAGGCTGAATGAAAGTGAAGTAAGATGCCGAAATCTAATAGATAATGTGGATAAGCATTTCTAATTTGCCTTCACTAATACAAATCTTAGATATTATAGACATTCTGTTCTGTATCTATCATAACATGGTATATGAGACAAACAACGTAAAGCAGATAAAGATAGTGAGCGATGAATTGCGGAGAACGGCTACGTAACGATTGATCAAGAAATGCTAAAGAAATGGCGTTACCTCCCCATAGAAAGAATACCCCTTACATGTTTGACACTACTAAATTCACCAGCAATGGTTTTCTCAGCTTCCTGGCGTTGCTCTTCATTCAGGGAAGCCGTTCTTCCACCGACGACATCAGCCACCTGTGCCACAAAGCCCTTATCTACCTGCATTCAATTTAGTTTGTCAATTTACCCAAAATTGAAACATGCCAAACTTATACTTCCTCAATCGAATAATACTCTCTTAGATACCCTGAAGAAGTGATTTGTGTTGTAGCACCCCAAACGAACAAGTTTGTAGATGTGTTCAACCGTTTGAGGCGCAACATTGGGGAAAAAACCAAACTCAATATCTCCATGGCTTGTCTGCAATTTAAATGTATCAAGTAATTATAAACTTCATTCATAACCAAAAAACAATAGACAAATTGAAACATCAAATTTGAGCAACTCTCGAATAGACATTACAGACAGAAAATTCCAATGGGTTTATCAATTAAATTGATTTAAAAATGCATAGTAAATTACCAACAAGATAGCTTTAAATGCTTATCCTTTGCTCTTCCCATCCCCACATTTCTTAAGCGTAAATGTATAATTGCCTTCGGAATGTTGGAATGTGATGCAGGCGGTACAAAGGTTTTGCACAGATTATTTACATATATGTGCAAGTACAAATGTGGATTTGGTTTCTTTCCCTCCAGCTGGTAATGGGAGCGTGACATGTCTCCTCTTAGCAAGGGCATTCACGTCCCATGGGGACCCCACCACACCTGAGGACAGTACCACGGAAGTGTTCTGACTAACAAGGCTCCCATATGACTCACCCCTATAAAGTGATCAGCTCGGGAGGGGAGGCATCCACGAGCGTCCTGCTCTGCAGAGGGGAGGTACGTGATGCCCTAACATGGTTCCACCTCCTGAAAGGATCATGACCTTCGGGTCGTCCTGGGCTTGGTCAGAGCATGGGGGGGTACCGGCCCATGCTCCATCGCCAATGGAGGAATGGGAGAAAGCCCCAATAGGCTACCACCCAACTTTGATAACCATCGTGCCCAACCAGAACACAGTGTGGGGCTACTACCTAGGCATCCTATGAATGATTGTCTCTACGGATGTGATGGCATGGCCACATCAATTGCACGGGCCGCCTCCCTCCCTCCCTCCTCCTCCCCGCCCCCCCTCCCCCCTCCTTCCTTCTTATCCCCACCATTACATTAAGTATGTTATGGTAGTGCCCAAGGGCAGAGGAATGGGTGGTGTTGAGCAATCAATATTACTACCGTTATATTTTATAGCAACCTCTGAATAAGTCTACACCAAAATGATAGGAGGTCCTCTGTTTCAGACAAGAATTCGACCTTCCCCGTAATAATGTCACAAATACAAATTTTGAGCCTCAGTTAAGGCTACAGATACATGTGCCTACCCGATGAGGCTACTCCACTTTCATCCGTGTTTAACAAGAGCCAATCGGTATTATTTACCAGGGCACTCTGTTCAACTTTGTATTGGTTTCCGGCGTATCTTCAATTAGTATTGCTAGGGAAATGCAACTTTGGATCTTTTGCACTCCCTCAGTTGGTCATTTTCGCCCCTTTTCGCTTTCTACAAATTCCTAGAATGGGATTTGAATATGTAAATGTCAACTTCACTTGATGTTTACCCTAGTTTGACTTGTCAAAAGTACTAAGTGGATATGTAATTGCTACTTGGCTTGCTAGTTCCCAAAAAGGACTGACTAATGAAGTATTGAACACTCGAACTTTCTATCTAGGTGCCACATAGTAGGTTACTACGAGTGTAATGGGAGCATCCGTTGGCAAAGGACCGCCCTAAGATAATCATCATCTCATCGCTACTGAGAACGTATCAAATAGGATAATTCCATTCTTCAATCTTGGTTTCTTGGAGCAAGTCAGAACGATTGCAAAGAAGTTCAACGTTTAAATGCTAGAATTCTATTCTACTCGCAAAAAGTCAAAGAGGAATAATTACATAACCTAAATAGATGTTCTCTCCTTTGTTAAGCATGATACACAACTGAAGGGCGACTTAGAATGGTATCAGAGCTCTGGTCTGGCAAGGTCTGGTGCTAAAGTTTCCAAGCTTGCATTTCTTCCCTCTTTATACTAGCACAATTCACTTTTACTTAACCACGCACTTGGTGGTGGTCCGCCTTTACGTGAGGGCAATGTTAAGCATGATATGCATTCTTGGGCAAATTCTCGTGACATTCTCCAAAGAGAACTTTTGAAGCTAGTGATTCTAGTTTGCAGCACAACCAATGGGCCTCACTCATTCTCCAGAACCAAATTATCAAAGTTCTCCCCAGTTCATGAAACATATAAAATCCAGACCCATGTATGATTATCCAACACAGAGCAATATCAAGAAATCCACGTGTTGACGCAATAATCGAATGTGTATACGCATCCAATACTGTTGACTATTAAGCAGATCACGATCAGCAGATTTGATTGTTTGTGCACATAGATTTAAATTAATTTGCGGGGTAAGAGATGAACCTGGAAGACTACGCGAGCCGATCCCAATTCTGGGTCTTGACCAAATGCACCAAATCTACAAGAGACGGAACATAAAACCCAAATGTATGTGACCCAGATTGAAAGCCCTTTGCCTCTCCACATTTTGGTTGACTCTGCAAATTTTGGCTTCCGCTTCTTTAACAAATTGGGGCGTATAGTTGAAATGGCATTCCCATTTACACGGATTAATCAATTGCATAGTTTATGTCATGTCCTTTTCCACACACTGTAATAGTAGATGGAGATGGAGATATATAAGCGGGACTAGAAGGTCCTGATCTTGTAAGTCAAATAAGGTTAGGTTGTATCATCTCCCAGTGAAAAGATTTGATTTTATAAGACTTTATTAGTAACTCTTAAGCCCTTTCAAGGAAGGCAAAACACCCCGGAGTTTTAATTTTGGCCTCTAACACCCTCAACTTCTCAATTGAGTGAGAGCTTAAACTATTGTTAATTGAACAGGTAAATTGAAATCTTTACACGCAAAAGTACCGCAACTTCCACGACCCCCACTTCACTAATTGAAGCTGTAGACACAAAAAACATTTTTCTAATGCAAGGTTAATATTCAACGTTGCGAGGAATGTTATATGATTGACGTTGCATAGTTGATTAGTCAACAAAGTCTTGCATGATTGACTCGAAAAACACTTTTAGTGTCTGCGAGGGCTATCAAAATCGAAACCCAAAGAAAAATCAACCTCGTTGCATCACCGTGGTCATCACGTGTTTGAGCCATCACCTCATATCACAACAAACACATCACCAAACTAATGCCACCATCATCAGCCATCATTAGAGCCATGGTCTGGAACCATAAACCATCACGCGATGCAATCTTACACCCACCGAAGGAGATGGTGGCGATATATGGTCCTTGAAATGGCAAAATGATGTGGGAGATGGTGGTTAAATCCAAACTCGGTCCTGTCAAAGGGTACAGTCATAACTTTTTTGGTATTTGATGACTGCTGTGGTAGGTGGTTGTTAATGGCGGAGAGAAGGCTGGTTTGGCTGCTAAGTACGATCTTGTAGACAACTTATCCAATTTACCTCACATGGCCGTCAATTGGGCAATTACGTACTAACTGAGAAGTTCAAAGTGTTGGAACGTCATAATTGAAAATTCTGGAGTGTTAAACGTACATGACCTAAAACTACTAAGTTATATGTGCAATCAATCCAAAATTTAACGCAAGAACAACTTTTTAGTTTTTAAAACTAACAAAGGCTTTGTACTTTGGGTTTGGAAGAGCTTAAGTTCACATTCCCATGCACTTGTTCCCACATTATTTGATCGCTAAAAGGCCAACATTTGAGCAGTAGTAAGTGTAACGCCCCCCGGAATTCGGAGCTCCACCACCCTGAACTCCCGGGTCATTAACCTATCGGATCATATCACACCTGTCAAACCTGTTCACAAACACATATTCCAAATCATCTAATTCAGCATCAACTCAGATTTCTCAAAATACTAGATCATAATTGCTTAGCTTAAACTATTACAGTTTAGGTTCTTCGCAATTCAAATTTTCGGAGAACAAATTATCAGCATCGACCCGCGCAGGGGTCTTACTATACAGTAGTGATGGGCTCACCGGAACCTCACGTAGACTCTAACCCACTCCCGAACCTGCTACAACTTATCTCTACCTGTAGAAGGGAGCCAAACGGAGGGTGAGCTTTTGAGAGCTCAGTAAGGTCGCACAAGGACTACCAACAGGATTACAAAACGATTTCAAAGAATCCAACCGACAAAAATTTTCAGGATACTTCAGATGGTCAAAACTCAATGACTTCCAAAAGGATCAAAACTCATCAGAAATAGATACCAAATTAAACCAGAACAAACATGACCAATTCCAAAAAGAACAATCGATAATAGGTCATTCCTAAAGTCATCATTTCCAAATATAATGAAGGTTTTTAAAGGATTTCAACAGAAGCACAGATCATTTCAGATAATACTTTTCAAACATTTTCGTAATAGTCATGGCAGTGTACAGAGCAGATAAAATAAAAAATCAACGTTGATCCTGGGCGGTCGCGATGCCATTCCGACAAAGCACAGAAGTGTACACATGCATGATGTACTAAAATACTAGTCCACTTAAGTACTAGCCTGCTTTTTCCTACAGGATTCAGACCAGCCTTAGTACGCCCTCCCACAGAACAGAAACCCAGGTCAACACCAAAAAATCAATAATATCAGTGAGCCTTAACATAAGCTCAATCACCGAAATCAATTCGGATTCCAATAACAATAATCATACTGACATAAGTCAACATTCAGAATTTTCAGAAGAAAAATCACAGATAAACAATAAAGCGATTACGAATAATTATCAAGTTTTAAGCACAACAATCCGAAAGAACGGATACAGACAATTGTCACATCTGCTCAGTACATAATAACCGGCGAGCATCACAAGATTTCTAAATAATCGATTCAGGTTCAATATTAGGGTTTTCTGGACAAGAACATGCTGATATCATACCAAATTCAGAGTTCGGCATTAGCCATAAGTAAATCAAATGAGTACTTGCGAGTACGAGTTATCAAAATAAGGGTTCGAACGAAAGTCCTTCCTAAGGTTCAGATATAATCCCTTACCTGAATCCGCAGTTAAATTATCATAACCAGAAGTTTTTAGCTTAACCTAAACGGAATAATCGAACCATTAGAATGCAACCTACAGAACAAAAGTATAACGTAATACGAACTCACACATGCTCCCAAAATGAACCTCCCCTCACCGGGTATGTAAAATTACTGAAACGCCCCTAAGGTGTACAATTACCAAAATGCCCCTCTCGAACTTAAATTACCCAAAATGGTCTTTCCATAAGTGGAATCACTGAAATAAACTTTTCATATGTAAATTTATGCAAAAATACATTTCTTAAGTCAAATTACCAAAATACCCCTTCGGGGTGGCAAATTACCAAAATACCCCCTGTTACACTTTAATTCTCAAAATGACTTTTTTCGTAAGCAAAGTCACTAAAATAATCTTACTGTATGTAAATTTACTTCAAAATACCTCTCATAGGTAAAATTATCAAAATACCCCTTCGGGGTGATAAATTACCAAAATACCCCTGGGGGTTTCCGGCACTGGAAAAATATCAAAAATATATTAAACCGCTATTTTAAGCATCATGATATCATTTCTGCACTAAAAATGCTTTTAAAAAATTTTCGTTCGGAAATCCCGAACCAGTGTCCCGACCGAGCGCTAAAAGGCTAGTTTCGCGAAAAATACCCATCGGCCTCAGAATGGTACAAAATTTTAGATAATGAATCATATCTGTAAAATAGGGTTTCCATAAAATTTTTAGGTTAAATAACTTGGTTTGATATGCTAAATAAATCGATAAAGTTATTTAATCAGTACCCCAATTTAGCGCTCTTCGCAGACTCAAAAATTCTCAAAAAATTCTAGAGGCTAGAACTCGTAAAATTATCAGGGGTTACTGTTTTGAATTTTGTCTAATTTTGCCTCTAGCTATTTATGAAAATTCTTGGAGAAATCTGCCTAAATTATTTTGGCCTTTAGTTACAATAACAAGTACTGTTCAAATTACTACACCTGTTACTTCACGTTACACGCACACACTCTTCTCCTTCCTCGCGACTGCACACACAGTTATGCACCATTCATTCGCACACACATCACCTGTTACTCTAAGTCACACCCCAAAACACTTAAAAAACGCACACACACACCAACCCACATAATGTACATGAATCTCACACAATTACACTCATGATCACACGCACAAAGACACCCGAAGCTCACAAATTCAAGAACACACACACACAATCACGGACACACACTGAACACACACCAACTCACACGCACAGACCCTCGGGCTCCCCTAAACTCACAACCTTGTCCATATTAGTTCTACGTACACCTTAACTAGACTATTTCACAAATAATTCCACATAATTCACCCATACCCATGGCTGCCATACACATTGCACCCACGACACACACTCACGTGCAAAGTTATACATTAAAATTCTCTAGAAAAGAAGAGGGATTACCCTCCGAACCCCTTTTTCCAATTTTTCTTCCCCGAGCCCCCTGCTTTTGCTGCTCCTTCTTTGTTCTGCTACTCTGTTTCTTGTTTCTTTCCCGGAATAAAAAGGTTTGCTCCTCTCTCTCTCTCTCTCTCTCTTTTTCTAATTCTTCACTTATCCAATCCAATATTAAAAATTTTAGTTAGTTGAGTCATTAACCAAGGAGGAGGTGTCAACATCTTGTAACAAATTTGCAAAATAGCCCCTCTAATTTTCAAAAATTACAAAAATACCCCCAAAAATTTTAAAATTACATTTTTACCCCAAAATTCTTTTAAGCTTCCACAAGCTTCGAATACCCGAGTATTGCTCAAAATTAGCGCCCGTTTATTTTTCGAAATCCGAATGGTTATTTTAATCGGCTCTCAAAGTTCGGGATATTACAGTAAGAGAGTACAAACCACATATTAACGATCAATAGTTGCTTTAAAATGAATTGTGGCATTCTTCTGGACACCTTCAGAGACTACAAACCACATTCGTAACGATCAATGATTGCTTTAAAATGATGCGACAACATTTAGCCATAATACTTAGCAACATTTATCATTTATATATAGGGAGCTGATCCATTGATAGCGCTAGCAAAATAGGAGAAGTTGCTAGCGCGATCTGGCCGTCCACGCGTGATCTGTGGACGGCCCAGATCTTTTTTTTACGTTTTTTTTAGTCCGTCCGCTACATAATGTAGCAGACGATTTTTTGACAAAAATACCCTCAAGTTTAAAAACAGCCCGTCCGCTACATTATGTAGCGGATGGACTTTTCTATCATTTTTTCTCTCTCTCTTTCCCCTTTCTCTCATTAATGCTCTGACTTTCTCTCTCTCTCTCTCTCTTCTCTTTCCCTCATCCGCTACATAATGTAGCGGACTAGTTTTCTAACATCTCTCTCTCTCTCACTCATTAATGCTCTGACTTGTTTTTCCCCTCTCTCTATGTCCTTTCTCTTCAATTTGACTTATCTCTTTCTCTAATGGTCCAGATCTTTTTTTTACGTTTTTTTAAGTCCGTCCGCTACATAATGTAGCAGACGAATTTTTGACATCTCTCTCTCTTTTCTCTCACTGTCCTTTCTCTTTCTTTCCCTTCTCTCTCTTTCACTCAAAAATTCGTCCGCTACATTATGTAGCGGACAATTTTTTGCATTTTTTTGACAAAAATACCCTCCGAGTCCGTCCGCTATATAATGTAGCAGACAAGTTTTCAAACTTTTTTTTCTCTTTTTGTCATTAATGTTCTGACTTTTTTTTTCTTTCTCTGTCTCTCCTTTCTCTCATCCGCTACATAATGTAGCAGACAATTTTCTCACAAAAATACCCTCCAACTCCATCCGCTACATTATGTAGCGGACAGAGGCAGACCCTTTTTCTCTCCTGACATGTCTGCCTCTCATGTCCCCTCCTTTCTTCTTCTTCATCTCTCTCTGTCTCTCTCCTCTCCATCCTCCTTGCAGCAATGACAACAGCCCACAACACGGCCGAGCTCGACTCCGGCGTCACCGCAGCAGAGGCGTTGGCCTCATCCCCGAGCTCCGACCACCACAACCAACAAACCCACGATTTCAGCCTTGGCATTACCCAGATGTTTCAGCCCGGCATTACCCAGATGTTTCAGCCTTGGCATTACCCAGATGTTTCAGCCTTTCAGCGCGGCCTCTCTCAAACTCCCATTACCCAGATGTTTTTGCATTCAATTGGTTGATTTCAGCCTTGGCATTCAATGGGCACTACAGAGATGGTCGGCAAGGTTCGGTCCCTTTCCGGTCACGATGGCCTGAACGAAGAACCCGAACCCGAACATTGAGAACATGGCAAGTCTATCATTCTTGAATCCAAGGGCTCCAAGTCTTTTTGGAGATCATCAAGCGTCAGCACCTTCTTCGTCCATTTTACTGATTCAGACTCGCTGAAGAGAGAGAGAGAGAGAGAGAGAGAAGAGTCAGAGCATTAATGAAGGGAGAGAGAGAGAGAAAAAGATATGAGAAAATTGTCCGCTACATTATGTAGCGGATGAGAGAAAGGAGAGACAGAGAAAGAAAAAAAAGTCAGAACATTAATGACAGAAAGAGAAAAAAAAGTCTGAAAACTTGTCCGCCACATTATATAGCGGACGGACTCGGAGGGTATTTTTGTCAAAAAAATGCAAAAAATTGTCCGCTACATAATGTAGCGGACGTACTTAAAAAAACACAAAAAAAGAGATCTGGGCCGTCCATCTTTTGGGATGGACGGCCAGATCGCGCTAGCAACTTCTCCTATTTTGCTAGCGCTATCAATGGATCAACTCCCTTATATATATATATATATATATATATATATATATATCAGTAACGGTATCTTACGGTCATCATCGACTATCCCCACGTAGGAGGTTATAGCTGACGATTAGTGACAGGCTGATTTCCCCATTGTTGACAGGCTAAACTCCAACTTGAGAGCCCAACCGAGTTATGTGTAAGGTGGAACTGGGCCTGCCTTAAGATACATCCAAACCTTCTTTAACAAGAACGGGCCTTGAGTACTAGGGGGGATACTTTTGACCCACAAAAGCTTTTCTCGTCAAAAGTACTTAAGTTTTAGATCTCTTATTTTTATCACTAACCAGATTTCGTCACCCTTAACTTTTGCCCCGCTCGTAAACAAATTTTTTCCATCTTAAAAGTAAGTCCAAACGGGCAATTTTCAAAGACAGCGATCATGTAATGTAGCGCCCTTTACAAGGAAAAAAAATATTAAACACCACAGAAACGATAAACCTATAAAAATGCGATTTAAAAGTAACGGATTTATCATGAAAACATCGGAAGGCATAGCTTACGTCCATGCCTTCTTAAAACATGGATTTGGGAGTATGGCTCAACGTTGTTTCTAATTCATCCCCAACCTAGAACATTTTCCTCTCATGCCGAGCTCTTAATTGAGCTGCTATCAGTAAGTTGATGCCATGATAATCTTTGAAAATGGGCAGCAAATCAAAGTCCTCATTAAATGCTTCAGCAGCCCTGAAGAAGAACTCCATATGAATAGCCTAACTTGGGGTGGCCTTTGCACCACAAACACACTTCAACCATTTTGGTCAGAGAGCAACATTTAATTTCATGATTCAAAAGGGTTGTGCAAATTGTCACATTAACAAATGATTATTGACTTTAACATGATGAGTTATCAAACTCATGGCCAGTTAGGCCCCCTACTAAACCTATCTTTCTCAATCATTCAATCTAATCATCCCTCCACAGCCACTAGAGCACTGATGTTAAGTCTAAGAGTGGACTAGCAAACAGTTTTCCCAGATTACATCCATGCCTTAAGCTTTCGGTTAAAGACCATTAAGGCGCACTCTAATGTCCCTTTCGAGTTTCAATCATTTCGCTTTCTTGGTTTCGTGGGTAAAATTCCGTTTCCGTGGAAGGCTTTCACTTAGTCTTGGGCATGCTCGTGAATGTTACTGACATGACCAGAGTCGTTAAAACGAGTTGAAAAAGCGTCCAGTACGTGGCTTCAGTTTAAACGATGTAAGTGTCGGGAGAGACGTATTAGCAAAAGTTTGTAGTTATGTTTCTTATTGCCTAATTATGATTGGCGCCCCTCTTACACAAGTTACGATTGTGACGATTGTGGAGGATTACGCCGTAGCTTTTCTGTATTATCCATGATGTAGCAAAAAGAAAAGGACAAGACGAAACGAATGAGTTTTTAGATGTGTTCAACTACGGCCTTATAATTCTAGAAATAAACAAATTATACAGCGTAAATGTACCATCTTTTCAGTTGGGAGAGGACAAGGAATATGGTCCATCATTGTCCATGGAGATTTGGAGAGGACAAATAATTAGAGCTGCATAGAAAAAGAATATTGTTTCCACCAACATACCCCTATATTGTTCCTATTCCTTCAGAACCTGATTCTAACTTCTGATATTTCTGGTTAGATGACAATGAACGTATTTGTTTCCCCACAAATTCTTTTGCCTATATTCAGTTGCAGAGCTAGTGTCTTTCTCGGTGCAACCTACCATAAAGTTCAAGCCCCCTGAAAAATTGGAAGTTCTATTCTTTCGCCAATCTAAAGGAAGCGACAACAGAAAAAAAAAAAAAAAAGGAACGAAATCAATAGAAACTAGCCTCCTTCCGCAGAAGGCAATTAATTCAGGACGGAGGATGTCTAAACCGTGTCGTGTTGAGCACCTCCTTGCGACCAAACTAACCGAGACACGAGCTACTCTATTCACTCCAAGACCACCAAAAGATTGAAAGACACAGTATTGAAAAAGGGCAGAGGTCCCAACCTTGCCCGAGCCAATTCATGGCCTCCTTTTTGAGTGCATGGACCTTTGCCCTTTTAGTTTGAGAGTGTTTCACCATTGGACCATTACCCTACCCTTGGTGAAAAGGGGACATGTAATCAGAGGACCCAATAGAGTTCAGGGTTTAGATAGTGGCATGCTGCAAGTTTAATCAAACTTTTAGATCGCCCAACAGGAACAAGCCAGCTTAGGGGGATTCCCAACTTTTACTTTTCTTTCTCTATGTGGCGAGCTAGTAAGAACCAAACACATCACTAGTGTGATTCATACTAAAATGTCTAAACTCTGAACATTGCTAATTAAAGCACCAAAAAAGTTCCAAGGTGACACGACAATGGCATAGAACCACTGAAGCTTTGAGATATGTAAAGTGCAAAGGAAGGAACCGACCGATTGGTAGGAACTGCTACACTAGCTTGTCATCAAACTGAATAGAAGAAAACCAAGTTCTCTCACTTTACAAGGAACTAGATTAGGCCTTTCTTGACTCAACGTGGTAAGAATTTTATTTTATTCTTATCGTGGTTAATTTAACAAGTTAACAGTATCGGTATATTTTTCACGTTAACTGAACAACTCGTACAAATCGAACCAGTTCTAGCACCAGCTTTGGCTGTCATTCCTTTCGATAATCACTAATAACGACCGTGGTTGTATCCGACGAGGATAGATAAATATTCGCACACTCAAAAAACGAACGGGGGGACGCACCCACATACATCATGTGTCCAATATTCAACCAAATTTTTTACTGAGGTTCCACATACCTAATTAAAAGATTCCCCAGGCAATTATATATGTATAGCATGAGCAACCCATGCTTAAGAGAGATGTGGCTGATTCGAGGCCGTTAAGATTGGAATCATTTTCTTTTATTAAAAGCCTCTCTCAATCTTTGGAGAGAGGTTCTTTGATAGGTCGTGATGGTAGTAGTAGTAGTAATGGAATAGGCAATGTTCCAAGTCATATCATTATTGTGAGGAAGAAAAGGGGAGCATCTTATACGGCTTTATTGGAGGGGAAGGCCAATGAAGAGAAATTGTAAAGGCTAGCTTAGTATAATTTTTTTTAAAAAAAAAAGAAAATGCTTTTTATAATCCATACATAACTTGTATGTATCTTTTCAAAGTCTCTTAATGGGGCAATGTCATTGTCAATGAATGTGGCCGTCTACATGACTCTTCATTTGGGTGTTTTTCTTTTCTTTCCTCATCAAAGTCGGTTGCTTTGGTTAGGCGAAATTCACGGATTTCTTGTTCCCCTCTTTATTATCTTTGAAGAGGACATAAAGCCCTCTCTTAAGGTGGTATATATGTATATGAAGTAATTCTGTCGTAAACTATCGCATTCTTTTAAAACGAGCAATGTTCCGTCGATTCTTAACCATCGTCGTAACTTTGTTCAGTATTTCGTACTCGATCTTGTTTTCGAATCAGTTTCCATTTTGTTGGTTGTTATACTCTTGTTGCCGCTTAGCAAACTGATAATTAGGTACGAGATATGTGCGTGACGGATTTGGATCTCCTGCGATTACAACAGGGTGTTGTGATCAATGCTGAGAGAGAGTCTCTTAGCATTAATCACAGCACCCCCTGCTGTAGCTGTGGATTATAGCAGGAGATCCAAATTCTTGCGTGACAGGCGGGAGGTTGGGGGGGGGGGGGGGAGGTGGAGGGTGATATTTACCTACCTAGAGATATATTCGTGGCTTAAAAGATGGACGAGGGCACCAAGAACACGACTCTTCCTTTGACATTTCCGATTGGCTTTTCATGTTATTGACCTTATCTTATAAACTCCAGCTAGAGAGCCCCTTGCAACTTGTATTCTCTTGTAAAGTTTGTGTGGACTAACCTTTTTGGCCCACGTTTTCTACAAATACACGCAGTCAAAAAAGAGGAAAAAATGCTTAGACTATACATATGACAAAACCTGACTTGGATTATGTATGTAGAAGATTAGGAGTTTTAAGCCATTGAATACAGACAGATAACAATGCCACGAGGCCCACAGCATGGGATTCTATGTCATTGGTTTTTTTTTT
>JAVXUP010000553.1:195000-422720 GCA_033070095.1 Escallonia herrerae
GTCTTGTGCCCCCAAGAATGAGGCGCCGGCACGTGTGCGCTTTGGACCAGATCGCAGCCTCCAATCACATGCGCCGCACTACTCACCCTCTTTTGCTATCTTTAGTCACACTACAAACAAATATATGGTTTAAAATTGTCGCAACAAATTCATAAGCGTTACTTTGTACATCGTAATCGTTACTATCGACCGTAGGAATGAGGGCTTGTGCACACACGATGCGAGAGAATATCGTTATCTAGAAATGTTGACAGCTATAAAAACACTAAAAGATAAGAATTGTCGCTAAGGAAATTATTTTTTATCTTTTTCTTGAGATTTGGCATTTTCTTCAAATATGTGTTCAAGTGTCGTTCGTATAAATACTACGAGTAAAATGTTCTCGAGGAAAGGAAATGGGTGACGGACAAGGAATTTGCACTAAGCTATTAATTAGTAAATCTAAAGATACTAAGAACTATTGAAAACTATTACTGACTCGCACTGTTAGTCATATATTCCGTAAGCAATCAGAGAAAAAGTGAAAAATGGACATGGGGGTAACGATTCATGAACAACTACCACTGTACCACCACCACCATGCATGTTATAAAACAATATAACCTCGTCTAACTTCGAGGTTATATTGTTGCGACCATGCGTAAGTTTGACCCACAAAATCTTACAAGACCAGACCACACAATAACAACAAAGCCACCATCGCTGCCCGGCAAAGGTCCTGTACGGTCGTGATGAAGGCATTGAGGGTAGGTGCGGTCGCGGCTACGCGATGGAGGCAGTGGGGATAGGTCACTCACAGTTTTTTTTTCTTGCTATATTTTTTAATCCTACCCGTCAATCTTCTCTTTCTACATGCACACATTGAATGTATGAATCAGTTTACATTGAGTTTGGGATTTTAGTTTCTTTATGATCCAAGTTGTTTTTGTTCAAGTTGGATTTATTGTTTCTTTTCTCCATCTCCAATTTGGTGTTGTTCCAATCTTATTGGAGTCTGCACGCGCATGCCTCGGACTTCGGTGGTGTTCAGTACTGGTTTGATTATATGAGATTGGGTTTGTCGTAGAGATGGTGGGTTATTGCAGAGATGATGCAGGCTGCAATGCGGTGATTTGATGGCGATGATAATGGTTGTTGCTTTGGTGGTTATTCATCTGAGAAGACCGGGGGGGGGGGGGGGGGAACAAAAATGATTAGGCGTACAAGTGTAGGACTATTTTTTTATAATGACGAACTTATCCTTTGAAGTGCCTGTCACCTTCGTATTCTTCTGTTTCAGAAAGAAACGATTAAGTAGAAACTGGTTTGATACTTTTTAAATGTATAGATACTGATTTCACATTAACCCAAAAAAAAAAAAAAACAGACATGACCCAAAACTATGAGCAAATAAACCAATGATGACAAATTTTGGAAGGGCATATGGGAAGTTAGGAAGGCAGAATCTATGTTCAACACACACACACACACACACACACACACACACACACATATATATATATATATATATATATATATATATATGGGAGCTGATCCATTGATAGCGCTAGCAAAATAGAGTATTTGCTAGCGCGATCTGGGCCGTCCATCCTGAAAGATGGACGGTCCAGATCGCGCCTTTTTCAAAAACTGTCAGTCGTCCGCGATACTATGTCGCGGACGGATTTTTTTACCTTTTTGCCCCTCCACTCGTCCGCTATACTGTATCGCGGACGGTCCAAATCTTCTTTTACGTTTTTTTTAAGTTCGTCCGCTACATAATGTAGCGGACGTTTTTTTAACAAAAATACCGTCCGCTACATTATGTAGCGAACTATTTTACTTTCTCGAAAAGAGACATCCGTGTTGTCAGCTCTGGAAAAAAGACAACCAACTTTTATTTTCTCTTTCCCCCTCATCTCTCATCTTCTCTCTTCTGGATGAGCTCCTTCAAGACGGTGGTTCCTTCGGGGTAGTTGGACAGCACCTCCCGTGTCCGGCGATGAAGAACACAACGATCTTTCCCCCTCATCTCTCATCTTCTCTCTCTCCCTTGTGAGCGTGCGAGTGGCGATCGAGGCCACAACCATTTGAAAACTCTTCCTTCTCTTTCTATCTTACCGCTTCAAATAGTTATGATGTTATTTGATCTAGTTGTCATGGGTTTGAGAAATTAAGTTTTTTTTTAAATCTTTTCGTTTTTGATAAAGGGTGATAGAAATGGAGGAGGTTGAAGACCCTAGAACAAAATGGCAATCTGTTGCCAGCCAATTTCATGAATGGTTCCAGCCTGCAGGTGGATGTGCTAATTGAGTGTGCTCGTTTTGGAGTCTTTTTTACCAATGGCAATCTGTTGCCAACGAACTTCATGAAGATTTGTTCATCAAGATCAAAGTAAGAAGAGAGAGAAAAAGAAGAAGTCAGAATGAGAGAAGGGAGGGAAAAAGAGAAGACTAGTCCGCTACATAATGTAGCGGACACATTAATGACACAGAAAAAGTCATACCACACGTGTGGGCCTGTCATTCGTCCGCGATACTATGTCGCGGACGGCATGGAGGGGCAAAAAGGTAAAAAATGTCATCCGCGATACTATGTTGCGGACTACTCTTTTTTGACATGCGTCAGGTCCTGTCAGTCGTCCGCGATACTATGTCGCGGACGGCATGGAGGGGCAAAAAGGTAAAAAAATCCGTCCGCGACATAGTATCGCGGACGACTGACAGTTTTTGAAAATGGCGCGATCTGGACCGTCCATCTTTCAGGATGGACGGCCCAGATCGCGCTAGCAAATACTCTATTTTGCTAGCGCTATCAATGGATCAGCTCCCTATATATATATATATATATATATATATATATATATATATATATATATATATATATATATGGGAGCTGATCCACTGCTAGCGCTGTTGGGCCATCCGCTACACAATGTAGCGGACGATTTTTCACCGTCCGCTACATTATGTAGCGGACGGTGAAAAAATTCGCTGTTGTGGCGCGCGATCTGGCCGTCCATTCTTTCCCGTGGACGGCCAGATCGCGCTAGCAACTTGGGTTAGCAACTTGCTAGCGCTAGCAGTGGATCAGCTCCCTATATATATATATTGTTGTAAAACTGGAAGGAGGAATCTAAATGACAAGTACACCCACAGCCTAAACAAGTAGTACATCTACCATCCAAATTTAGCCTAGAAGTCATATATGTGAAAATATTCATCTGGGCAGATGCTCCCCACTCCTCCTTTTTCTTGTGGCATCAGTTAAAATTCTCCCACTTTCTTCATTGACCACCTCATTCAAAAATGTACTTCTTCGCTGACATGCAGAAACAGAACACTCTGTTACAGTACACCATCTGAGATTGTACACGTGGTTCAAACATCTCGTCTGAGATATTGGTCAATATCTCACGACACAAAGGTGACCAGAATGAGTCATCTCATTGGACCCTTGTCCCTTTTTTTTTTTTTCTCCTTTCTTCTTCAATTTAGCTTTTTTTGGTTATTGGAATTGGAATAAGATTAGACTGGAGTTGGATATTGGTCACTTTCAAAAAATCTTATTATGTCATATCCCAACTTATTAACAGGCACTCCAAGAGGATATGTTAATCAATTCAAGGATAGTTATCATGGTCATTTGGTCGGTTGGGTACTTCCCAAAACTTGGAGCTTTTGGGCATTTAGAAAAAGACTGGATTGACCCAGAGGGTTTTGGTGCTGGACATTGAGGTGGTGTGGTGGGAACGAAGGGTAGTTTGGTAATTTGGTAAAGAAGGGTTAAGTGTTGATTAGGCGCCTAATACAACAAAAATGCATGATCCCATCAATGGGTCAATTATGATCAGCCTCCAATCAAAGAAGACCAATGCCCATTGGGTTCTACCTCTTGGTGATTGACTCTTCAAAGGGTTGATCACTTGACCCAAAAGATTACTTTATTTGATTTTGTTTACCTTTTTTGTTTTCAATTCGTTAAAACTGTCCAGGGGGGAAAGAGAAAGTGATTAGCAACCCAAGAGACAGAAGTAGGCGGATGTGATGATTAATTTCATGGTGATAGGTAAGAAAGTTTGAAGCCGGCCCTATCGCAAGCCTATAGATATAAAGTGTCTCGATAATTAAAAGTTGGAATGATTGAGAATCTTTTTTGTAGCCTTTTTTTTGTGTTAAACTTAAAAATATAACTCCCGTGCAAGATTAAACATGAAAATAAATTAAAACTGGATGACAACCCCATTCGGTATGAATAGATGACTAACATAACAAAAAGTTATAAAAAAACAAACACTACATACAGACACGTAGCTAAGCGCGAGATCGATTCAAGTGAAAGGCACATTAGCCTGTACATGATCAATTCACTCCCTATTGCATTCCATCAGCTAATTTATAAATAAAAGAAGCTAGCGCCAAAGGTAGACCCAAAACGGGCGCTTTTTCCTAGGTGACATGCACAACATGCAATATTCTGCAGCTTTCTGTCATCAACTGAAAAATACCAATACTAAACGCAGATCTTTGAACCCTACCTGACATATGTGCTAGGAAAGCGGGACGAAGAAAGAAGGAAAAAAGTATGCAATTAATGAAGGCTCTGTTTGAAAATGTTTTTCGTTTTCAGTTTTTTACACTAGAAAATAAAACGCGTTTGGCACATAGTTTACATTTTTTTCCCTTCAATTTTAAAAATCAGTTTTCAAAATAGACCTGTTTTTAAAACTCCCATTTTAGAATTTTGGGTTTTCAGTTTTGATTTTTATTTTGAGACCACCCCACCCCACCACCACCTTCTACCGCCACAGCCATCGCCGTGCCCCACCATAGCCACCGCAACTACCACAAAAAAAATTTAAAATAAAAATTAGGTAATCAAACACCTATTTATTTTTGTAAAAAATAAAAATTAAATTGATTTTTATTTTTGTTATTTTGGAAACAGAAAATTAAAACTGGAAGTGATTTCAAACGCTACCCAAGTTTAGGTTGAGAACCTATGCACAAACAACATCTTTAGATTAAGAATCCTTAGATTGAGAACCTATGCACAAGCAACATCTTTAGATTAAGAATCTTTAGGTTGAGAACCTATGCATTCCATCACCTCACGGATAAACAAAAGAAGCTAGCGCCAGAGGCAGACCCAAAACGAACACTTTTTCCTAGGTGACATGCACAAGATGCAATATTCTGTAGCTGTCTGTCATAGGCTGAAAAATACCAATACTAAACGCAGATCTTCGAACCCTACCTGTCATATGTGCTAGGAAAGGAGGATGAATATGTGTTAGGAAAGCGGGATGAAGAAAGAAGGAAAAAAAGTATGCAATTAATGAAGTTTAGGTTGAGAACCTATGCACAAACAACATCTTTAGATTAAGAATCTTTAGATTGAGAACCTATGCACATTTAAAAGCAAATGAAAGTCTTTCTCTCTCCATTTGTGTGTGTGTTTCAACGCCCTTGTTACTCTCAAACTCGGCTTTACCCTAAGCTCCGAGATATTTGTAACGTAAATCGCTAGTATACTAGCACGATATGCTAAATTTTTTAGAAGGTAATGGAGTGTGAGGTTATGTAATAAATGTTAAAAACTTTTCAAAAATGATATATATATATATATATATATATATATATATATATATTAACTTTTCTTTAATTTGGATATGAGAATGTCTATTTTTATGCCATGTTATAATTTCTACGCCCTTATTTTTTGGTAAAAGATTTATCCTTTGTGGTTAATACAATTTTTTAATAATAAAATGAGGGCATGGAACAACATATAGTGGAAATAGACACTCTCTCTAAAGTTAGTAGATTATCAAAAGATACATTTGAAACTTTTAAAAAAAGATTCACTAGAAATGTGTTGATTCTTTATAATAGTTTAAATGATGATTAAATATAACCAGTGACATTCAATTATTGACGAAATAAGTGTACATATTGTTTTCATTTCTTTTTTTTGCTAAGCATATCGCATTTATTAAGAGAACCATAAAAAAATAAAGGCAAAATCCTATTGTGTACCCTTGAAATATTCGGGGGGGGGGGGGGTTAATTTCATTCTTAATGAACTCAAAATTGTAAGGTTGATCAATGAGGTCTTAAAAATTTCGTAGGAGAAAATTGCTTTATATGTTTATGCTTGGAGCAAATAGGGGACGCGAATCTATGCTTTCTGTATTTCAATTGGATACCAATTGCTTAGATGCATGTGAAAGCCTTAGGATGACTCGAAGAAAAATGCTTTATATGTGTTGTCTAGTGTATCCGCAATGATGTTCCATTTTTTGATGGACGAATGGTGGGGATTGAACCCGCATATGGTGCATATGGTCCTAGAAAATGGCCAACATAGCTTCGTAAAAAAGCTAAGTAAACATAGGAGTTGCCCGTGTTTGGGAGTCCCAAACTAAAGGCCAACAAAAATGGGATGGGGCATAAAAAATGCATCAAGTACCTAGCTCTCAACATAACAGTAATGAGAGTCATCGCGAGAATTGACTAGTGTCAGAGTTGAGATCGACTTTGCTGAAGGTTGTCAATAGGGCCACAAGGCCAAATCACGAAGATCTACATATAAAAGAGGGTTGTCACTGTCCACATTCGCCATATTCGGGAGAATGGGCACCAAGATCCGATATGTCCATGAGAAGGCATCCATCCACCTTTTATCCACAAGTTTCAGGTTGGGACTAAACAATTCTCAGGTCGTATTTAGAGTGTCAGCATGTAGAAATGGAGAAGCAAATAATATGGGGAAAAAGAAAGAATAATCCGCAAAAACAAAATTAAAATATAACTGGGGGGGGGGAGGGGTTAAACTTTCAGTTGTAAGAAAAAACGTGAGTAGGAATGGAGAGCCTCTCTCCTAAGAGGGAGACCTCCTCAGCAACTAGCGTTATGGAAATGTGAAAGTGTTAGAGTAGTGTATTGTTGAAACGATTACAACAATTATTGTGCTACCACGTAACACGTAATGGGTTCGAAAACATACCGTACGAAGTCTTCGAAAATTCCGACGTAGGATCCTTGTTGTTACGAGCCTCCAACACGCTTGATCTTTTTCGCAGGTACGAAAACGGCTACTAGAGTCGAGTTCTTCGTCCACGAACCAAATCCTAGAGCTTGGTGATTGCTCTAGAGAGAGTGCTATAGAGGGAGGGTTATTACTATTGACTTATAATTTATTGGGATATCTCTAGCCTTTATATAGAGATACAATTAGAGACTGGCTTTACCTCCAACTCTTAGGAGATAAAGATTGTATTTATCTCAAACACTTAAGAGATAAATATTCTCTAAATAACTGTATTTATCCAAACTAACAAATACACATTATCTGTTAGTGGGCGGATAATGGGTCCACTGACCCAATTTATTAACAGCTCCCACTCGCCCACAGACAGGGCAAATAAATCGTACAGTCCCTCTCTATCTCTCGTCCACTCATCTCCTCATACAGGAAATGGAACGTGCGACCTACGAGAAAGGATGTCCAGTTGAGGAGTATTGTATTAAGTTATCACCAAACTAACACAATACATCACTCTAAAAAAATCTCGTATGTACCCCAGATAGTTCAACTACACCAGATTAAACACTCTCAAATCCCTCATAGTGAGCAGTGTTAAACCTCTCATATGTTATGTATTCATGACTCATATCGAAACGAAAATCGACAAAGTCGCCCGGGCTATGAATCACACAACATGATGTAATATTGAACTTTCTTCCCAAAGCCCTCATGTCATTCCAATTAGACCCAACCGCTTTCCTAGACATGCCCCGCGAGACCGCATCATCCATGATCCAAGGGTACATGCTAAAGTAGCGACATTGAGTATCCTCTTCATGACATAGTCTAAGGTGAAAAGGGTACCATATAGGATCAAAAATTTTGATCCAAGTGGCTCACACAGTGACGAAGCAGGGATTCAT
This sequence comes from Escallonia herrerae, assembly GCA_033070095.1. Taxonomy (NCBI): domain Eukaryota; kingdom Viridiplantae; phylum Streptophyta; class Magnoliopsida; order Escalloniales; family Escalloniaceae; genus Escallonia; species Escallonia herrerae. The sequence goes on from JAVXUP010000553.1 coordinate 202,932, forward strand.
TCGTCACTCCCACTGTCGGTCTGCATTTAGCACATGCAGTATGATTTGCATGCTATGGCGTAACCCGCAAGGGCGTGTCACATAAATGTATAATAAATACGCCATACGAATCTAAGTCTAGTCGCTGTACAAGCGCCTAACCTGAGTTTTTCAGCCCAGTCACTCTCATAGTGCCTACCTGAAATCTCACATTCGGCTGTAAACAGGCTACATAGAGTTGTGGAGATACTCTATGATCGACCTACATTTATTAGGTCTCATCTTAGCTCCAACTAAGGCGACATGTTTGCTTTATAAGCTGTATCATCTTATTCGCCCACTTGGCGCTTAAGACAATTATGTCTCATCTTGCTCGCTATCTTAGCGCCAAGGTGAATTACCCGTGTGAGTGGGTCAATTCGAGCCTGGTGACACTCTCAATAAGGATGTATATGTAATCACAAAGATTATTCATTCATTCCATAATAAACTCAAATCAAGGAACGAAAAATTTAATGTAATAAATAATGTCAAGTACATAAGATGCCATAAACATATCAAAACCTACGTAGTCCCATACTCCTAATGTGAGAAAGGAAAACATCTCTAGCAATAGGCTTGGTCAAAGGATCAGCCACCATTCTGCCAGTAGGTATATGTTTCATGGTCACCTCTCCTTGCGCAACTAAAGTTCTAATGAAGTGATAACGAAGGCCTATGTGTTTGATATTTGGGGTCCGTTACAAAATCTAGGGTAGCTGTATTGACACAGTGAACAGTGACAGACTCATCTGCATGAGCTTTAACCCCTAGAGCCTGTAAGAATGACCTCAACCAAACAGTTTCCTGGACTGCTGCTGAACAAGCAACATACTCCGACTCTATCGTGGATAGGGCGATGCAAGACTTTTTCTTGCTGTACCAAGAGATAGCTCCACCTGAAGTGGATATGCGCTCATCTCTATCAGCGCCCCAATCAGCATCGCTGTATACTCTCAATCTCAAGTCTCCACCATGATAGCACAGGACGAGATCAGCGGTTCCACGTAAGTATCGAAGAATCCTCTTCACCGCATTCCAATGAGCGGGTCCAGGATTACTCTGATAACGACTCACCATTCCAACGGCAAAGCAGATGTCTGGACGCGTACACAACATAGCGTACATCAAACTCCCAACTGCAGCCGCGTAAGGCACTTTGGACATCCGATTCTTTTCCTCATCATTCTTTGGGCATTGGTCTGTTGTTAAAGTACACGCCTTGTCCATTAGAGTGTCTATGGGTTTTGAGTTATGCATACGGAATCGTTCAATGACCTTCTTGATATGTCTCTTGAGACAAACCGAGAAGTCTCTTTGGACGATCACGTATGATTTTAACTTCGAGCACATAATTAGCTTCTCCCATGTCCTTCATCTCAAAAGTTGAGGACATCCACTGCTTAGTGGCGACAATGGAACTCATGTCATTCCCAGCTAAAAGAATGTCATCCACATACAAAGAAAGGATTAGAATATTTTTCTTGGATCGTTTTACGTAAACGCAATGGTCTTGTTCAATCATTTCAAAACCTATAGAGGTAATGGCATGATGAAACCTAAAGTACCACTGCCTAGACGATTGTTTGAGACCATATATAGAACGTTTGAGACGGCAAACTTTGCGCTCATGTCCTTTGACTTCAAAACCCTTGGGTTGAGCCATATAAATCTCTTCGTCTAGTTCTCCATTGAGAAACGCAGTCTTAACATCCATATGAAAAAGTTCTAAATCCTGCTGGGCGACAATAGCTAGGATCAGGCAAATTGAAGCAAATCTCACCACTGGGGAGAAAGTATCTTCATAGTCCACACCCCGCAGTTGGGTATAGCCTTTCGCCACAAGACGTGCCTTATACTTGTCGATTAACCCATCTACCTTGCGCTTGACTTTAAAAACCCACTTGTTTCTAATAGTCTTGCGCCCTGGCGGAAGGTAAATCAACTCCCAGACCCGATTCTTTTCCATTGAGCTTAACTCATCCTTCATTGCAGCCATCCACTCATTTCTAGCAGATGAAGATAAGGCTTCTTCCACAGAAGTAGGCTCGTCTTCATCATTTGGAGTGCACATAAGAATTTTTCCGTCAATCTCAAAACGACGACGTGGAACTCTTCTTCGTGCACCTCTACGCAGTTGAGAATCTTGTTGACCTAATGGTCCTTGTGGTGTGCTCCCACTGTCTGGGATACTCCCACTAGGTTGAAGGTCACTTACACTATCTTCAGCGACAACTGGATGAGGAAACTAATTCCCCACCTTCGCTTGAAGATGGTAAAGTGGCTTCAACTTCCTCTAACTCATAGAGGTCAAGATTCTTACTTGCGTCTCCAATGCTAGGAAAATCATTCTTTATGAAATCGACATCACGAGACTCTATTTCAGTCTTTTCACCATTTGGATGTTCACCATACATCACATAGCCTTTAGAGTTTTCAAAATACCTCAAGAAGATACTCTTTTTAGCTCTAGGCCCTAGTTTCCCATACTTATGAGAAATACTGTGAACATAACCTGCTGAGCCCCATGGGCGCAAGTTATCCAAATTTGGCTTTTGGCCATTCCAAAGCTCATATGGGGTGGACTTGACTGATTGTGAAGGCACTCGATTAAGTATATAGGCTGCAGTCAAAAGAGCATCCCCCCAAAAAGATATTGGGAGGTTTGCTTGCGCCATCATAGACCTAACCATGTCTAACAATGTTCTATTCCTTCTTTTCGCAACGCCATTTTGTTGTGGAGTATTAGGAATAGTAAGTTGCCTGCGTATCCCCTTTTTTCTCACAAAACTTCTTGAAGTGATCTGACAAATATTCGCGTCCTCGGTCAGTGCGAAGAGTTTTTAAATTCTTCTCTTTCTGATTCTCAACCTCAGCTACAAAGCGTTTGAAACAGTCCAAAGCTTCATAGCGGTGAGATATCAGATACACATAACCATATCGCGTATAATCGTCTATCAGTGTGAGGAAATAAGAGGCGCCATGGCGTGCCTTTACACTCATAGGTCTGCATATGTCAGAGTGAACTAGCTCAAGTGGTTGAGTTGCTCTCACAGCCTTTCCAAAAGGCTTCCTGCATGCTTACCGGCCAAACAAGCCTCACAAATTTGTAGATTGACTTTTGCGAGTGGGCCTAAAAGGCCTTCTCTAGCCAAACGAGTCATTCTATCTTGGCCTGTGTGGCCCAGTCTTGCATGCCAGGTGGTAGAATCATTCACAATATTATCATTCACCACATAAGAATAAGAAGACTGAGAATCAATTAAATTCAATTGAAAAAGACTATCCATGCGAAAACCATGTCCGAACAAAACATCATCCAAAAAGATGTCCAACTTATTACCCCTAAAAATAAAGGAAAAACCACTGTCTAATAAAGCAGTAACTGAAAGTAGATTAAGCCGAACTGTGGGTGCATATCGCACATCCTCTAGAATCAATGTGCGCCCAGTGCGTAACTTGAGCTGGTAAGAACCAACCCCTAGCACCTCTTCGGAGCTATTGTTTCCCATGAAGATATGTTTGCTTCCCACTGGAATCCGGTGATAATCTACGAACCCCTCTCGATCACGTGCTACATGTTTTGTTGCACCTGGATCCACAAACCACACAGGTTGGGAATGAGCAACCATCACATGTGATGAAACATATAACTGAGAGAAAGATTCAGAAAGTACCTTCTTCGGCTCAGTGCAATCACGAGCGAAGTGTCCTTTCTGTTGACAGTTGAAGCATTTAACTTTAGACAGATCCTTTTTCCCACCACGTTTTCCTCTCTTGCGTTTCTTCATTTTTCCTTCCTTTGGCGCAGAAGTGCTAGCCTCGCCTTTCTTACCTTTCTTACTTTGTCTTCTGCGCTTGCCATTTGCATTGCGCGATCCCCCTTGGGCGACATAAGCAAGGGTCTTGTCAGTATCTCGAGTCTCGTCCTCAAGGATGACATGCTGTGAAACATCAGAAAAGTTCTTGATGTTTTCACTGTGGGTCAATATCTGTTTCATATTGGCCCACGAGGCAGGAAGGGACCTTATGACAGCTCTGACTTGCTGCTCATCTGTGAGCGCATGGCCAGCATCCCTTAGCTTACCAATCATATTGGACATCACCCTTAGATGTTCATTCATGGTATGCTTAGGGTCTTTTGTGTACTCCTCAAACTTAATCACAAGGCTACGAAGCCGCGTAGTTGAGGTTCCACCAAAAGAGAACTTGAGCTGATCCCATAAAGCTTTGCAAGTTGGAAGTTCATCATACTGCCCAATTAGATCATTTTGCAAGCTGCTCAACAAGGTGTAGCGCGCACTACGATCTTTCTGATTCCATTTCTGGTAGGCAGTGTGGTCTCTTAGGGGTTGCGCCTCAGTTGGCGCGACCATCTCCTTGGTCAAGTGCTCCTCGAGCTCTTGTTCGTTCAGCATGAATTTCATCTTTTTGTGCCAAACGTCATAATTATCTCCGTTAAGTTTCTCACCCTTAACGAGATCAGCTATGACATTCTTGGTGGCCATTATATTCACTACATTAGATTGCGCAAGGAAAAGACATTAATTATACATCCTTCTATTTATTTCAAAAAATTCAAATGAAAAACATAATCCTTCCTCACATCATGAAATTGAAAATCTGCTAAGCTCGTAATCATCTCCCATGTATGTGAGTTGGGAAAAATATTTTTCAAATAATTTTTCGCAATAAATTTCATCATCATATAAGCCACAATATAATAAATCATCCACATGATAATTTAGAACAATATTATTGCACCATACAATAGTGTGCAAGGACTCCGTTGAGCCCTGTTGGCATTCTAATAACTTATGCTAAGAAAATTCTGGCTTGAATAATGTGCGTGCGAAATTACATCCCCGTACAAGGCTTTCTTGAAATATACAGGGAAATAGCAGAATACAACATCTTTGAGAATCCTACTACAAACTACTCCAATAAAACAAATGGAGATGCCGCACAGCACATTATTCTCAAAAGAATTTTCTTAAAGCAAGAGTAAACACATAAACATAAGTGTCTATAGAATGCCAATCTAGTATTCATCCATTTAACCTAAAACTAGCATGCTCAAATAACAAGTTAAAGGGTAGTAAAATGGATGAATATGTCACATTCTCCTTCCAAGGAGAACGGGTGTGAAGGCCTTGAAATTAGGTTTAAAAAAGAAATGTGGGCTTACCAAAAGCCTAACAAATATACCTCAGAAGTATATTTAAACCATAACACAAATCAAGGCAAGCATGTAACAAATTAGACATAATTTATCTATGTCATATAACTCTCCAAAAATATTTATTGCTACTCACGAAGTGCAAAAAATAATATTTACGCATTATTCGTATTTTTTTGGGAACCACAAAAGTACCACAAAAATACTCACAAATGACCAAAAACAGAGAGATAAATCCTAAAAAATTGGCAAACAGTAAATTTATCCTTAATATGCCCTCTGGAATTAAAGAAAAATTCTGAGTGCATCAAAACAAAATTTTAAAGCTAATTTTTATAGAAAAAATCATTTAAAAATTAAACATAACACATACAGAGGGTATTAAGGTAAATTTAATACCATAGAAAAATTTCAGAAGCCACAAAGGAGCTCCACGCGTCGGTGGTGGGTCAAAAATACCGCCAGAAAAACCTCACGCGCCTCCACGCGCCACCTTGCGCGTGGGTCTGCGTTTAGAGTTTTTTTTTTGAACAGGCGCGTGAGTTACACGGGCGCGTGGGCGCGCGTGGAATCACCTTGGCCTGGGCGCGTGCGGCGCGTGGCATCAGCCACGGCTGGCGCGTGGGAGCGCGTGGCAGCGCGGCTTGGCGCGCGCGTGTCGTGCGTTGCTGCCTTCGCGCGTGGCGCGCGTCCGTGGCGCGTGGCGCGCATCCTTGGCGCGTGGGCGTGGCTTTGGCTCGGCTTTAGCGCGTGAAGTGCGTGGATTACTGTTCATCTTCTTCATTAAACCCTAATTTTTTTTTCAGCGCCGCCATGTCGCGATGCCAACTTTTTAAGGCCATATCTTTCTCGTTTTTAAGCCAAATAATGCGTACGATATATCGTTGGAAAGCCTATACGACATAGATTAATTATGTATCAACCGATCATGATAAAAACATAATATCATGCTCCGAATTTGAGTCCCAAAACTCGAAAAAACCACAGTTTTCTTGAAAAATAAAATCGTGATTTCTCATAAACCATGCATCCAAAAATCACGAAATTTTATGGAATTCATCCTCAACCATAGGAGAACAAAACTATATAATTATTTTTCAGAAAACATGCTAATAAATTTCGAATTTTTGTAATGGGCCTCGTTCATGTATCCGGAAAAAATCGCAACATGCACATAATTTAATCTAGCATATTAAAGGCGAATCAACAAGTAATCATGCTCTGATACCAATGTTGAAACGATTACAACAATTATTGTGCTACCACGTAACACGTAATGGGTTCGAAAACATACCGTACGAAGTCTCCGAAAATTCCGACGTAGGATCCTTGTTGTTACGAGCCTCCAACACGCTTGATCTTTTTCGCAGGTACGAAAACGGCTACTAGAGTCGAGTTCTTCGTCCACGAACCAAATCCTAGAGCTTGGTGATTGCTCTAGAGAGAGTGCTATAGAGGGAGGGTTATTACTATTGACTTATAATTTATTGGGATATCTCTAACCTTTATATAGAGATACAATTAGAGACTGACTTTACCTCCAACTCTTAGGAAATAAAGATTGTATTTATCTCAAACACTTAAGAGATAAACATTCTCTAAATAACTGTATTTATCCAAACTAACAAATACACATTATCTGTTAGTGGGCGGATAATGGGTCCACTGACCCAATTTATTAACAGTATAATTTTAGATAGAGACACATGATTTGTTAAGTTCTTAATTTTCCTTATCGTGCAAATCATTTCCTAATTTTCATAACAGAGACACCAAACGAGTTCATACGCTTTGTATTAGTATATGATACTTTTCTTTTCCTTTACGCAACATGATTTTAATATAGTAGAACTTTGGTATGGTTGTTAATTATGAGCTACAACATAGCTAGTATAATTTATGATTATTTTCTCAACCCGAGTCTATCTCGAGTAAGCAAATTTGAAGGAAAATGCTTGCAAGTCTATCGAGTCTCTACTTGAGATGCAATTGATATGCTCTTGCAGAATCAATGATCTAGCGCTTGACCGTGGCTTGTTTTTGCTTACAGGTTATGTTGATTATTGCATTTATTAAATCAAGTCCAGTCGAGCCTGAGTATCTCAATTCGTTCTACACCATAAATATCTATTTTATTCCTTATTATTCGTTATGATTATTAGTACCCGATAACAATAGCATAGTAATGATACATCAATATAATAATGTAACTTACAATCTAACATAGAAAATAATAATTCTTGAATTTTTTTGCCTCTCAATCTCTACATTATTAATAAAATTTAGTAGGTCTGGAGTCTTTTAGGATCGCTTTTGTCATTACTTGTGCTAGAATCCATTTTTTCATATTTTAAGAAGCCAAAAACTAGCGTAAATTTCCGTTTTTGGAGCATTAAATGCGAAAGCACATATTTTTACCAAACATCATGCTTATCTCCTTTGGAAGACTCAAAGCCCGCCGTCTCGAAAGCATGCATTGCCGAATCGAACATCTGCGCATAGTTATCAATACCGTACCGGCCGGTACGTACCGTTTTTACCTTCTACTGGTACGGTCTCCCTTAAATTTTGTACCGGTCAAAATACCGCTCAGTACCGGTTGTACCAGCCAGCACATGTGATACCGGCCGAAAACTGCGTACCGGTCGAGATATTGTATTTTGTACCGGTTCCTTTAAAAAACTGTAAAAATAACAAATTTTATTAAAAATTTTGTAAATTGACCATATAAAGACTAAATATAAAGACACTCTAAGTTCTATTATATTAATCAAAACTTCTGTAACCTTCTGCTCATAAAATTCATTACAATTTGCAAAATCATTCCTGATAAATTTTCAATATTCACTTATCTTTGATTACTTTATACCTGTAAACTTTGATCATACTCTTCATCTATATGATGTACAACTTTACACACACCCGCTCGCGCACACACATACACACAAAAATAACTTATTCTTGAATTCAAAGACATTATTATTTAACAAACTAACTTATTTAAAAATGATGATAAATCAAGCTCTATAAGATAAACAGTTTATTTTAGTGGAGTTGTAAGTAAATATATATATATATATATATATATATATATATATATATATATATATATATATATATATATATATATATATATATATATATTGTTAGTTCTCCAGTGAATAAATAATACAAATATATATTGTTGATGAACATCTTGAGACGGTACCGGTACGTACCGTTTCGTGGAGAAAACGATACACACTCCGGTACGGTATTCATAACTATGCATCTGCGCGCTTCATGACAAATTTTAACGAGCAAGTATTCAACACGACATTAACGTTGCTAAAAATAGAAAATGGGCAACCAAGTTTTTATGGAGAGCTCAAAAAACTTTGTCCAAACTACGCGTACAAAAACTATTTCATCTAATATCCTTCCGTGAAGACAAAGCTACAACAGACCTTTAACCCGATAATCCACACGAATCCGTGTTCTAGGACCATCAGGGTCAATCCTCGTGAAATCGAATCCAATCAAAGCCAAGAAATTGGTACGAGAAACCAGAGAGAACCGAGTCATTGACCACCGGAGCCGATAAATCCGCACACCATCTACTGCTTCCTGAACGCCAAACAAGAGACTCTCGTGGAGAAAATGGAGTCCACTTAAAATTCTCACACGATCCTTCCAAACAAAAGAAACAAAAATCGATTTTACACTTATATATTTACCAACACGGTACCCCAAGACTTCTTCTATTTCCACGCGTAAACACGTGTCACCACCGTCTAGCGCCGGTTTCCGGTCACCTCCATCCTGCCCTCCTCCCCCTTCAACCTTCTATAAAACAAATGTACGCCCACTGGTAAAAATATGGTAACAATATTCATATACAGCTATGCTTTTCTTATTTCTAGACATGAATGGTTATAGAAATAAGTTTTTAAATTACTTAAAATAGGTTGGAAAAGAGAGCTATAAAAGAGCCCATATTACAACCCCCAGCCCAGGCCCTTCTCCCACCCCCACTCCACACCCCCTATAGATTTTGCCCTAAAGACTGCTTTGATTTGCAGAGAGAATCCAAAGAACGCCAAGAACAGAAACCTGCATACTCCTATTTATATATGCACATGTAAAGAGAGAGAGGGAGGGAGAGAGAGAGAAAGAAGAAAGGGGTTTTTTTGCTCTATGCACTTCTTATCCAGTTTGTGAGTACCCTCTTCTTAATCTTTTTCTTATTTAGATCTACTATCTTTCTGCTATTTGCAAAATGGATGGATTGGGAGCGTTAGTATGTTGATTTTTTGAGTGATTGGGTTTTGATTATAAGGGATTTATCATTGATATCTGATCAGTTTTTGAGATCTGGGTTGTGAGTGTTTTGATGTTTGGTGATTGATTTTAGACTTTTTTTTTTATCAGATTGTGGGGTTTTGAATTTTGGGTTTGTTTTTGTTATGGGTGAAATTGATGATTTTGAGAGGAGTTTTTGACTTCTACTGTTGTGTTACTAATTGAAAGATTTAATTTTTATGTGTTTTCAAGAAAGCCCATTTGATCTGGATTGTTATTTTTTTGGATTCAGATCGGTGAGCGTTCAGGTATAGACATAAAGTTTAAGTTTTTCTTAGATCACCCCTGCATTGGCGTTCTAGGTGTGTTTATTTATTGATAATGAATTGATATAAGTGATGAAAGACAACGACTATTATTTCCTACTACCATTTTGTCTTGATCAAGTTATCTGTGTTCATTATTTCCTGAAATACTGAATGTACTGTTTTTGTGTTTTGACAAAGTTATTTGGAATATGGTTTACAATTTCTGTGCAGTGGAACGAATTGAATAGGTTCGGGTCATAGAAGTAGTGATTTTTGGGTTGAATCAGGAAGACATGTTGGAGGATAGGCCGTGTCTAGTTTCGAGGGCCTATTCAAGAACGTGCGAACAGGAGGACGATTGGGCTTGCATGAACTACCGAATTGAAAGTTTTGATGTTCAGAAGGGCAAGCGGCCTTTAGAAACTGATGGGGGTGAAGCTGTTGGTGTTAGAAAGTTGCCTAAGAAATCGGATGCTCATGAAAGTGGAGAAGAGTTGGCTCTAACCTTTAGTGACATTTCCATGTCCCCGACACAATGTTCTGGCAATCGGCGTCATGCTGGTGATTATTCAGACTCCAGCTCCCTTATCCATGACATTGGACGGGACAACTCAATTAGCTGTCTCATTCGATGCTCAAGGTCTGATTATGGTTCTATTGCATCGTTGAACAAGAGTTTTCATGAACTAATACAAACTGGCAAGCTTTACAGACTGCGGCGGAAGAATGGTGTAGTTGAACACTGGGTTTATTTTTCTTGCTCCCTGCTAGAGTGGGAAGCTTTTGATCCTAATCGTAGCCGTTGGATGCGTTTACCTATAATGGCTACTAACGAATGCTTTAAATGTTTGGATAAGGAATCTTTGGGAGTTGGTACCGAACTTCTCGTCTTTGGAAAAGATCTGGACGCTGCCAAAGGGGTGATGGGAAATATCATATACCGATACAGTTTATTGACTAACACGTGGACCTTAGGAGGGAGGATGAATACTCCACGATGCTTGTTTGGGTCTGCTAGTTGTGGGGAGATTGCTATTCTCGCTGGTGGTTGCGATTCAAAAGGCAAGATTGTGAATGCCGTAGAGCTTTATAATTCTGAGTCTGGAACTTGGAAGATATTGCCATGCATGAATAAGCCACGGAAAAATTCGTCTGGGGTGTTTATGGATGGGAAATTTTATGTGATTGGAGGGACTGGAAGTGATGGGTGGCTTCTTACGTGCGGTGAGGAGTTTGATTTAAAAACCAAAACTTGGACCGAGATTCCTGACATGTCACCTGTACGGACTGTTGAGAGCAATAATGCAGCTGCCCCCCCTCTGGTTGCTGTTGTAGATAATGAATTGTATGCTGCTGATTACGAAGACATGCAGGTGAGGAAGTTTGACAAAGATAAGAGGGTTTGGGATGCTGTTGGAAGATTGCCTGAACGGGCAGATTCTATGAATGGCTGGGGATTGGCATTTAGGGCTTGTGGAGATCGGCTTATTGTTATTGGTGGACCTCGTAATACGGGAGCAGGTTATGTAGAGATCAATTCATGGGTTCCAAGCGAAGGACCCCCAGTGTGGAACTTACTTGGCCGAAAGCAGTCTAACAGCTTTGTTTACAATTGTACTGTGATGGGATGCTGAAGCTCGTGAATTTGGTGCCACCATGCATATTATATTGGTGCTTTACAACGAGTGGGATCTACTAGAATGGGTTCTCCCCAGGCACAAGATTCATGCTAATGGGTAATTTATCCCAATTTTTTTTTCCTGTTTGGGGAAGGATGGGGAGGAATGTCAGATTTTACTCGAGATCTAACAGATTGTTTTCTTTGAACTCGATCTTGAGTATATTTTTTCAAACTTCATTTTATTTTTCTTCCCTTAAGTTTGTCTTCACCAAAAGTTGCATGAGAATTTTTAAAGGTGGGTGACACATACTTAGATACCGGAAGTTTAATAACCTGATGGGGAAATATTGGTAGATTTTTCTTTTGTGTTTGCTGAAGCTGTTCTCAAGCGTTATAGAAATGATTTTGTTATCCTTGACTTAGCAATGTCTCAAAGGGTGAAAATAATGGTTGCAAGGTTGTTCTTTTGGAAAATGGGCTTAAGAATAAATACATTTATGGCTGCAATTATGGGATAAATTTTATCACACCGTCTTTTACCAGACGTAGTATTTCAAAGCCTTCTCGATGGTGGTGTACTTCTTGCCTTCATCCTATTGCTGGCGTAATTTTGATGCATCTATTCTTTTTTCTGACTACACTGTCTATCTATATTTCCATTGTTGTAATTTTGATGCACAAAACATTTGAGAAACAAGTGAAATTTCTCAAATGTTTTGTGCAAAGACACATGAAGAACTGTGTATTTAATTTGAAATCTTTACGTGAAGTGCAAGAAAACATATGCCTTCGGTTAAGTAGGCATATGGAATGCATTTAAATTTCTTTCCTTCTTTTTTTTTTGGACAAGTTTTGCTCTTGGGATTAATTGCTTATTGAACGATTATTGCCAAATCCATCTTTAAAATTCTTGAGACCTTCCTCTTAAGGGAACAAAGAATTTTGAAATTCTATTCCAAATTGTGATCAATATAGGAGAATGGCAGTTCGTGTGGAAAATTTCTGTTGAGTGTGTACATTTTTTGTAAATGGATTCCCCCTTTGTTGGTGGTTCTTTGCCAATGTATTTCCTTCCAAGCAAGCTGCAGTTAATGTATGTCGCATTCATAGTCAATAGGCTCCTTTAAGTATGCCCTTCATCAAAGCCTCTATCTTCTGACCCACAGTTTCCTGATACGATATCCTTTGTCTTCCGGGCTTAGTCTCTAGCCAGTAAAGGGACCAGGCCACCTGACCACCTTTTTGCCCTATACCTTATCGCGTATAACTAGATATGCTATGCAGTTTTTTTTGTGGTTACTTCAACGATGATATGCTCATTCGTAATTGAGGTGATTTACGGTTTTCTGTTGTTTCCTGTTGATTCTATTGTTGTTGTTCCTCGTTTTTTTTCTTCCCTTTCACCACTCAGACCATAGTGGCCCGGACCTCTTACAATATTTCTCTCTCATTCACCTTGTATACCTCCCTCCCTGTGTGCGCGTGTGCATGCTTCTCTCCATTTCGCCTTGGTTCGCTGTCCTCTCTATGATCTGGTTAACTAACTGAATGTGGTTGACGGCATAATTGATTTGGAGTTGTATAAGAACAAAGAAAATGATTTGTCCCATGGGTGACCGTGAGCTAGGGCAATGAGGACTTCTTGTCCAACTTTTGATCGAGCTTACGCTTACTTGCTGTCCCACTTTTAATGCCAAGATGTTACTGTTATGCAGGGGGAAAGTCTTACTGCCCTAAAAAAGGAAAAAAGGAAGAAAGAGAGAGTTCTCTCGAAACCTAGAATCAAACAGAAGAATACCTGAGTTTTCATGCTATCACTGATAGTCATTGCTCGATTTGACGAATATTAGGTTATTCTTTAATATGAAAGCGTGTTGATTGTCTTGCTGTGCTCCATTTCTTTTGTGCTTTAGGTTCAACTGCTCTATTTTTTTTCTGACTATATATCTGTGTGTAGAGATCCATCTAAACAAGGTAACCCTTGTACTTCGTGCATATCAACTGCTTGCTATGACGAAGGCTGATATATGTAGATATCTGTGGATCAAGTCTTTCTTGATGATTTTTTTAGCTATTTGCACTGATAACTGGAAGTCATGAGAATTTTCGTGCCATCTGTATTCGCCTGAAGAAGCTTCAAGCCTCCGAAGATGCGGAGTTGGTCTCACTTATTTCTATTTTTCATTTTGTCATTGCCTAGTGGTCCTACTTGAAGTTTCTGCTGCTTTGTTTGCTTTGATTTGTCGAAAACTAAACATAGGCTATGTGATACTTACACCGCCACGCAACCCCAGGGTAGAATGGCTAGCATCAGCCCTGCAAGCTGGGAAGGCCGCGAAGCGGGAATTAGGAGGTGAAATTGAGGTAGTGCCCAGTGAGAGCTTGAACGAGATACGGATCCTGGCTTTCAGAAGGACTAGTGGATGCAGGCATCTGGTTCTCTCTGTCATGTTCTTGGAATTATTCTTTAGATGTTCTGTAAGAATTCTTCTAGCTTTTCTGGTTTTGTGTCGGTTTGCTTTAGGGATGAGTTGGTGTTCCCGCTTGTCTTAGTCCAGTCTCTGTTTTTCCTTCTGTTCTCTCGGTACATGGGAGGACCGAGGCACAAGAGGTCAGTTGCTCACTAATCTTAACCTGCCTCTGCCCAAAGTTGTCGTGTGCATATCCTTTCCTCTGCAATAGTGAGTCGGCCAGTCAGGGCTCCTGTGTCTTCTCTTTAAGTATCTCAACTCTAACCACTTTCATGTGTTCCAACCCTTTGATGCACGTTGTTTGAGTTGTTTGTAGTGGATAGATCCTATAGTTCAAGGGTATATAATATCAAAAGATTCGGGCTTGTGGTTCCGAGCCTCTTCCCGTCTATCTAAGACCATCGAATACATTGTAAAGTAAACCCACTGCGTCCCTTAGCCAATCTTCCGATAACATCAGTGCCCCGTAAAGTGACTAGTGCAACTCTTGATTCCGCATTGCCATTTTCTCCAGACATCCCTCGTCAAACCTCCCGCAACTGATTCGTTTTTCTCGTGAAACCCCGTTTCGCTCTAAACCTTTCGATACTTGTACGAAACTACATCTGGGGCCTGCTTCTGGTATTCGAGCCATCCGTTCAGAAACTTTACTAGTATCTCACGATCGCGTTCACTGCGTGTTGGATATCACTGTGTAATCGTTGATCACCCTTCCGTGGTGACTCTCGTCTAACTGTTTCTCCTCGTTGAGGTACTGGGTTTGCTGTATCACAATTCACAAATATCTACAAGAACACGTCTAAAACCTCTGCACCAGCACCCAAGAGGCAGCTCAAAGCTCTGCCAAAGGTAATTTGCTTGTGTACTGAGCCCATAAGCGAAGGGCCTCCGAGCCATTTTCCCAGTACCTTGGAGCCCCAAGTCTATATCTTTTGAAGATATGAGGCTGGACCTTCGGCCCATGTTCACCTATTTTTGGAGTAGTGGGCTTGCTTGTGTTGAGCGGATAGGTTCTTTGCTTCTGGGCCAGTAGCAATCGAGCTCTAGGTAGGTTCGATTTGGGCGGGCTTGACGGGCCTTTTTCAGATGTAGAGATCAAATGTCTTATAGTGAAAGTGTAGTATTAGGTTACATAATAATACTACAAAAACGTTCGGGACGGGACGGGACGGGTTGTAATGTAAAATACTTTTAAGCCCATATTCTTGACGTAATGATATTTTTTGACCTCACGGCCATCACCGCGGGCAGGGCTGGCACGAGGTCATCACAGGTTGTCCACCTCAAGTTGTACGTCAACTTATAGTTGCTAGATTTTATTGTCACGCCGGAACCAGAATCCCATCGAATGCCAATTCGAGATTAATGGTCTTACCATGAAAGTTTAGTACATGTTTGAAGCAATAAAATAAAATAATTATTTGTGAAAATAATTGGATACATAGTACTATAAAACGGACGGGATGGTTTTGTAAAATACTTGGTCTACGTTAAGCCCATGTTGTTGACGTATTGATATTGATATTTTATAACCTCACGTTAGTTAATCACAAGTTGTTCAGTTCAAGTTATACCTTAATTTATAGTTGCTAAATTATATTGTCAAGAAGCGGAATTCCATTGAACAAATCAATGCCACTTGAATGAGGTACGTACAGTTGTGACCTCTAATGAACTTATCTGTGCACGTTCTTCCCCCTCCCCTCCCCCTTTTTTTATGCTTGCGCTTGCTTTTTTGTTGTTCTTGTTAGGAATGAGTATGGTTCGTTTTGAGGGTCAAACATCGAACCAAACTATAGCCCATCGGTTTGAAAATTTTTGAATCTAACCGAATCAAGCACTCTCAGTTTGGATGATTCAGTTTTGTCGGTTTAGGTCAGTTTATATTCAGTTGAAAAAAATTTGCGCTTACACCCTTATTATTAAATCCATATATTATTCTAATTTGTAGTTATGTCGTAGCTAAATAATATTGTTACATTTAATGTAACTTATGTATGTGCTAACATAAGTTATTCATTATTTTAGGAACTTAATTACAATGAAAAGTCAAGTATATTTTTCTCACCAATGCACAATAATAGTAAACTACACCAATGGTCACCGAATCAATTTTACTCTGGTCACTGGAATATATATTTAGTCATTAGACTCATTCATTTGGCCAATTTGACCATTTATCTAGTCGGAGTTAGGAACAACCTCGTTAAGTGGTCATGTGCACATGACCCTTAGCTGAGGGGCAAAATTGTCACAGCCTTTTAATAGTTTTTATTTTTGAGATAAAAGAGAACCCATTAAACTCTATGGTGATTTTTTTGTAAGTGAGGCTAAATGCATGCATTTTTTTTGCTAAATTTATGTCCTTTTGTCATTAAAATAAGCATTAGACCAGTTTTAAACCTTTTAGCGACAAAAAAAATGTGAATTTAGTCCTGCTTCTGCCTTTCCTTTTTCAAGATTTTAACTTCCTTCTTTTCTTTCCCTGTTGCCGCCACCACCTGCCACTCAATCAAAACCAGCCAAGCCCCG
The DNA here is from genome assembly GCA_033070095.1 of Escallonia herrerae. Taxonomy (NCBI): domain Eukaryota; kingdom Viridiplantae; phylum Streptophyta; class Magnoliopsida; order Escalloniales; family Escalloniaceae; genus Escallonia; species Escallonia herrerae. The sequence continues at coordinate 219,342 of JAVXUP010000553.1, forward strand.
CAGCAGTTGTCACTAAAACCTGACAAAACCTCCATTTAGCTAAGACCCAACCACCCAGTGTGAGATCCCACACTTTATATGTACCAGGGTGGATGGAGATCACTCCTCGGCTATGGTCCTGAGCTATATTTGGTGTAATGTTAAATTAGATCTTGTCCCACATCGAAAGTGAAAGAGATATAATTTGGCCTTATAAGGCATTGTTAATGAACTCTTAAGCATTTATTGACGAGCTTTGTTAAGGGAGGCACTATGGTGGGGATATGGACCAAGCATGTTACAGTCGTCCAAACCCATCAACATCTCCTCTTCCACTTAAAGCACATATTTAACAACCTAGCTCAACCTCGCCGTGGTTGCCACCTAGCTTGTCTAACCTATACATATCCCGCCAGTCCAATCCCGGAAAGAACCTAATGTGCGCATCGATAAGCCCGCCCACAACCACTCACTGACCAAGAATAATTGAGATTCTCGTAGTGATTTTGAGTCTCTTTACACCTAGAGATGTCAAAAGGGCCCGGCGGCCCGTGGGCTGGCCAGGCCAGGCCTGTTTTTGGCCCGGGCTGGCCCTAACCCTTAGGGCTTGGGCCAGGGCCATGCCGAATTATTTGAGAAACAGGCCCAGCCCTAAAATGGCCCGTTTTTTGGCCCAGCCCTAACATGGCCCGGTTTTGGCCTGGCCCTAACATGGCCCAATTTTGGCCCGAGCCGTAGTCGACGTTCGTCACTCGCCAGAGCTACCGTCGTTTCCAGTCGTCACCTTTACTGCAGCAGGGAGCAGGCACTGGATCTTGTAGCCGCAGGGCCGCTCCAGCCGCCGTAGGACTTCACCGAGGCCACCACCTCGAGATCGGCGCAAGCTGGTCACTGCCGTTGAATTTGCAGAGACCACATCGGACGGCGCTAGCTTTTGCTGTCGGCATATGTAGAGGCCACCATAGTTGGATCTTCCACTTCCACCCTGCCGCCGCGGACTTTCGCTGGTGCTAGAGGGCTTTGCTCCCACGTCGCCGACGGTTTATGTTGTGGCTGCCGACGGTGTGCCATGGCTGTCCCCGTTGTCCGTTGGCTGACGCAGCTGTCGGACTGCACGAACCGATCTTGTAGCCGCAGGGCTGCTCTTGACATCGTAGGACTTCACCGAGGCCACCACCTCGAGATCGGCACAAGCTGGTCACTGTCGTCAGATTTGCGGAGACCACATCGGATAGTGCTGGCTTTTGCTGTCGGCATCTGTAGAGGTCACCACAGTTGGATCTTCCACTTCCACCCTGTCGCCGCGGACTTTCGCTGGTGCTGGCGGGCTTTGTTCCCATGTCGCCGGCGATTTATGTTGTGGCTGTCGACGGTGTGCCATGGCTGTCCCCGGTGCTCCGTTGGCTGACGTCCCCGGTGCTCCGTTGTTCAGTTTCTCTTCTGTCTTCTTTTACTTTTTCTGTCTTCTTTTGTTTTCTTTTCATTTAGGCCCGGGCCCGGCCCAAAAGCCCTGCCCTAAATATTGGGCCTAGGGCCAGGGCTTGGATCGGGCCCACATATCCAGATTTTCAAGCCAGTGCCTGGTCCTGGCCAGTTTTTCAGTCACCAGGCCCGGTCCCGGCCAGTTTTGTTAGAGGCCCGTTGGGCTTGGGCTGGGGCAGCCCAAGCCAGGCCCATTTGACACCTCTGTTTACACCGCCACTGCCCATTGATTGGCGAACCCACCATGTCCACCAATAGGCTAATGTGACAATGGTGATCGATTTGATGATGACGAGATATCATTAATGTGCTGACGGTGGCAAATCTGTGTGCGTGTGCATTTGTGTACTTGGTAAGGAAGGAAGGAGAGTGGTGTGAATGCTATATGACAGAGGTGGATTTTATGGATCAGTTTACAAGGTTTGGTTTGTGGTGGTGAAGGGTGGTGGTAGAGGTGGTGGTATGGTTGAAAGAAAAAGAGAAGGATTGATACGGACAATGTTGGGAATGACATAATAATTTTGCCCTTGAATTTAGCACATGACCACTTAATGATACTCTTCCTAACACCAACTACCAGAATGGCCCAACCAAATTAATGAGTCAAGTGACTAGTTTGGAACAAATCATAGTTCAAGGATCAAAGTGAAATTAGGCCAACATTTGTGTAGCACATGACCACTTAACGGGCTCTTCCTAACACCGACTAACAGAATGGCCCAACCAAATTAACGAGCTGAGTGACTAGTTTGGAACAAATCATAGCTAAATGATCAAAGTGAAATTGAGCCAACATTGGTCTAGTTTACTCGCACAATAGAGGATAAGTGAATATAAAAGGGGAATTATTTACTGGATTTTTGTAAGAGTGCTCTCATTATTTTCTTCTTTTTCTCTTAACTTTCAAGGTTTTCATGTACTTGGCTCTTCGCAGTATTAAGAATATAGAAATAGTCGTTTCTAGCCCCGTCACTTTTTGTTATTGCGCTACACTTGCATTTTTTCTGCTCTGCTTGTTACGTTAATAGCATTTTGATTTTCTTTACCATTGTCCTTGTTGCTTTATACATCTAAACCCCTAGAAAATGAAAAAATGTACTGCCATTAAACCAAACACATGGAAATATTACAAGAAAGACACTTGTAATTTTACTTGGTGTCTACTGTCCATTAAACCAAACATAGGGGTGCAACTTGGACCGGGTAACCCGTGGACAACCCGTGCCAGCTCACAAAAATATGGGCATAGACTTACTTTTATAATGACTATGGTGGACATGAGCTCAAAACTTTGGGCCCGCCAAAATATGGCTGGACATGGGCAAAGGTTTCTACAAGCCCGTCCAGCCCGTGGGAAAACCAGTCCGTCTAACTATTATATATTATAAATTACAATGTATTTACTATATATATATATATATATATATATATATTTTGTTTCCTTTAGTCATTAAAAATTATGGATCACATAAGTTTATGCAATTTCGATCGTCAAACTCTTAACCTAATAGAATATAATTTATTTTTTGTACTTTCTGAACTCTCAATCCTCACTTTGATAAAGTCAAGGCCTCAAAACCAAAAATATGCTCATATTGTTGTCTTATTTTTCTGAATCAGGTTGAGCGACGGTTCCCACTTTTCGTTCATGTCTAATGATCTTTGAAGACTTTACTTTTCATACTTTATTTCTTGTTATATAATTAGAAACTCTTGTATTTTTTTCTTTCTCATTTTGTCCTAAATATTTATTTCCATGCTTATATTTAAGTTTATTTTGAGACTTTAATGTACTTTTTTTTCCCATTATTATGAATAAATTATAGAGTTGGATGGTCAATAATATGTTAATTTCGAATCGTTTAAAAAAAAAGTAATTCGTAACCATGGGCAATGGACAGCTCGAGTCCAGCCCGTGTCTACCAAAATTTTGATGGGCTTGGCGTGGATACATATTATTAGGCCCGTAGATGGGCTGAGCTGGACATGGGCATGACTTTTAGAGAGTGGGCTGGTCGTGGTCTAACCCTTGGGCCCGTCCAGCCAGCCTAAGTTGCACCCCTAACCAAACACATGGAAATCCTCCAAGTATATCTTCATCCACCATTTACTTTCAATCAAACGACCTTGTATTGGATTCGCCACAATAAATCACCTCTTTTAGCGACAAAGTTGGTGCATAAACAATCCCGACGCCACCGTTGCCTTGCTTTAGGTTTAGTGGTTGGTGGTGCACTGATACGCTGATCAGGTTTTACACCGGAAAAGTTCTTGACCGATTTGGTCTTATATGTTGGCTGATGCAGCCTAGTCTACTCAATTCCCGCATCACCTATAAAGAATTGAAATCAGCTCAGTAGTGGGTCGTGCATTGATACCCTGAATAGGGCAGTCATCCTCATCTCCCCGATTCCTCAAATGCGCGTCTCCAATAATTTTTTTGCAAAGGGGCCTGTGGGACACCTTTAACTAACTCAATTGCACCCCCAGAGAGCCCCATTGATTCACTTTGCACACACCAACATGATATGAAATGAGTAGAATAGTAAAGTTTCCTCTATCCAAATCTGTGATTCAGCAATTGAGGAATATTATCCTTGTTTAATTATTGAAGAACCTTTTTTGCCTTTAATTGTGAACCCCCCACAATGCAGACAACATAATGCTTTTGAGAATTATTGCTTCATTAGCATAAACTTTTGCTTTTATATTCGGTCAATTGGTCGGGTTATGTGTGATACTGATAAATTAATTTGAATGCAGACATAACATATATTTTTACTATAATTTTTGTGCATTTAGCATTCGGGAATCTTGGACGATGGACACAACATTGTTCCATGTACTTTACTTTTTGATGGACATATATTGAGTAAACTAACTCATTTCAAATGTATTTTAGTAATCCGAGAAGGGTGGGAGAAATGACAGAGGTTTCAGGGATAATTTTAAGGTTGCTGATTTCAACTTCCATACTGATGGGCCTAACCATAACAAAAAATATATTTCATGTTTCTTACTATCATTCTAAATTACTTGGTTACGTAATGTCGTGGGTACCGAAGTACAGTGACTAGGAGTTTGAAGAGAAAACCTGATTTTCCTCTATAATAGCCATAGTAAAAGGCTTGACACGGGTTATAAACTGTCTTCAACCGAGAATAGTTTTTCTTGTTCGTTCTTGTTATCGCCTATTGGCACACCCTCTACTTCTCCGAAATTCTTCAAGTAGTTCGCGTACGTGTTGAGTTGCATGTGTATCAAAAAGGAAAAAACGTGACATCGAAGGACTAGGGTAAAAATCATATATTTTGTGAAATCTCAATGTTTAGCACTCCAATGCCACTCATAGAATTCCAGCTCAAGCTCTTGGCTTCCGATAGCCACTGCAATCTTTTCTACTTTAATAATGAACTATCATTGCATTTAAGGGAAAACAAAAAAAAAAAACATTTTGATCACAACTTGAATAGGATCATTCTAGTTATGGCCCCTGTAACGAAAATTAATACAGAATAGTTGTTACGTATATTTAGTGACTTTTCTGTTACGTATATTTTTAGCATTCCTAAAATTTCAGTAGCAAATCTTAGTAACACTTTTGTAACCTCACCAATTCGATAACACTAACTATATATAACAACTATTAATTGTCGCTATATATAGTTGAAACTAGAAGCTACAACCTGGATTACACCCAAGATTCTTCCCATTTTTCCACACCTTATATGCTAGCTATGCCCAAGGATAAGTCATAAGTGCTAGGTGTAAGCAAAATTTGTTAAGAAAATCAAACTTCAAATCTTAAGCTCTGCTTGTTTATCATTCTTTCTGTTTTCATTTGTATGTTTTGAGTTTTTATTTGTTTGATTACTTTTTTTAAGATGTTTTTAACAACAACAAATTCAAACACTACTCACCCGCTCTTTAAAAAGTACTCCGTATCATTTTTGGACTTATAAATGTGTGGAAACGGTTTTTCATTAACATAAAAGAGTTTTTCATATTTTTTAATGTGGTATCACTAAAATTTGGCATATTTGTAATTCTGAAAATTGTTCGAATCAAGTCAATACAATTTTTCAGTAATATGGAAAACATCATTTTCATATTTTTTAAAATTAAAATGAAAAGAAAGAAATGGTTACCAAATGAAGTGTTAACGACATAATAAAAGGTGTACACTGCATAGCTTGATGACTTTATTTATTGATTTCATAGCGGTGAATACCAAGTTTCATATCGTTATTCCGTCTCCTTGCCTCTCCTCTAATCTTCATTTTCCAAGTACGATAACAAAAGTCATTACCCAATTAAGTATTGCTTACTGCAACATCGTAGTTTAAGAGCATGAACGAGACTAATACGATTAAAGAGTTTGAAGTCAATTATGGCTTCGTCAACGATACAGGATCCTAATAAACTTCAAACTGCGGCAAGATCTAGCCATTAATATTTGCACCCAAATGACTTTTGGTTGAAATTTATTGATAAGAACTAAAGTTTGAACCCACTTTTGTGAGATTGTCTGGCAATTGCTTGGTTAAGGTCCCTTGCCAAAGAAGAACCTAAAGTTGTACTCTACAAATCCAATTTCACGGTCCTGGTCTTGACTAAAATAAAACGAGCGTCAAGAAAAGACCATAAAGTGAGAAAAGTACTGCAGCAGCCAAAAAAATTGACTGACTTCGATTCATGGTCTAAATGATGTTGCACCAAGACCCATTAATCGCAGTGTGGACCGATTATGGTTTGGTTAAACTAAAGGATAGCCGTGAAAGATTTGGTATGAGTACACTCGCGAAAGGCCGGATGGCAACCTATTCGATTTGTTAATAAATTGAGTCAGTGGACCCATTATCCGTCCACTAACAGATAATGTGTATTTGTTAGTTTAGATAAATACAGTTATTTAGAGAAATATTTATCTCTTAAGTGTTTGAGATAAATACAATCTTTATCTCCTAAGAGTTGGAGGTAAAACCAGTCTCTAATTGTATCTCTATATAAAGGCTAGAGATATCCCAATAAATCATAAGTTAATAGTAATAACCCTCTCTCTATAGCACTCTCTTTAGAGCAATCACCAAGCTCTAGGATTTGGTTCGTGGACGAAGAACTCGACTCTCGTAGCCGTTTTCGTACCTGCGAAAGCGTGTTGGAGGCTCGTAACAACAAGGATCCTACGTCGAAATATTCGGAGACTTCATACGGTATATTTTCGAACCCACTACGTGTTACGTGGTAGCGCAATAATTGTTGTAATCGTTTCAAAATTGGTATCAGAGCATGATTACTTGTTGATTCGTCTTTAACATGCTAATTAAATTATGTGTATGTTGCGATTTTTTTCGGATACATGAACGAGACCCATTATTAAAATTCAAAATTTTTTGAGCATGTTTTTCAGAAAAATAATTATATGATTTTGTTCTCTTATGTTTGAGTATGAACTCCGTAAAATTTCATGATTTTTGGATGTATGGTTTATGAGAAATCACGATTTTATTTTTCAAGAAAATTGTAGTTTTTTTGAGTTTTGGGACTCAAATTTGGAGCATGATATTCAGTTTTTATCATGATCGTTTGGTACATAATTAATCTATGTCGCATAAGCTTTCCAACGATATATCGTACGCATTATTTGGCTTAAAAACGAGAGAGATATGGCCTTAAAAAGTTGGCATCGCGACATGGCGGCGCTGAAAAAATTAGGGTTTTTCACGAAGAAGATGAACAGTGCACACAAGCCGTGACACGTGTCACGCGCCGATTGAGCCACGCGCATGACTAGTCACACGCCACTCGCCGCACGCGCGCCAAGCCGCTCCCACGCGCCGCACGTGAGCCAAGCCGCCCCTTGGAGTCGCACACGCGCGTCCACGCGCCAGCTGAGGCTGCTGGAACGCGCGACACGCGTGACACGCGCCCAAGCCAAGATGGTTCCACGCGCGCGTGCTTCACACGCGCCTGCCTAGAAGACTCAGAAACTGCCCCACACGCATGGTGGCGCGGGGAAGCGCGTGAGGGTGTTTTCCGGCATGTTCTGACCCCACCGCCGGCGCGTGAAGTCTTGTTTTGACTTCTGAAGGTTTTATATGGTTTTAAATTTACCTTTATATCATCTGTGTGTATTCTGTTTAATTTTTAAACGACTTTTTCTATTGAAATTAGCTTTAAATATTTGTTTTATACACACATAATTTTTTCTTTAATTGCAGAGGGTATATTAGGGATAAATTTACTGTTTGTCAATTTTTTAGGATTTATCTCTCAGTTTTTGGTCATTTGTGAGTATTTTTGTGGTACTTTTGTGGTTCCCAAAAATACGAATAATGCGTAAATATTATTTTTTGCACTTTGTGAGCAGAAATAAATATTTTGGAGAGCTATATGACATAGATAAATTATGTTTTACTTATTTGCCTTGATTTGCATTATGGTTTAAATATATATATATATATTTTTGTTAAAATATATTTGTTGGGCTTTTTGGTAAGCCCACACTTTAAACCCAATTTCAAGGCATTCACGCCCGTTTTCCTTGGAAGGAGAATGTGACATATTCATCCATTTAAATTACCCTTTAACTTGTTATTTGAGCATGCTAGTTTTAGGTTAAATGGATGGATACTAGATTGACATTCTAAAGAAACTTATGTTTATGTGTTTACTCTTGCTTTAAGAAAATTCTTTTGAGAATAATGTGCTGTGCGGCATCTCCATTTGTTTTATTGGAGTAGTTTGTAGTAGGATTCTCAAAGATGTTGTATTCTACTATTTCCCTGTATATTTCCAGAAAGCCTTGTACGGGGATGTAATTTCGCACGCACATTATTCAAGTCAGAATTTTCTTAGCATAAGTTATTAGAATGCCAATGGGGCTCAATGGAGTCCTTGCACACTTTATTGCATGGTGCAATTTTATATTGTTCTAAATTATCATGTGGATGATTTATTATATTGTGGCTTATATAATGATGAAATTTATTGCGAAAAATTACTTGAAAAATATTTTTCCCAACTCACATACATGGGAGATGATTACGAGCTTAGCAAATTTTCGATTTCATGATGTGAGGAAGGATTATGTTTTTCATTTGAATTTTTTGAAATAAATAGAAGGATGTATAATTAATGTCTTTTCCTTGCGCAATCTAATGTAGTGAATATAATGGCCACCAAGAATGTCATAGCTGATCTCGTTAAGGGTGAGAAACTTAACGGAGACAATTATGACGTTTGGCACAAAAAGATGAAATTCATGCTGAACGAACAAGAGCTCGAGGAGCACTTGACCAAGGAGATGGTCGCGCCAACTGAGGCGCAACCCCTAATAGACCACACTGCCTACCAGAAATGGAATCAGAAAGATCGTAGTGCGCGCTATACCTTGTTGAGCAGCTTGCAAAATGATCTAATCGGGCAGTATGATGAACTTCCAACTTGCAAAGCTTTATGGGAGCAGCTCAAGTTCTCTTTTGGTGGAACCTCAACTACGCGGCTTCGTAGCCTTGTGATTAAGTTTGAGGAGTACACAAAAGACCCTAAACATACCATGAGTGAACATCTAAGGATGATGTCCAATATGATTGGTAAGCTGAGGGATGCTGGCCATGCGCTCACAGATGAGCAGCAAGTCAGAGCTGTCATAAGGTCCCTTCCTGCCTCATGGGCCAATATGAAACATATATTGACTCACAGTGAAAACATCAAGAACTTTTCTGATGTTTCACAGCATGTCATCCTTGAGGACGAGACTCGAGATGCTGACAAGACCCTTGCTTATGTCGCCCAAGGGGGATCGCGCAATGCAAATGGCAAGCGCGGAAGACAAAGTAAGAAAGGTAAGAAAGGCGAGGCTAGCACTTCTGCGCCAAAGGAAGGAAAAATGAAGAAACGCAAGAGAGGAAAACGTGGTGGGAAAAAGGATCTGTCTAAAGTTAAATGCTTCAACTGTCAACAGAAAGGACACTTCGCTCGTGATTGCACTGAGCCGAAGAAGGTACTTTCAGAATCTCTCTCTCAGTTATATGTTTCCTCACATGTGATGGTTGCTCATTCCCAACCTGTGTGGTTTGTGGATACAGGTGCAACAAAACATGTAGCACGTGATCGAGAGGGGTTCGTAGATTATCACCGGATTCCAGCGGGTAGCAAACATATCTTCATGGGAAACAATAGCTCCGAAGAGGTGCTAGGGGTTGGTTCTTACCAGCTCAAGTTGCGCACTGGGCGCACATTGATTCTTGAGGATGTGCGATATGCACCCACTGTTCGGCTTAATCTACTTTCAGTTACTGCTTTATTAGACAGTGGTTTTTCCTTTATTTTTAAGGGTAATAAGTTGGACATCTTTTGGATGATATTTTGTTCGGACATGGTTTTCGCATGGATAGTCTTTTTCAATTGGATTTAAATGATTCACAGTCCTCTTATTCTTATGTTGTGAATGATAATATTGTGAATGATTCTACCACCTGGCATGCAAGACTGGGCCACATAGGCCAAGATAGGATGACTCGTTTGGCTAGAGAAGGCCTTTTGGGCCCACTCGCAAGAGTCAATCTACAAACTTGTGAGGCTTGTTTGGCCGGTAAAGCATGCAGGAAGCCTTTTGGAAAGGCTGTGAGAGCAACTCAACCACTTGAGCTAGTTCATTCTGACATATGCGGACCTATGAGTGTAACGGCACGCCATGGCGCCTCTTATTTCCTTACATTGATAGACGATTATACGCGATATGGTTATGTGTATCTGATATCTCACCGCTATGAAGCTTTGGACTGTTTCAAACGCTTTGTAGCTGAGGTTGAGAATCAGAAAGAGAAGAATTTAAAAACTCTTCGCACTGACTGAGGACGCGAATATTTGTCCGATCACTTCAAGAAGTTTTGTGAGGAAAAAGGGATACGCAGGCAACTTACTATTCCTAATACTCCACAACAAAATGGCGTTGCGGAAAGAAGGAATAAAACATTGTTAGACATGGTTAGGTCTATGATGGCGCAAGCAAACCTCCCAATATCTTTTTGGGGGGATGTTCTTTTGACTGTAGCCTATATACTTAATCGAGTGCCTTCACAATCAGTCAAGTCCACCCCATATGAGCTTTGGAATGGCCAAAAGCCAAATTTGGATAACTTGCGCCCATGGGGCTCAGCAGGTTATGTTCACAGTATTTCTCATAAGTATGGGAAACTAGGGCCTAGAGCTAAAAATAGTATCTTCTTGAGGTATTCTGAAAACTCTAAAGGCTATGTGATGTATGGTGAACATCCAAATGGTGGAAAGACTGAAATAGAGTCTCGTGATGTCGATTTCATAGAGAATGATTTTCCTAGCATTGGAGACGCAAGTAAGAATCTTGACCTCTATGAGTTAGAGGAAGTTGAAGCCACTTTACCATCTCCAGGCGAAGGTGGGGGATTAGTTCATCATCCTGTTGTCACTGAAGATAGTATAAGTGATATTCAACCCAATGGGAGCATCCTAGATAGTGGGAGCACACCATCAGGACCATTAGGTCAACAAGATTCTCAACTGCGTAGAGGTGCACGAGGAAGAGTTCCACGTCGTCGTTTTGAGATTGACGGTGAAATTCTTATGTGCACTCCAACTGATGAAGATGAGCCCACTTCTATGGAAGAAGCCTTATCTTCACCTGCTAGTAATGAGTGGATGGCTGCAATGAAAGATGAGTTGAGCTCAATGGAGAAGAATCAGGTCTGGGAGTTGGTTGACCTTCCCTCAGGGCGCAAGTCTTAAGACTGCGTTTCTCTATGGAGAACTAGACGAAGAGATTTATATGGCTCAACCTGAGGGTTTTGAAGTCAAGGGACATGAGCGCAAAGTTTGCCTGCTCAAACGTTCTATATATGGTCTCAAACAATCATCTAGGCAGTGGTACTTTAGGTTTCATCATGCCATTACCTCTATAGGTTTTGAAATGATTGAACAAGACCATTGCGTTTACGTAAAACGATCCAAGAAAAATATTCTGATCCTTTCTTTGTATGTGGATGACATTCTTTTAGCTGGGAATGACATGAGTTCCATTGTCGCCACTAAGCAGTGGCTGTCCTCAACTTTTGAGATGAAGGACATGGGAGAAGCTAATTATGTGCTCGGGGTTAAAATCATACGTGATCGTCCAAAGAGACTTCTCGAGTTTGTCTCAAGAGACATATATCAAGAAGGTCATTGAACGATTCCGTATGCATAACTCAAAACCCATAGACACTCCAATGGACAAGGCGTGTACTTTAACAACAGACCAATGCCCAAAGAATGATGAGGAAAAGAATCGGATGTCCAAAGTGCCTTACGCGGCTGCAGTAGGAAGTCTGATGTACGCTATGTTGTGTACGCGTCCAGACATCTGCTTTGCCGTTGGAATGGTGAGTCGTTATCAGAGTAATCCTGGACCCGCTCATTGGAATGCGGTGAAGAGGATTCTTCAATACTTACGTGGAACCGCTGATCTCGTCCTGTGCTATCATGGTGGAGACTTGAGATTGAGAGGATACAGCGATGCTGATTGGGGTGCTGATAGAGATGAGCGCATATCCACTTCAGGTGGAGCTATCTCTTGGTACAGCAAGAAAAAGTCTTGCATCGCCCTATCCACGATAGAGTCGGAGTATGTTGCTTGTTCAGCAGCAGTCCAGGAAACTGTTTGGTTGAGGTCATTCTTACAGGCTCTAGGGGTTACAGCTCATGCAGATGAGTCTGTCACTGTTCACTGTGTCAATACAGCTACCCTAGATTTTGTAACGGACCCCAAATATCAAACACATAGGCTTTCGTTATCACTTCATTAGAACTTTAGTTGCGCAAGGAGAGGTGACCATGAAGCATATACCTACTGGCAGAATGGTGGCTGATCCTTTGACCAAGCCTATTGCTAGAGATGTTTTCCTTTCTCACATTAGGAGTATGGGACTACGTAGGTTTTGATATGTTTATGGCATCTTATGTACTTGACATTATTTATTACATTAAATTTTCATTCCTTGATTTGAGTTTATTTTGGAATGAATGGATAATCTTTGTGATTACATATACATCCTTGTTGAGAGTGTCACCAGGCTCGAATTGACCCACTCACACGGGTAATTCACCTTGGCGCTAAGATAGCGAGCAAGATGAGACATAATTGTCTTAAGCGCCAAGTGGGCGAATAAGATGATACAGCTTATAAAGCAAACATGTCGCCTTAGTTGGAGCTAAGATGAGACCTAATAAATGTAGGTCGATCATAGAGTATCTCCACAACTCTATGTAGCCTGTTTACAGCCGAATGTGAGATTTCAGGCAGGCACTATGAGAGTGACTGGGCTGAAAAACTCAGGTTAGGCGCTTGTACAGCGACTAGACTTAGATTCGTATGGCGTATTTTATTATACATTTATGTGACACGCCCTTGCGGGTTACGCCATAGCATGCAAATCATACTGCATGTGCTAAATGCAGACCGACAGTGGGAGTGATGAATGAATCCCTGCTTCGTCACTGTGTGAGCCACTTGGATCGAAATTTTTGATCCTATATGGTACCCTTTTCACCTTAGACTATGTCATGAAGAGGATACTCAATGTCGCTACTTTAGCATGTACCCTTGGATCATGGATGATGCGGTCTCGCGGGGCATGTCTAGGAAAGCGGTTGGGTCTAATTGGAATGACATGAGGGCTTTGGGAAGAAAGTTCAATATTACATCATGTTGTGTGATTCATAGCCCGGGCGACTTTGTCGATTTTCGTTTCGATATGAGTCATGAATACATAACATATGAGAGGTTTAACACTGCTCACTATGAGGGATTTGAGAGTGTTTAATCTGGTGTAGTTGAACTATCTGGGGTACATACGAGATTTTTTGGAGTGATGTATTGTGTTAGTTTGGTGATAACTTAATACAATACTCCTCAACTGGACATCCTTTCTCGTAGGTCGCACGTTCCATTTCCTGTATGAGGAGATGAGTGGACGAGAGATAAAGAGGGACTGTACGATTTATTTGCCCTGTCTGTGGGCGAGTGGGAGCTGTTAATAAATTGGGTCAGTGGACCCATTATCCGCCCACTAACAGATAATGTGTATTTGTTAGTTTGGATAAATACAGTTATTTAGAGAATATTTATCTCTTAAGTGTTTGAGATAAATACAATCTTTATCTCCTAAGAGTTGGAGGTAAAGCCAGTCTCTAATTGTATCTCTATATAAAGGCTAGAGATATCCCAATAAATCATAAGTCAATAGTAATAACCCTCTCTCTATAGCACTCTCTCTAGAGCAATCACCAACTCTAGGATTTGGTTCGTGGACGAAGAACTCGACTCTAGTAGCCGTTTTCGTACCTGCGAAAAAGATCAAGCGTGTTGGAGGCTCGTAACAACAAGGATCCTACGTCGGAATATTCGGAGACTTCATACGGTATGTTTCCGAACCCACTACGTGTCACGTGGTAGCGCAATAATTGTTGTAATCGTTTCAACACGATTAAATACTGTATTGTTTTGGTCAATTAGATCTTGTTAAATTATAATATATGTCATTAAATTTTTTTGTAATAACTTAAATTATTAGAACAAATGATAACTTAGTATGGTATCCGAGATCTAGTTTGGTAAAATTATTGGTACAAGTCTTCTTGCTTATATGTTTAATTTTCATCTATACCAGTACAATACGTACTTCTTGGCGGTACTGTACCTTGTTTTATCTCTCCAGGCGCAACTGAGAATTTGCACGTCGTGAAGGTATAACTGGGAAGCATTAAAGTATTATATACATTATTGGGTCAATTCTCTAATAGTTTAAACTTTCAGAGCAAATGTAACTTAGCAATTCCAATCATCTAGAACTGTTAGAATAGTAGAACTGTAGGATCATAACAGAAGAGCTGATGAAATATATTAATCGAATGAACTAAAAGAGAGAGGTATACTGCATGTATCATACTAACCTGATCACTTAATGATCGGGATCAGAGATCTCAAATCGTTCAATATTTCTAAACCGGCCTGCTGAACTTAACGGAGATGCCGTCACGGTGGCGAGTCGAATTATGCAACCAAACAAGGACTGGACGCAACTGAGAAACATAATTGAGCCCTCAACCCCATGCAACCGACACAGTACAATGGTCCATCACCTTCCAAGTGGTTGAGACTACACATCATGGAAGCTTACAACTAAATTTTCATGCTTGCACATAATTTCCTCCAAACTTTATAATAAAACCTGTTCATAATGCGTATGCCAGATCAAAAACTCTGGGCAAACAGTACCATTCAGTACTAGTTGTCACACTGGAGCCAAATGTTGCATGCTTCCTGTATAAGCAAATCACTAGAAAAAAGAAGAAAAAAAATTGGGTCCACTTACCACGTGCATGGCACTTTCAGCCTTTTGAGGTGCCATCCCCCACCATATGGCCCCTCAAGAACTTATCATGTTAGGTCACTTGGCACATGCACCTGCAGGCTGTACAATTCCTTCCTTCAATCAAAACCTTGGATACCATAATGTTGTTTTGTCCCTAATAACTTGATTACCATTTTGACAAACTTTGAGAATAAGATTTGGGACCATGACATGACCCCAAGGAATGCATCTGGATTCGTGTCTAACTCCCAATCGTTGATCATTTGGCGATTCAAATGTCGGCAGGATTATGTTTCCTATCTATAAGTTGGAAGAGTTTTGAAAAATTATTTTATCGGCTTCTGAAGAGTTTGAGAAAGAAAGACGTGTATCCATATACTTTTCAAATCTTGAACAACACTAGCCAAACACAAAGAACTTGTATTAAAACGTTGATGTGGGATAGACCAAACTTTGTTGATTCTTGTCGAAGAGGAGTCTGTGTCAATAGAGCTTTCATTTAGCATCGATCAAGAAAGCATGTCATACTTGTTCGTGGTAAAGCTCTAAAATCCACCCATTAATTTTGTTAAGCCCAGATTTGAGAGCTTACATGCAAGTCATTCTTGTAATCCTTCATACAGATTCCCAATCCATGTCTTTCAGAGCTTACATTTAATGTTGTATGAATATGAAGGCAAAGAGCTTTTCTTTAGATTGTTTGAAAGGGAAGAAGGAATAAGGAAGAAGGGAATAATGCCTTACAAGGGTTATTCCAGTGGAATCAGCCACCACAAGAGAACCAGGGAAAAGCCGTGGGGGAAGGGGCGACAAGGACCACAAGGTGAAGGCCTGTTGCAAATAAACGTAGTGGCTAAAAAATAGAGGAGTTGGTGTTGAAAAGTAGATGGGAATTAATCGTTGCAACTATTGTTAGCCGATCGAGGATGAGAAGAGAGGATTGGATTATAAAAACTTGGTCACCGGTCCGTCGATCGTATCAAGAGTCACTGCAACGTATTGTATAGTTTCTCGATGAGAACTTGTTCAACTTGATTTTTTTCTTATCGGACCATCTATCGTGTATAGGCTCACAATTACAACTTAAATTTATTCCAGAAGACTTTTACTATTAATTAGTTATGTATGAAAGACAATTCTCTCATAAAAAGTTAATTTACCTCGACAGTGGTATTTGAGCCAATAAATCAGACACGTATACCTTGCACGTAGAAGACAAACAAATCGAGCATAAATTGCACCACCATAAAAAAAAACGTTCTCTGACCATGTTGAGTTACGTATGCTACACATATTTAAAGCGTAAAACACATGTATGTATCTGTCTTGGTGTGTGTAAAAGTATCTTTCGTGCCTTGATGACCTCTCACGTGTGACAAGTTTGGGTCAAACTCTTGCATTCTCAATAGCTAAACCAGAGGTACCGGCATGAATCAGCACAGTTCAGACAATTCATTACATTCCAATTTCTTTATGTGAGCTAGTACCTTAAGGTGCTATTGTTTACTTAAAATAGTTATAAAACATATCTAAACTTTAACTTAAAGAAATCTTGATTCGTAATGGTACAACGACTTCCCAAATAAAGAGAGCTAGAGTGCTTATTTTATACGACAATCAACGATATTAAAAAAATCAATAAGATGGTTTTCTATTTTATTGATCTAGATCTTCGTGAGTCCGCACCCATATAAAATAAGGAATTTTTGCTATTAAACAATTCATTAAAAGTACTAAAAATAACTTTTGCTGTTCTTAAAAGTTATAGACAATCTTTTATTCCTAATATACCTTTAGCTATAATTTTTATTCTTACGAGTATATCGCACGGTAGAAGTAACTAGTCCTATAAATTTTATATGACGATCAACGACATTAAAAATCAATAAGATGGCTTTCTTGTCGATCTAGATCTTCATAAATACGCAACCGTATAGTATTTTTGTTTTAACAATTTTAGGGATAAAAGTATGTCACTAAAAGTAGTTCTTTGGTATTTTTATAACATTTGGTGATAATCTTTTGTAATTAAAATACATCCGGTAATTTTCCTTATTTCGGCAAACGAGTTGTACAGCCGAAGTAACTAGTTCCATAAATTCCAAGTACATCTAGAAGCTTTGTATATCATCGACCTGGTACCCGTTAGGTGGTCACTTTCATTGTCATGATCCATGTAGCTGCAAGGAACCAAATTAGGACAAGTAACCAAATTAGGACAAAGTTAGAAGGTAAAAAAAATGAGGTGTTTAATGGGTGTGGGATTTGTCCTTTTAAAGGAGAGTCATTGGGAACTTATTCTGCGTGATCTTTTGGTTTAACATGATTGTAATATGGCCTTTGGACTGCACAAAAGTCTTCCTAGTTGTGAAGAAAAACAAAGTGTTTACTTTTATTGAGCAGTTGGCCTCCCTTTCTGGCTTGCTTTCTACTAATTCATATGCTTAATTGGTTCCCTTGTTCCTATTTCATTACAATTTGGTAACATTGTATTTATTTGACCTTAGCTACTACATGGGACTGGCTCAAACAAACATTTGTAGCAGCATTTATAATTTGTAGACAGCCACCAAACGTTTGGCACAAGGTTGAAATGCATTTGATTTGAGTAGGAGGGTCAGTGCGTGACGATCGGACTGCCCGCTATGGTTAGTGATGCCCTCGCTAGGTGAGATGGGCCGCTACGGGATCTTTTTGACTGCATTCTCTTTCATTCATTGCACCCGTAATGCTTTGTGATGCATTTCTAGAACCAACAATATTATTCAGGTGAGGCATTCGCACTTTTTTTTGTGTGACTAAATTTAGAGATGTCACCCGGCCGGCCCAGCCCAAGCCTATAGGGCCTCCAACAAATCGGGCTAGGACCGGGCCAAGGGGGCTGCCAACCTGGCTGGGCCGGGCCTGGTTCTGGGGATATCTGGGCCCGGTCCAAGCCCAGGCCCTAGGCCCAACATTTAGGGCCGGGCCTGGGCCCAAATTTTTTTTTTTTGGCATTTCTTATTATTCAAGGTAAGGGTTTTTTTTAATTATGGTAATTTGCTGTTAAGGACGCTTTATTAAAGCGTCCCTAATAGCAATCAATGCTTTATTACAAATCTATAGCGACAAGAGTTAAAAAGATTGATGTGTAAGAATATGTTTTACGGTATATGGTAAGACTAATTCAGTATACTAAATCAACAAGTTTGGCTTCAAAAAGGTTCTCAATAATGATAAATTCTCAAAGGGACATGGAGTAACAAATATCATCATCATAAAGATAAAAGTCAAATTGTCAAGAAAAACTTCATCCCAAAAGATGGGGGTGGGCACGCGACAGTGCTACCCCTCCCCTTCGTCACTGGCTTCAGGTTCATTGTGTGAGGCTATGCAATGCACATCCGTTGATGGAGCTTAAAAGTCGAGGACAAAGCTACTCTTCTTGGTAAAACTTACACTTAAAAGGAAATACCTTTTGAATCTTCTTTATGTAATCTCTCTTTTAAACCAAATTTTGGGCAATCCGAACACTAGAACTGGAATTAGGTTCGATTATCTGAAGCTCATGGTTGGGCACAGAACAATATCTGTGCTGAAATAAAGCAGATTCCAAGTTCCAGCCCTCTCAAATTGTAACATAAATTGACAAAATACAGCAAGTGTGGGGTACACGATGCATTGGGGTCAGCAATTTCAATACATAAAGATGTTGGAAATTTACTCGATCCTATGACCACTATATTTATAAAGAAAAAAAATCAAAGACTTTAAAATGTGTTATTATTCTTCGCATTACTTAAATCTTCAGTACTGTTTAGGGGGAAAAAGGAGAATAAATCTGTTGAGGGGAAAGGGGGGAAAAGTGAAATTTCAAAAGTAAAGAGGGGGGCCTGAACCGGGCCAGACCGGGCTGGCCAAACCCGGGCCCGACCCAGGCCAAAACCGAGCCGGGCCTGGCCTAGGCTTTTTTCTGGGAAATGTAGGCCTGGCCCAGGCCCTAGGCCCTAAAAGGCCGGGCCAACCCGGGCCAGAAAGGGGCCGGGTCAGGCCAGCCCGCGGGCCGCCCGGCCTATTTGACAACTCTAACTAAATTCATGCTCTTATGTCACTTAAAAGTTTAAAAGTATCGTTAATATGTTTATCGCTGGTAAAAGGGCGTGAGTTTAAGCAATAAAAATAAAAATGTGACTCGCCTTGCAATTTCCCGTTTCAGAGTGGAAATATATAAAAAAAAATTAAAGCCAAGAAACCAGCACCACCGTGCACATGCTTTTATTTTATGAGATGCATTGAAGTACTTGTTTGTGAAGATGACTCCACAAGATGATAGTATTATTGTATAGTTCCTATTGATACGCCATATATTTTGGTTCTTTAATAAATAAATCATGCGAGGCTTGCATGCGATACCTAATCATTCTTAAAAATATATAGATCTGTAGACGAACAAAACTTACCCCCCATTATGACCTCTGAGTGGGCTGACTCTTGTATGCTCCCATGGTCTTACGGTCGATTCCAAAAAGCGAACTACAAAGAAGCGACTCACAACTGTATTCATATGACATAATTATTTTATCAAGATAAGATTGTTGTTTAGACATAACTTGGGTTATGGAATGAGAGAAACCTAATCTTATAGTTGCATCCATGGCAGATCATATCAAGACAATACCCTTTGCTTGTTTGTTACCAGAAGTCTCATGATAACACCTAATTGAGATGTTTAAGGAGGAGGTTAGGTGTTGTGGACAGAAGACACAGGTGTGGACACCTATCCCTGAATCCTGCAATCATGTCCTTTGAATACCTGCCTAAAGTGTGAATGTCCCTTTCGTCCCTCTCTCTTTCTCCTCTCTATCAACTTCTTATTGTATTAATTATACTTGTTTTTCAAGCTCGCTTCCGATTCTCTACATTAAGTACATAAGGGGTGAGCACGTTTAGATTGGTTCGATTGGAGGGTGGATATCAAACTGAACCGACTAATCTCAATTTGAAAAAAAAAATTGAACTGCAGTTGAACGGTTCGGTTTCAAAGGTTCGGTTTCTGCGGGTTGAACGGATTGAACGATTTGGTTTGGACTGTTTGTACGGTTTGGTTTGGGCTAAACTCAATTTTGGGCAAGTTTAGGCCCAAAAATTAATAACTTATATATACTAATAAGCTCCAAAAAAACTGAATATTTTTATCATAATTAATAACACTTAGTGAGATGTAGGAGGCGAGTGAAAAATGTGTGTTACGTTAAGGGATTTAGGGTTTTATCCCATCTAATATGAGTGGTTAGATAACTAGGTTTAGTAAAAAATAACTAGGCGTACGTAAAAATATAAATATGTTATATTATATACGGTTAGTTCGATTTATTCGGTTTCAAAAAATTTTGAACCGAACCGAATGTACGGTTTGGAAGAAAAAAAATCAAACCGATTGATTTTTATATCGGTTTAAAAATAAACGGATTGGTTGGTTCGGTTTTCACGGTTAGATTGATTTCAACGGTTTAAATGCTCACCCTTACCCTATATGAATATCTTCCCAAAGTATACTGGTACTGGATCCCTTTGATCCAGAACAGCGTGGGAGGCAAATAAGTTGTCAACTACTGCACAAACTTCAAATAAGTTGTAATTACTTACCGTACAACTAAATATACAGGTGGAGTTCCCTTCCACACATTGAAGAGTTTTGAGTGCATATGGGGGACACAGACATGAATTCGTAGATAATCACAAGTCACACCGACATAATGTGTTACTTTCTTCATCTCATAGTTCTTTGAAACCCAGATGATATATACAATTGTCCGTAAAGAAGATATAACTGTCACTAAAGATCATACGAGGCTTACGCCGTTAAGACCTAGCTAGGGTTTTAATTTGTGGCTGAGTCCAATTATAACTTTTACAAAAGAAATGCACGTTTTGAAACTGTTGTCCCGCTTGCTTTTGAGTTAACGATCGAAACATTTCTTTATACATAATAAGTTATCAGTAAACTAACTTCGTTGGAAGTTGATGACTATGGTTTGGAAGCCGTAACGTATGGGTAAGTTTTTCGGTGGTAATCACAAACTTTATCGATACTAGCCTAGGATCGTGGAGATTGCATCAGAAAACAAGCGCATGAAAGAAGGGAGCGTCTATGCTCACAAATATCACAAACAAGAGGGACTAGCTGCGGATTTTCCTTGGACACCAATCCTAGTACAACAAGATCTTTACTAGGTCAAAACCTAACCCCCTGTTTCCACCACTTACTTCGAGGAATCTTGATGAACTGGGTCTCTTCCCTAGTACCCAACAGGTTCCTGGTAATAACTCTTGGCAGAATTGTCGCTGCCACAGGAAAACTTGCATTTGTGAACTTGTGTACCATGTCCATTGTTGAGTAGATATATGCTATCTTGAAATGCGTGAGAAAGATGAACCAAAGATCCGTCGTCGTTTGTACAACGTACAGACCCCACCTGGGCCCGGTGGGAATGGGAATGGGAATCGCTCTCTGTTTTCTTCTTCTCGTAATCGTTTAGGTTAAGAAGATAGGATCATTCTCAGCCTCATGTGTCTTCATAGCCCTCATCAATCTTGATATCTCCTCAAAGGGTTCCAGCCTGTAGGTTCTGTACACACATTGATACTGTAGATATTATTCAAAATTGTATTTTTTTTAAAAAAAATAATAGACGATCGAGAATTGTTATCTAAAACCGATAAGAATTTACTAAAAATAACCTCTATTTTCTTGTACGTTCAGCACTTTTTGTCCAACAGACCTAAATGGTGAAATCTTATATTTAGGATTTTTCAGTCCAACAACCTTAAATGGTGAAAATATGCAATATAATATCCACCCCCTATATTTGGAATTAGTGCATTTTATTTTGTTGTTGAATTTTAAATTGATGACTGAAGTCTCGCTAAGCCAACTGCCCTTTTGAGGTGGACTTACTTATTCAATTAGAGGTGATATTATCATACTCTTGCTCTAGAATTTCGAAACAATGGACCGTTTAATCAGACTATAACGTGTAACATTGTGAACGGTGGAACCTTAGAATAAGGGTAAAATAATTCTCTTGGTTCAGGAGTGTCGAGAGTGATGCTTGATTCATCTGGAACAAAGATAGAAGCGATGTTACATTTTTGCCCCCTGAGATGTTATGTTCAAGAATACTATGCCTTAATACCCAAAAACTGTTAAGTGCTTAGAGAAGCTAGCTCTCTCCAAAAATTGCTACTTTGATCGCTTTTTTCTGAATCGCGCCCGGAGTACAAGAATTCTCTCGCGTTACATCCAGTTCAAAATCAATTGATAATGAGAGATGAGGCGTACAAGGCTTATAGATCGAGGCATAATTTGTTATATACTCGATGTGGGATTAATAACTCTCAACACGGTCCTTCACGTATGACTCGAGTAATTTTTAACTTTTAAATGGACCTAGCACGTAAAGAAATTGACTAGAGAACGGTGATGAATTAGTTTTTGAATTTGTTTGCCGGGTCTGGATCGACCAGCTCTGATATCATGCGAAAGAATCTAACTGAAAACTAATTGAAAATGAGAGGAAAGACTTATAAAGTTTATATTTGAACGTATTATTATAATATACCAGATATAAAATTAGTAATATCTCAGCAATTTTTAACTTTTTTGAAATTAGTTTGTGGAGGTCCATGACATATCCTCCGTCAAGTCTTTTTGTCCTTTGCTTACCCACTTTGAGAGACGCTGTAAGCCCAAGAAAACCTCCCCGACTAAAGGAGTCGGAGAAATTGCTAGAGTTACAGGACGTCACACCTGGTAAAGGGCTTCTACAAAAGGCTCTTCATCCACTTCCCGTTCAATTTGGGGTTTCCAACGTTTGTTATACTTGTGAGTTGGTAGGGTAGTTGTGTTTCTTTGCTCTCATCTCAGTGTGCGGTGCGGTGCGGTGCGGTACAGTCATTCTGTCTGACCTTTGTGCACTTGAACCCAACAACACTCTCGAGTTCAGATAAAATGGAATTACTCTACCAATTAATAGTAAGTGCGAATTTGATAAATAAATAAAAAAAGAACTTTTTGTTGTCATTCATATAGCAGGAATCTTCTTCAAATTTCCTACACAGTAGTTACTATTAGTCGTTAATATATTTAGTAATTTTTTTATTAACACTTTCAGCAACGATTCTTAACAGTATTCTTTTAGCGTCACTAAATAAAAGTCATTAAATATATTTAATGATCATTAATTATCACTATATGAAGAATAGAACAAAAATTCCTTTGACCCCGGAAGCATTTAAATTTTTTCTGAGAAAAAGAAATCAAATATAATTTTCATTTCATTTCATTTCATTTAAAAAGCTTTCAGAGGGTAAAGGTGAAGGTGATAGAAAAGAATGGGAAAGTAGACTCTTATTTCTTTGTTAGTACGTTGGTGTTTGATTTTCTCCAAGCATCTCTCTACTGTAACTCTGTCTCTCTACTGTAAACCAATGCATTAAATATTCTTCACATTCTCACTCCATCTTGACCGGACCTCCACTCCCCCTCCTCCCATCTATATATAACCCCTTCTCTCTCCTCTCATCCCCACCTCTTTCTCACTCCATCTCGCCCTTTTACAGCTAATTTTTCAGAGCCTCTTTCGCTCTCTCCCTCACTCCCTCCAATGGCGGATGCAGTGTCAAAGCGCCAAAGAGAAGAGACCCACTTGCAAGATGTTTCGGACCAAGAAACAAAGCGCCATAAATCGTCTTCGTACACGCACATACTCTCCATACTGGAAGAAGAGGAGGACGAGGAAACCCAAGACCTGTCGGCCATCTTCACAACCCTCCAGCAGGAGCTCTGCTCGGACTTCGCCCTTTTCGACGACCCATCTCCCTGCCCCGCCTCCGGACCCGACCCGGACAGCCAAACGACGCCACTTTCGACCTCGGCCACCACCGGCGACTCGAAGGGAGAAGAAGGAGAAGATGAGAAAGTGAGGGTTATCAAGCACCTTCTGGAGGCGTCTGATGACGAACTTGGTATACCGCAAAGATCGGAGGACGGAGGTGACGACGACACCGCCATCGACGGCGGAGACGGGCCGCTGGCTCTCGGTGGTGGGTTTTGGGAGCTTGAAGATGAGGCTGCTAACTACTATACTTTGTGGCAGTCTGAACTTTTTATGTAGTATATCAGGGGCTAAGACGCAAAAATGGAAATGTTTAGGGGGATGATAGTGATAAAGAAAGAACGGTGAGGGGGTGGAAACAGAGATGGAGACGTTTTTGGTTTTTGGTTTTTGGCCCCACATGTTTTCTGTAATATCAAATAGGTCCCCCTTTTCTTGTTTTTAGGTCATACTATCAGCAAGGGCAGAACCGTAGAACAAGCAAAAGAAATGTATAATTGATTCCATTTGCTTTCTTCTTTTTAGGGATTATTAAAAGAAAATGGATTATGTTCTCTAAAGGGGAGAGGATATTTGGTATTCTACTTTCTTAGACTAATAATAGTATCTTAGGAGATAACCAAGTTAATACTTTAATTGAGGCCTCTCCTTTTGCTTGAAAGATCAAGAGGATGCGAGAAGGGCAAAGATGTCAACTGCTATATATATTACTATCATCGTTGTGTCAAATGAAAAGGGGGGGAGGCTCAAAATCATGGAATAAAAGAGATTTCTAAAATACCCTTGAATGGACCAAGCTGATATTTATTTCATATATGGGGAAGGCATGTGTGTTGAATGCCATAGAGAACTTTTCAGTGCAATTAATTCAAAAGACGGTTATACCCTTTTTAAAGCCTACATGTTTTTATCTATGTAAGCGGTGAAGAGGCTAGTCTGTTTGAATTGATTTACAATTCTTATGCAACTCTAATTCCTTTCTCTTTCTCCTCTGGCCGTCACTATTCCCACCATCAACACTATTCCCCACTAGTCACCAATTATGCCGGACGTCGACAGCCTCCCATGGTCGTTCCACCCACTACCGTAACAACAAATTACTGGGGGATCTAACGAACAGCCGGTGAAATTCAAGGACAATAGGGGGGCAGAGTATTCCCATTCGACCACGCGATGTGGCTGTAATCGTCATGCGCTGCGGCTCGTGGTGACGGCTGGGAAGAAAGTGAAATAATTAGGGTTTGTAAAACTTAAAAATGAAATTATCTCTTTACCCTTAACGAATAAATACATTTAGGATTGACATAAGAGCATAATTGTCTTTTTCATTTTATGCTATAGAAAAGTTCTTTATAGCATAGTAACACATCAGATTTTCCGTATTCATATATTTCCCGTCGACATTTAAATTCTATGGCATTAAAATAAAGGGTTGGCATAGAAAATATCTGCTGGCATGACAAAATCAATGCCCACTTGGCTAAAATAGACATACATTTTGTTCAGCCTCACTCTACATCTACTACATTACAATTTGTAGGTTTCTTGTTCTCTCACATTTACATCTTCTAATTGAGCAATTCTGGAAGCACGGACAATGCAACCCTAGTGAGATATTGCTGAAACGAGCGTGAATTTAACCTCACCCACCCTGTATCTGTTAGCCTATAGTTTTCTGCTCTATAGTCCAACCTCCCGTCGCATTTTTCTAATTGAACAATATCGGACGCACGGGCACAGTTGAACCTTATTTTCTTCCGAGGCATAATAGGTAACTATGCAAGGTCATATTATGCTGGACAAGGACCTTCTTGAAAACCAAATTGGGGCAACATAACAAGGACTGAAAGCTCAAAAAGACCCAGAATAGGTCACGTGGTCCCTTTGACAGTGAGTATCCAACGTAAGAGTGCGTAGTCTGCCATGTCCCCATATGATTTTTTGAATGGTTCAGTGGCCCATAATTATCTTAATGAGGTCAATTTATTTCTATTTTTTTTGTGGAATTGATTTTTTTTTTCTCTTGGAGGTACTTGAAATTTTTGATAATCTCCAATGATATAGCAGGATCTTCATAACTATATCTTGTAAATGACAAATCTATGGATTATGTGGGAGATTCAAATGCGATACATCGTCGTCTTAGATGATAAAAGATCACGGGTAAACGTTTTTAACAACTTTATCTTGTCACCTAAACTTAAGTTGGATTGAATCCCCAACAACTTTTTACTTCAATTTTTTCATCACAATGGAAGAAACCTTGTCCACATAAAACTTCTTTCGGTGCAATCACTTATGGCACAAATTGATGTTGAAATGTGAGCAAGAAATTCTAGCGTGTCACATAAAATTTAATGAACAACATTAAAATTTTAAGTTAGTGGAGGTTAGTTCTATGCATGTATACGTACTTAACTTTTCTTTCACATCTACTCATGTGTGACTGACACAGCTTTACACGTGAATCTTAACATTCTCCTTCTCACGTGTGAGTCTATCCACCGTCAAAGTTCCTTCTCGCATCCTACTTTGTCGAGATCACCGTTCTTTCGAGAGCCATCGCATTGGTGCAAGGCCGAGGACGTTAACCTTGGCATCTAATACCATGCTAGGAAATTTTCATTGAGCAAAGCGTCACTGAAGGCCAGCATGAGAAATATAGGATTAAGTTAACTCAACCGACAAGTTTAAGCCAAAAGGATTCGATTTCATTCATTCGAAAAGCGGTGATACCACTCCGCAAATACACTAAACGAATTCCAATTTTGTCATTGTTTACGCGAACTGTCACTATTTATGTGATACCCAACAAAAGTGAGCTGGTCCAACTTTAGAACAGAATCAATTCCCCATCAGTTTCCTTGATTGTGAATCACATATCTTCAAGAAGCATTCTCATATCATCCTCCACTATCCCCTACAAAGGCTAACTAATTTGTCACAAGTGGAATCTACCGTTAAATATAGTATGAAATTGCCCAAGATTTAACACCAAAAAAAAAAAAAAGACACATACATACATATGAGTTGACAGTAAAATACTAAATGCTACAAATCTACCAATAGCCGCCCACTATTAATATAAGCTACTTGTAATATAAGTGCCTACTATTAATAGTATCACCAGTTAGGCCAAAAGTTCCTACAAAGGCCGTTGTGAGATTGTCTTTGACTGGTTGGCCTTTTACTAGAACAATAAGGTGCTTCCAACATTTTCAAAGTCAGAAGTTCAACAATAAAACCCATAAGTTACTCATTCCTTGTGATTTCTGGTTTGAAGTGGACCTTAGAAATGTGATGGACAAAGAAGGGTGACAGGCTTGGAAACGAAAGGCCGTGCCGTGACGGCATTCTTCCACTTTCTTTTTAATTTTCGTGACTCAAGATTGAGTCAAAGGTTCGAGATTACAGGTTCGAGTTTTATGGAAAACGAAATATTTAAAATAAAGAATAAATACTGTTTTATTAAAAAAAAATGAATTTTGACCATTTTCTGTTTCTTGAATTTTCAGTTTTATAAAGAAATAGAAGGGCTTCGGCCTAAACCCTGTGATCAGCACTGGGCTGGTTTGATAACCAGTTAGGAAAGTTCTCCTGAATCGGTGTTTTTTTCTTGAAAAGGGGAAAACACGATGTTGCCGTACTTGGGATATATTGGGCCAAACTTATTATCATCTCGTTTATCAGACGAAAGTCTCCATTCCACAAAAACGCCATCAACCCGTTCCATACGTGGTTAACATCAACACTCGTGACAGGGCTGGGATCGCCATGGTTCTTCAATTCACCGATAGTCATCTTAGCATGACCTTCAAATTACGCCCACTTTATTTCTATTGCAATCACCTATTCCCAAAGTAAGACTTTTGAGAACTTCGATCGATATGTTCAGGTTGTAGTTATACATAGATAGAAAGAGAGGAGAGGGATCTACATGCAGTGAGACAAAACAATGGAGCTGCCCCTTGGTCCATGATTGGCACTCCAATGCATAACATAGAAGCAATACTCCCATGGCCTCGTGTTTCTCATGCACTAGATTTACAAGTGGGGTTCAGGCCCTGTCAATCAAATCAATGAGGTTGGATAATCTAAGGGAATATTGAAGGCCAATCTTCATTAGTAAGATTGCTACGGCCACCAGCGTCACCTTCACAAAGCAAAAGTGCTTTAATTTCTTCAAGCAAGATGATAATGTTGTTGATATGTTTGCAGCAAAGTTACAACACCTCGACGGAGAACAACATTGTCATTTCTAAAGTCGTGGGGTAACAAAAATCCCCTTTGTATGATTGCTTTGGGACATATATAGTGATCTTGGCCGCCTCAACATTTCAACCCTAGACTTGCATCGATGACTATTTACTTAGGCAGCTTGCCACTCATGGGCTAAATGTTTTACGCATTTCTTCAGTAAGTTGGACTTTGTTGCACACATACTCTTCTGCATAGCTTAGTGACAGGCTACACGTTTTGGGCATGCTCCATTCGAGGCGATAAAGATAAAAGCTTTTTGGGTGTTTGGCACCCATTTTCTAAATTGTTGTCCAAACAAAAAGGCGTTGAGTCAACTGCCGCCCTTGCCACTTTTGCATGCAAAGTTAAATCAGAAGTATTTATGACCTGGTTTGAAAATAGAGTAGATAAATTTCCTTATCGAGTTTTTGTAGTTGTAGACAATGTTTAGCTTCCTACTCCACCTCCCGCTCCTTTTGCTATCTTATCATGTCTCTAAGATCTCTCCTTTCGTTTCTCATAGCCAAAAGGCTCAAGATCTCTCTATATAAATATTTCTCCTCTTAATTAAAAAAAAAAGAGAAGAAAAAACGTTACATTGCTAAGTACGTTTACGGACAAAAAATTATTGCTACACCTTTAATACAACCGAGAAAGCATTTTTAACGGCAAAAAAGTGTAGTTAAAACTGTTACAATACATCAGCAGTAAAGGAGAGGATATGATCCGTTCCCTAAATGTTAATTGTATTTAATTATGAAGGATTATTTTATTCTTTTTTCTAATGGAGACAAATGCAATACTGTAAGTGTCAACCCAGTATGATAATTATACATTTTCATTTTTATCCAATTAACCGAGACTATCTTTGTGCCCTTTCAGCTGAATGGTGGGCTATTCGTGACGGTCTTAGTCTCGCTTGGCAAAATAACCATAGACAAGTTATATTAAAGGTTGACGACACATATGTTGTCCAATTTTTACTAAATGAAAAACCCCCGCCCCACTATTTGACGTTTTCATTCTTGCTTGCAGGGGCTCTCCTTAAAAGGCCTTGGCAGGTTCTTGTTTCTCAAACTTTTGTGTGGACAAACTGGCAAAGCAAGCAGGTGATCAGCCACATGCATACAATATCTGGCAGCATGAGCTGATCTTTTTGCTAAACATGTTGCAAAATGATATAAGTGGAAAAGTCACCACACGATGTATAACTCAAGTTTCTAGTTCAGTAATTTGCATTTCCTGTTTCCAAAGAAAAAAAGGAAACTCTCATACTGTGGGTTGTCTAGCCTTTACTCTTCCTGCTTGGCCTCCCCATCCCCCCATCTCCATATTGGCCTCCATGCCATGGAAGTGTGTGGGTTGGCGAGTTACATGTTTTGAGAGCAAGTGGGGGGGGGGGGGGGGGGCTATTTATCGTTCTCGTAGCAGAAAGTGGACGAGAAGTACCCAGTCCCCCTCCCCCCAACCCCGCGCTGCCAACCTCTTCCCCATGAAAACTGCTTCCCACTTTTTGCGTGTGCTGGTTTCTTGTGCGTGTTTTTGAAGGGAGTTTGCTTGCTTAATCTGCCATGGTTAGGGCTGGTGCTTGAGCTTTATCTCAGTGCATCATGTGTTGGGTTGGGTTGTATTGGATTGGTTTGATTTGGTTTGCCCAGTGCGGTGGCTGCTGGGCGTTGGTATGGGTATTGGTTGAAGAATGGAGGTTGGTGTGGATCTTCCCCTCTCGGGTTACCTTTGTGGCACCAAGCTTGTATCAATCACTGCACTTCCCAAGCAACAATGCATAGATAGTAAATTGCAACGCTTCGAAACTGTATTCTAACGAATACAATACGACAACGTAGAGACTGCTCTACTGATATACTTTGGGCAGGGGGTCGTTCATTATCAGGGAAGTCATATGGACGCGTTTTTTTGTTGGGTTACCCCTTTCATTCTTGATACCTGGGAACATGGTTTCCTCAAACTTCAGCATAAAAGATGACCCAAAGCAAAAAAAAAGACACAACTAGGACCTCTACAGAAATCAATCAATGTTGAAATCAGGCTGTAAAAAAATCAATGCCCAAAGAAATTGCAAAAAGATTCATACTTACCTGTTGTCCTGGATCGATGGATCTCTGTCAAGATTTTTAGTATGAAAACATTGAACAAAAAGAATACCCAAGTACCAAAATCTTGTATAAGTCACTGCAATTTGAATTGAAATTAGCAAAGACTTCTTCATGACAACCGCGAAGGGCATAAACATAAAGCATCCAAAACTTTCCTGTTTTCTCAAACAACTACGGTGCAGGAAAAAAAAGATACTGAGCAAGCAAAATAGAAAAACTCCCGTCCATAACAAAGTTTCATCATTACTACATTGAATATGAGACCTCACTCTTCGTCGTCTTCATCTCCATCTCCACCAGCAGCCTTCTTTGCAGCAGCCTTCTGGTTCTTTCGCTTCACTCTTCCGGGACGGCCACCACCAAATGGACTTGTAAGTGAGAAGTCAATATGCTTCTGTGAGTCCATCCTCACCATGAAGGAAGGAACATTGACCACTTGCCTTCCAACCCTGGCATCATGAAAAAGTTAAAGATCATAGTTGCTGCGTTACAAATAATCTACAACAGGAAACACCAAAACCCATATACAAGTAGTGGATAAAACCCATAAGTAATAGCTGCAAATCACACACCAGGAATGAAAAACCTACCATCATCCTAAGTCGGAATGAATACGTGTTCATCAATAACCCAAAATAATAGAGCAGGTTACTAGCCAAATTGAGCAGTGAATAAGAGCAGTCTGATATAAGATGTCAGTGATGCATTGTGAGTACAGCAACAAACTTAAAAATCTAAGACACTAAAACCACCATACGGGAAATTAAAGAAAAAGTTCCGCATAAAAAAGCAATCCTAAGAAAGTCGAAGGCAACACATGGTCGACAATTTTTATTTGGTGTTATCACTTTCCTCTCCTTGTTAGTTTGAAAAGCGTGGGAGGTCTGATTTGGTAAAAAAATACACAAGGTGTTTCCTATTTTAGTCTCTCTTTCCCAATATAGCCTTAATAGAGGGATCCAAATAACCGTGGAAAGTAACCTGAAATGCAATGAATGAGTCGGGTATAACTGGTGGGAGGGACATTGTACGGGAAAGGAAAGAAACTGGATTAGCTTGATTAGGATTCTCTCCAGAGGGAAACAGAGATGAAAGAGAAGATAGTGTGCCTTTTCTCCTTAGACCATTAGTACAGAAGGATATAATGGCAAAATCATATAATATCTCTTTCATTATTCTCTTCTGGGTAAACAGATGGGGAGGAGCACTTATCATCATTCAATAATAGAGGTATATTTATTAGAATACGCACAACTCTAAAGATGAAACTTGGCAGATAGAGAAGTTTGAATCAGTAAAATATAAAAACATCGTGTCAAAAGTGAGAAGCAGAAAAGGATAAGCAAGAAACTAAGGATCTAATTCAGTTGAAGATAAGGGAAAATCACACCTGCATACGCATGCACAATAACAATTTGTAAAAAAGTTTGAGCTTCTTCACAATGTTTAATTGCAAACTTCGTATAGAGGCAGCAAAAAGAAATGGTGCATAAATTGTGCAAAAGACATAACAGCGCATAAAACAGATAACAAAGCGAGACAACTTGTACCTGATATGCCTCTGCCTAATCAGCACCCTGGCATGGTGAATCGACTTAGCCATACCAGTTTTGAACACGAGTGTTTGGAGGCGGCGCTCAAGGAAGTTCTCAACAGTGAGGGCCAGCACATAATCAAGCTTGTTCTGGTTCTCTTCCAACAGCCCGTACCTGTTCATCCTCCTCAGAAGTGCTTCACCCTCGAAAATACGGCGTGGATCCTTCTCATCAAGGGTCAGAAGCATCCTTGCCGCATTACGGATGCGGCTCAGAGCATACTGAACCCTCCAGAGTTCCCTCTTACATCGGAGCCCATACTCTCCTACGAGCTTTAGTTCAGCATCCAATCGTTCCTTCTCATAGGGACGACGAGGCTTCTTGAAGGTTTTCCCATCTAATATACATCATGTACTAAATTAGATGCCCAGAACTTAGAAGCCATACTACACTAACCATACACAACGTTTGGACATAATAGAGGCCTGAGCAAACACGAAAGTTCTCCTAGATCCTCTTTTTCAGACAGGAAATATAAAACTAACCACGTTAGCTCAGTTAAAAACACAATCCCACACTACAAATTGATCACAGAAAACACTTCTGATCCCTTGATTTTTAGTTGTAAGATTGATCTAACCAACCTAACTAGGTGAAAGGAACACATTTGACACTTTTCCTGGTTGTTTCTTTGGTTTCTTGGTTCAAGAAAATAAATTCAAAAGTTCTCATAGAAAAGCAACGTTAGCACCCGAGAAAAAGAAAACCAAAGAAAAACCTATAAATCAAATGAAAACAGCAAACAAAATGAGTTTGCTCCAATCTAGATGGGGCTGAATCAACTCAATCAGGCCAATTATTACATTTCAGTTAACATATTTTGCTCCTACTCTTCTCTTTTTTAGAGTAAGTTGAGATCATCTCCAGTCTCCACAGAAAACACAACAAAACCAATTGTATGAGACCTAAAATGTATCAAAAATAGCTACAACGATAAAACCTAAAATGTAAACGAACAACACAACAAAAGTCATTTAATCAAATCTTTATCCACAAACCAACACAACGCAGATACATGCACCGTGAAGCGTGAGTGAAGCAAATCACAAACAGCTTAACAATCGCTATTCTGCTCACTTCAATCAAAGCCAAGACATTTTGTGAACTTTTCCTGTTAAGTCCAAAATTTCTCAGCAGGCAAACAGGGCAAACGCTGTTAAAGAGTTCAAAAGTCGTATATGCAGAAATAGCAGAATCAGAAACCCAAAAAAGGAAATCAGCATAATCGCGAAATGTGATTTCCATCGGTACAACAAGCTAAATCAAATCAAAGTCTCACTAGCACGCATAAGATCACACCGCAAAGCAGGCGTTCACATTTGTCAAAGGCGGAGACGCACGCACAGAGAGGTACGTACGTATGTGTGAAGGGATGGAGAGGGGGCTTACAGTTGCGGTAGAAGGACACGTGCACCATGATGCTGCAGCCGCTGCTGCTGCTTGGCCGGCGATGCGGTTCTCAGGCCGCCGATCTGCAGTGAAAGTGAAGAAAGAGAGAACTGCGGTGTTTGTGTGCGCTCGGTCTCGAAAACCCTGGTTACGGAGGGGCTTTATATGTAGCGCAAAGCTGGAAACCCTAATGGGCCTAAGTGGGGAAGATGGCCTGAGCTAGCATATGGGTGGGCTCGTCTCTTGGGCTCGCGGACCTTCTTCTGATGCTTTTAAGGCTAAACCATTTTATTTTAGTTTTAGACCCAAAAAACAGCAACAACAAAAAAAAAAAAATTTGTATTTTGGAATATAGAACTCCAAGTTCCACGCAATTCACACTTGGAGTTGGATTTGAAAATGGCCCACGAATTTAGATTTCCAAGTTCCACACAGTTCACCTTGGATTTGGAGTTGAATTTGAAATTGGCCCAAATAATTGTAATTATGCTGTTTGGATCTTTATTTGAGTAGGGAATTAAGGGAGGTAGGGGTTATTGTATACGAAGTAATACTCTGTTATCTTATATGGTTGGGATCATTTGATTCTGAATTATGCAATATTTTCTACAAGTCTGAAGTCCCTTTCCCGTCCATATAGCTTGACAAACAATCAAAATTTTTGGTTCCACACAAAAAACATGATTTTCCACAGTAGTCCCTTTTTGTCGCGAGCATGTTTGACTCAATCACAACATCAAGATCACACCCCTGAGAAGGAAATTATATCTCGACGATTGTTTGCCAACCTTATCAAAGCGAATGGCTCCCTGTTAACTATAGTTACAAGATAAAAGAAAATTATATATACAAAGCTATTTGTTCATCATACGTAGACAGTTTATTTCGCGTTCATTAACCTGTGAAATTCAAATCCCAATATCACTTATCAAAACAAAATTGCAAATAACCCCTTTAGCTTTGCAACTTTGTCTCACTTAAGACCCTAGGAGCGATTGTGTCATGTACCACCCTAACGTTTAGAAATCGTTACAATTAAATCCAAAATCGTATATTAGTTAAGAAAAAGTGGATTGCAATTCACAGGTGCCCCGCATGATTGTTTTTTAAGGGCAAACCTATAACACATACAAATTTTGATCCTCTTTTACAATCCCAATTCCGACTACCACTTACCCACCATACCACCACTCCAATATGCTCTTCCACCTACTCTTTTCTAACAAGATTTTTTCATTGGAAAAATCCCTATCACAAATTCCCCATAATCCCCAAAAGCTTAAACATTCTACGACAATCACAAAAAACCCCCCACCACCACAACCTTCTCCTTCACACAAATTCACACATTAACCCAGATTTGCCACCGCCGCTTAAATCTATGAGGTGTGTGAGGTGGGAGGTGATGGAGGATTTGGAAGGAGGGTAGAAATGGGCACTCGCCCATGGTATATGTATGCGTGTATGTGTGTAGGGTTTGTGTGTTTGTGGGGGTGGGTGATGGGGATGGGGATGGGATGGGGCATGCGGGTGTTGTAGGGTGTGTGCGCACTGATGGTCGGTGGTGGTGGGTGGGGGATTGTGGGGTGTGTCTATGTGTGGTGGTAACGGCGGGAAAATAGGGGGAGGGGGAGGGGTTGGTGAGGACAGGTGGGGGTGGACATGGGGCTCATGGGTGTCTTGAAAGACATGTTTGACTCTCTATGTAAATGACTATCAACTTTTTTTAACAGAAAGACGGGTTTAGGTTCAATTAAAATAAATTAAAAATATTGATGTTTTATGTGATACAATTTCAAGTAAAAAGTCAATTTAACTTTAGTTTTTGTTTCTTTTAAAAAAAAGTTAGCCTATCAAAATTAGCCATTTGGTTAACATTTTGGACGTCATCTAGTGAAGTACCGTGGCAAAAATGCGGACGTGATTTTGCAGACGCACACCCTGCACTTCGCCGGCACGATGAATCCTCTCCGCCGCCTCTCCGCCGCACTCAGACCACCCCTCTTCACCCCCACCACCACCACCAATCTCCGCCCGCTCTCCACCAAATCAACCGCCGACGACGAGTGGAACAACGCCTGGGAGTCCGCCTGGCTCCCCGACGACCTTACCGCCAAGAACCGCGCCCCATGGGAGGCCGACGTCAACTTCTCTCTCTCCCCCGCCCCATCCGCCGCCGTGGTCCTCCCTTCCGACGCTGACGCCGACACTAAAGCGTTCGTAGAGGACATGGCCGACAACTGGGATCAGCGGCGAAACAGAAGCCCAAAGGCGGCGCAGGCCCAGGCCCAGGCCCAAGCCCAAGCCCAAGCCCAACAACTGGAGCAGGGAAAAGACCATAGTAGCCTTTACAGTTTGGAAAATGTGAAGAGGGATTACAGGGTGAAGAAGCAGAGGATACATGCTGGGCTATGGAGTAAGGAGATTGAGAAGCAGGAGGAGGCCAAGTTGGGTGATTCGGGTTTGGGTGGTGATGACATCGATAAGTTGCTTGATAGCTGCTCTGAGTATGCTTTCCCTTCTCACATATTTTCGCTTTGTAGCGCGCGCTATGTTTCGTAGTTATTGTCTCGCTTGATTACTTTTGTGAATTCCTAGCAGTGGGTTAGTTCAGTAATTACTATTTGAGTACGAGTCAATGTTTTTATGTCCCGATTTTGTCTTACTTATTCGCAGAAAGTCAAGAGGGGACATAATTATGAAACGGGGGAGTGAAGCACATTTCTTGTTTGACTAGTTGCGTGGTGTGTGTGGTTGGGTTGGTGTGTCAGTTGAAGTTGATTAGTTTGATTTGGGGATTATATGAAGCCCATTGATGTATGATTATGTATTCATAGTTGGACAAATTTAACATATTATTTTGATTGAGAAATAGGAAAGACGTGTAGCGTTTTCGTTTATAATATGCACATATCTGCTTTGGGTTGTTTGCTTGTGTGGGTTTGTGTGTATGTGTGTGTGTGTGTGTATTGAATTAGTTTGATTTGGGAATGACGTGTAACCCATTGATACGTGTTCATTGGTAGATAGATTCTGGATCATTGAGCAAATTGGACTTGTTCATTGCGTGGAATCACTTCTTTTTCAGCAAAAATAGATTCACGTCTACTTTTAATTCGTAGACCTTAGCTGGTCACCATTTATTACATGTGAACTGGTTCAGGTTGCTATCCTTGTGTTCAACTAATCAGCCATTGCTAACTCTTAGCTACTTGTGTGTTAAGTCCCAGGTGTAGTTTAGGATGGACTAGAGTTGATGAGTTAGTCTTTTAGTGAGAAAATATGAGACTACATTGGACTAGCTTAGTTATTGTGTAGTGCAACCGAGGTATTGATACTGGGTATCCAAACCGATGTCTCAAGAAAGTTTTCCAAAAAGGTTAGTAAGTACAGATAGAAAAGGAAAGCGTAATAGGCTCTGAGATTCCTGTTGCAATCTGGACTTCCCTCGATTCTGGCATCTGGTTTGCGACTTAAACATGCTAGAGGTACATTAGTTTATCTGGGCCCTGGTTCATATGCCTTAGGGAAGCCTAGTGGATGAATACCCCAACATCAAAATGACCGTTTACAAGAAGATGAATCACCATTAGTTAGATATTGATAGAGTGCTAGAAAGAGAAAATAACGTATGTAGAATTCGAAGATCCCTCGTAAAATTTCAGAAGATACGTTGCACTGCCTGCTGAAGTTGCATTTCAGCAGAGCTTCAGGGTGTCTTATTCTCTTGTGAAACTTTTAGGACCACACCTTGCATTTTGAAGACTAGCTATGTGTGTTTTTATATGATATATGAAAACGGCCAATTGGTCTTTGAATAGAAAATCATGAAACAGTATGCCTGTTAGATTATGCTTAGTTTTGTCACAGGCCTTTTAAAAGAACTGGAAACAACTGAAGTCACAATAAATCATCATGGGTTTTGCTTCGCAAATGACCAACATGTTTTCTTACACAGACATAGGATGTTTTATTTCTGAGGCTTCTTGGGTTCAATGGATGCAGGATTTTTGACTCTGCCAACGACGATTTAAACAACTCAAAAGTTCTTGGTTCTTCTGAATATAAAAATAAGCCCGATGGTTGGGAAACAACAGCTAAAGTGCAAGATGGGAATATATGGGAGATGTCACAGCGGGAAGAAGACATTCTGCTCCAAGAATTTGAGCGAAGAATTGCATTCAGTAAATTCCAGGTTGGTTATTTTTATCATATGTTAGTTGGCTTCATGTATACATTAAACAGCGAAACTGATGCACGAATGCACTTAATTGTAAGCGCTAATTTAGGTTCATGGTAAGAATATAGTCAATGAAGTAGCTGATCCGCATTGTTTTGCCGTTCTCTGTTGATCTTATCCCGCTGCTGCTTAAATTGTAGACCTTATGATTATAGCAGAATGTGTTGAGTCTTGCCATTTTGGTTTCATATACTATGGGTTCTCTGGGTAACTTTTGATTTTTAGTCTAAGCAGATCCAGATTAGACAATAACAGATTGACCATGCAAGAGTTTCGTCCGCTGGAATGGTGCCATGTCGGTAGATTTATGGCTTAATGCAGACTATATATGTTTCCTTAAATGGTGTATATTTTATGTCTTCCTGCCTCACGATTTGGTGCCATCTTGTATTTGCATCTCGAGGACTCTGCTTACTGCATGTTGTACCCAAAGTTTTCACACTAAGGGACATTGCAATGCCAAGCGTATTTGTTGATGACTGATCTTGGAGGTCTTTATTTTGTGTGAGTCACTTCTGCTTGACATATGAAATATTGGTATGCAGATAGCAAGTTTCATCAAAACTCACATATTTAGCCGGAGGAGACCTATAGATGGATGGAAGTATATGATAGAGGAGTTGGGACCAAATGCCAGGAAAGGAAAGGGTAGCGTCGCAAGGTTACCAAGTCTATCTGATCCATCCACGCAACCCTTCAAAGAGGAAAAGACACCAACTGCAGGCAGAATCCCCTCTTGGAAAGGGAGTTAGATGCTCCTTTTTAGATTTATAGTACTAATATTGAAAAGACAGTCATTTGACACTTATCCAGCTGAACTGTAGCACTTTTATCAAGTAATAGAAGTATGGTGGCACACGGTATTTTCACCAAAAAAATAAAGAAAACTAAAATTAAAATAAAAAATACAAGGATAAATTACACACAGCACCTGTGAGGTTTGTTCCAAACTATACACGGCTCTGTTTAAGTATTTTTATTACTCTCAGCCCCCTGTAGTTGTCATTGTGTTACATGAGACCCGGTTCCGTCAGAGCACCGTGAGGAAAAAATTAGGGCAACATTGATTTATTATGATCTATCGAAAATGCCCTTATGTTTTCATCCTATCTCTCACCACAAAAAGACAAGCTACCACTGCCATTGATGCCTGCCATCACCGCGCGACGGCCAGCCATTGCCCGCACACATAGAGGCACATACATATAGAGATTTGTGGGAGAAAAAAGGATAGAGAGATCGGAGGCTAATAAACGAAAAAAATAAAAGCAAGGCAAAGAGAAAAACAGAGGGGGACGGAAAACAAAGGGAAAGGCAGAGAGCAGGGGAAGGGAGAAAGAGAGAGAGCAGATCGACGGTTCAGTGGCGTCCTCCACTGCCTGTAGGGGTCAATAAAGAATGACTAGCGTACCTGCGATCTACCTCGGTGACCGCCAACATTGATATACCCCAGCAACGATCAGTGACCACCGACAGCGGTGGATCTCGAGTTGAAGAAGACTTTTGGGATGGATCGATGACTACTGGCGCAGGTGATCGACAACGAGGATGATATGAGCAGAACATAGAAGGGCATGTCGGCGTGGTGGCATTGGCGGTCATGGGCGTGCCGGTGTTGTCACGGGTGGGCCGATTTGGATGTGGAAATGGGTCGGCAGTGGTGGCTCGTGGTGGAGCAGTGTGGGGGTGGTGAGGTTGCCTACGGTATCACTGGAATATGTTGTTAGGGGGTGGGTCGTGGTGGCAATGGTGGTTGGCTGCAGATTGGGAATTGGGTTTGTTTTGGACGGTGGTGGCAAGGCAATTGAAGGGGGTGGGGGCAGTGGTGGTTATTGGTAGTGGATGGGACTGTTGCTGGGTGGCTGTTGGTGGGGCTGTTGGTGGTTGGTTGGTTCACCAGAAGGTGGGGTGAGTGTGTGAGAGAGAGAGGGGTAAATGGAGTTCAAGGTTAAGGATGTGCAATAGGTGGTTGTGATGGGAGCGGTGGTGGGTTGTGGTCGTGGGGGTGGGTGGGTCGTGGTGGCTACAGTTGGTGGCTCGTGGCTTCGCCAGCAGTGGGTGTGGCAGTTGAGAGGGTGCTGCCGGCGTGTGCCAGCGCGCGTGAGAGAGAGAGAGAGAGAGAGAGAGAGAGAGAGAGAGACTTGTTTATCAGGGTATAACTGTCCTTTCATTAATTTTGTTAACTCGTTAACAGAAAAATAAAAATGTGTAACTTAGTGCAATAAAAACACTTAAGCGAGCTGTGTATAGTTTAGAACAAACTTCAAGGGTGCCGTGTGTAATTTGCGCAAAATACAACTACACATGGTTAAATTACAGTGCAAAATATCCATTTTCATATCTTCTCTCTTTTTGGTTCTGGTTCTTTTCCTACATTACCTTTTTACATTTCAGTCTACCTGTGGATGCCGCAAAGAAGGAAGAAACAAAATTTTACAATTTCCAGTAGAGAAGAGAGGCTCACAAGAAGCAAAAAAGTTGGATTGGATTCCTGTACATCAGGTAGAATCAATAGCTGCGAGCAAATTAATCCATTGTTCGTATTTTGTGTCGTTCGAATACTTTGGGGCCATTTTCAGCCCACCACTTCTCTGCCTGTTGCTCGGTGAAACGTTTCCGACTGGAGGAAGACCAAAGAGAATGATCATTAAGCATGCACATAAGCATAACAAGCTACAAAATCGTACATGTTATAGTATATATATATATCTTAAAAGATGTTCGTTTACGTCCTTGGATTGTAATGGCGAACCACCAACAAATTAGGACGTAAGTTTGTGAGGATATATGCAACGGATCATGTGCAGTCTTGACTTCAAATGACTGTCGATGCCAGCACAGAGTAATATATAGTAAAATGTAGTTCAATAGTTGCATGCATATGTAGAAAATATAGACAGCGCCTACTGTAATCATGCCAGTATAGTTCTAGTTAGTTATGTTGTTAATACTCTAGTTGACTCCCAATATAGTAAGGTATTCTTACCTGAAACGAACTCGTCTCAGTTCATGGCCACCACCGGGTAAGGAGGAAAGAGTAACATAGACTCCTGGTTCATCTTGCACCACCCACTCTGCCTTCTCATTCCGAGCTTTGTTTGCATTAACCAAGGTTTGATTGCTTGAACTCTCGTTGGACTCGCTTTTAGGAGAAGTTAGGCTTGTCACACTGCTTCCATTGGAGTGGCGGCTAGGATCATTGCAGATTTGTTCAGCATCAGAATCTATTTTGTTGCTGGGACTCTGTCCTCCTGGCACTCTTTCCGCCATCTCCTTCAACTATCGGAACATTGGAACTTCAATAGAAGTGCAAATAAAATGCACTTAATGAGGGAAAGGGAAAAGCACAGGTACAAACAAATACAAGCAAGAAATGTAATTGATTAAAGTAGTTCTCTGTATGTGTGTGCGAGTGCGTTGATGGGAGAGGGAGGAAGTTGGTAGTAGAGCTTTGTAGTCTCGTTGAGCAGTCACCCATGGCCTTGGAGAAAAGTGAAGAGAAGGTTGGTTCTACTTCTAGTTGGTAGTAGGGAATACAGCCAATGTTGCCCTTCAGTCATAATTTCCTGAACTTCTGAAGGAATCAGATCTAGTCTCATAAATAAAACAAAGAATCAGGAAAAGTGGGCACTGAAGCTGTAGTTATTTGTTCTTATTCTTTTCTTTCTTCTATCAATTAATCTGGAGCTGAACGGCAGGTACATGGATATATTCATTTCTCAGTTAAAATTAATTTGCTTTGTCCATGTCAGGTCTGATCAGCAGGGCAAAGTATAAAACAGTATACATCATCCGTCTCCAAGATGGTGGTACCACCTCCATTTTTGAGCCATTAAAAATTTCGTAATTTGATAATGTTCAGAATTTTCGCCAACAAGAGTCTCACAATACCACCAGCTCTCCACCACTTCCAAACCACCACCTTCTGCCGCGACTTACCACCACCACTAACAAACAGCCACCCCCACCAGCAGCCACCTCCAAACAACCACCACCTCGACCAGCCACCACCTCTAATCTCCGCCTGCCCCCTTCCCCTCCCACAATCCCCAATCCAAAAACCTCCATTGCTGGCAACCTTGACGCAGCTTCGAATTTCTCAGGTTGGGACTATATATAATCCCTTGATCAGAAGCAGGGCCCTCTCAACTTTCACATCTCTGTCCTTTCACCAAGGGAGATTTCCAGACCTCACTTTGAGTGGAAAGATTGCCCTGAAATAATATCCAGTCCTAATTTAATTGGAACCGATCAGGATCTTTCTTAGGATCATTTTGTTAAAGCAGTTTTTTTTTTCACCCATGGATGGCAAGACAGTGACGCCATGGACGATGAGAAATCGTCAAAAGTGTGAGATCAAAATGATATTGCAAACATAGGGGTACTTTGGGATACAAATTATGTCCATAAAATCTTTGACTTTTGAAGTGATACCATCATTTTGAAATGGCAGGAGTACGTTACTGAGATTCTAACAGTTCCCCATATTTGAGTGCTAGATACCTTCAAAACAAGAAATTTTTTGATGAGTATGGCTTGTTAAGATATCTTTAGAGAAAAAAGTATCGTGACAAACACAGGAGTGTATACTTTATTGTTTCTACAACTTACTAGCATAAATGACAACCACTTGCACCTTGATTCTTGACAAAGGGTGAAGGTGCAATTGGTCGATGGCCAGTAAAGTTAGTCAAATCTAAACATAAGCCCTGAAGAGCATTCGTAACTCTACGACGATGTGGTGGATGAGACACCGGATGCTTCAATTTGATGAATGCTGAACCGCCAACACACAAAGTGATGGGCCATTCTGGGAATTCACCAAAACTCATAAAAAGGGGTTAAAAAAATTTGAGACCAGAGAGAAGAAAATGAGGGAAACAATAGGACGTCATCTGGCCAAAAATTTGGGGGGAAAAGGGAAGAAAGGCAGTTGATAAAGCTAGAGGTAAGTCATATCAGAACTTTTATTAGGAGGTAATGGCAAAGGATAATGGACAAGAGATTTACAACCTCATTGAGTTAAAGGATAGTAGCCTTGACTCGTACAACGGCATTAAGGAAGATATTCAGCCCATACAGCTCCTCGAGCTCA
Source organism: Escallonia herrerae (assembly GCA_033070095.1). Lineage (NCBI taxonomy): Eukaryota > Viridiplantae > Streptophyta > Magnoliopsida > Escalloniales > Escalloniaceae > Escallonia > Escallonia herrerae. Next base: position 261,745 of record JAVXUP010000553.1, read on the forward strand.
GTGCTTGGAGTGGCAGCCGTGACACACGGTCCATTCTCAAGGATCCTCGAGTGTAAGGGATTCCATGGCTAAAGCCAAGGTTCTCTCATGACTGTCATCAACACATATTTGTGCCTAGTCAACATATTCTCCATCACTCGTTTATATTATTCCATCTTGAGTTGGCTTTCACCTTAACACTTAAATGCACACATCTCCTAGAGTTGACATCCAGCTCAGTATGCTAAACACAATTGTAACATGTGAATAGCAATTGAGCCCTGCTCAGTGTACCATTATTAAGTGCATAGAGCTTGTGCCTGCTAGTTTTACCTCATTTTGGTTGGAATAGAACTGAGGCAAGTCAAACGACCAGTCTCAACCATTGTACTACTTCTGCAGAAGTCTCCACAGCCATGTGTCACGGACTCATTGTGTGGGCATCTAGTGGGGAAATATAGGCATAGGACCACACAATGTGCCTGACGTGTAATGCCACAGCCTAATGAACTGGCTTTGCACCGATCCTAACATCGCCCACACATTGGGAGGATCTGTTGGAAAAAGGGCCTGGGAGCCTCATTTAGTTATAGCCGGTCGCTTCTGCATGAGAGGGTCCATGGCACACGTCTCTTCCATGGAGCTGCCTGATGTTTTCTCCCCAGCCGTTAGTTTTTGGGTCCAAATAACTTTTGTCTTACCCATCCAGTACTCTTCTGACCCTACTGTCTTCGAACCTACGTACCTTTTCGGCTTCATTGTGCTACTTCAATTTTCTACGATACAGAAACACTTCAGACAAATTTGGTTGTTTCAATCACATTCTAACTGACCATCACAAAAGTTACTTCTAATGATTTTCCTGTAAGATGGACACTAATCTGCTTTAGATAACATAGTTATATATCTAAATACTCAGCCCAAAGTGGCAAGTAGACAACTCCTCATACCGAATACGTGGATGTACAATGATATTAACGAACACAGTACCATTTGGCATGGCACATGATGAACATATAAAGTACCTATGAGGAGGTACAGCAAGATTAGAGAAGTGGAAGAACACTGTGCCTATGTGCATACTGAAAAATATGACTAGATTGGTGTTCATTTAGCTGTAGAGAGGAAACCAATGAGTACAGTGTTGTAGGTGTGAAGCTACTTAATATAGCTATAGAGCTGACAACTATTCAAAAAAATTCTCTCTATTATATTCCCAGAAACAAGAGAAAGTGGGTCAACAGCTATGTTGCAATCTATCTGATCACTCTAGTGTTCGGTGAGCATGAAATACATGGGAGGGTATGTGTATTTGCGCAGATGTAAGGGTAACCAAAAAAACTATATATATATATATATATATATATATATATATATATATATATATATATATATATATATATCCATATTTAAAATGCAAAGTGCTAGCAAAACCAAAGTGTAGGAACAGCTAACCTGGACAGTTAGAGACTTGATTACTTCCTTTGCAGCTTTGTATTTTGCAGCTTCATCTTCTGCTAATGCAGTGGCTTCCTTCAATTCCCTAGATTTTCTTTCTAGTTCAGCCTCAAGAAGTTGAGATTTGCTAGCAAGATCTTCTACCTACACTTGTGCATGAAACCTCAACTAAGCAATGTTTCCATCTCCTTAATCCAGTTATGGAGAAGTCAAGCATAATGTGGGTTTTACTAATGTAAATGTGGACTTGCGGTAAAACATCTGATCACCAGTAACCGATATTACAATGCTTTGAACATGACACAAAACCACTAAGCCCTACAAGATAGATGACTAATCAACTCATAGACAAAAGGAAAAGTCCTGTATATATCTACATGATGATGGTATAATCTCTAACCCCCAAGCCCTAATTCACGATGCTCACGAAGGAAGTTTGCCAGAAAAACAGAAATAGAATGTCCAAAGATGAAAAGAGCAAATGCCACTAGATGCAATAGCTGTGCCATTGATTGTTGTTGTGACAGTCAATGTGCAAAGGAACTAAAAAAACCTAGGCTCTTAACGACTATGACAGGGCAGCTATAAATTTACAAGAAAAATAAGGAAATAGCAATTAACTAATATCAATCCCACACCACATACGGCACATTAAGAATTTAAAGAAGAAACATGGAAGAATGGGGGAGGCCTAGTGCCCGTCCCCTGAGGCTCCTGCCGTTGCAGGGTTGAGGAGGATTGTGAAGCAGCCTTACCCCCCTCTATGTGGTGAAGCTGTTCCACACAAGAAGCAACTATAGAGTTAGGAAACTTGCTTCGAACATATTCACATGTAAAGTTCTCCAAATTTGTACGTCAACATTTCATAGCAGTTAAATGACAACTAATTTTCAAATTGGGGACACTTCTAAACCTTTAGAATCTTAAACAGGCTTGGCAGCAGCCTGAGAACCGTCTAAGTTCAGAACAACTGATTCTTCACGAATCACATTTTCGCAGAAATGGTTTAAAATTGCCACTCTAGAATGGAAAATCTACAAGGTTTCACGAATTCAGTAGTTAAGAAAACACTACATCCTAGAAGAGAAAAGATTAATGCAGTGTAAGGGATAATGCATCCTTTGTTCGAGCATTTAAAGGTTTATCAACTATGCAACATGCTAGTGCTCAGCAGTAAAACTAAACAAAAGATTGTATATTATGGATATAAAGTGATTATGTTGAATATACATATAAAGTGATTATGTTGAATGAAACAACTTCTGCAGATAAGCTTACCTGCGCCTTTAAATATACGATCTCCTGGCTTAGACTTTCATTGTTATGCTTTGTATCATAAATAGCCAATTCTGCTGTAGAAAGAGCACGGGCTGGTGTAGGGGTTGCAGATAGAGGTGGACTTGATTTTGCTGAAACAGGAGATATGGCCCGAGATATCATTCTAGAATTAGGAGCAGAAGCTGAATGGACATGTTTTGAAGATCCAGACATGGCAGTTGGTGGTTTTGACCAAGAAAAACTTCCCCTCTGCATATTTCCATTTACATTGGGGAAAAGACGGCCATCATTAGTATCTGTTTTTTCGTTGAATGTGGAACTTCTGCCTTCAGGCGGATTCAGCGAGTCAGCAGACGAGAGTCTGGAAAATTGTCCTTGGAATCGACCGCCAGCCTCTTTTTCTGCCAGGTCACTGGATCTATAAAGCATATTCCCACTTCTAACTCTGGAAACTCGCCCAACAGATCCAGAATCCATGGCCTTCTGTAGCTTGGTAAAACAATCATCACAGACACGATATGGCTTGCTCGTACTTGGGGCCAATGATGCTTTCAAGGATTTCCTAGTGCTGCACGCTTTGCAGAAAACAAGCCCGCAATTATAACAATTGTGACGTTTTCTTCTAAAATTAAATGGATTATGACAACTGGAGCACACAGAATTATCAGCAGTAGATACCCATCTATGAAGACATATAACAGCTGTAAAATTTGAACCACACACTACACTCTTTACTTGCTTATCTTTCAAAAAATCGACAAGAGTAGGGATATGTCGGTCTTCATTATCTCCATGGCCCAGTTGCCCATTTGCACCCTTTCCCCAGGTATAAACCTCTTTTTTCGAAGTCAAGACGGCAGCATGATGGGAACCACAGGCAATTTCTTCAACGGAAATGTCAGCAATTTTACCTTCAATACAATTGGGAATCTTCCCATCAGCTAGAGGACTCCCCAGCTGTCCGTAATCAGGAGTACCCATTGTATATACTCGTCCCGTGGTTGTGAGCCCGATGGTTAGGTTATGCCCACAGGCTACCTGAGAGAAACTTGTATCAATCAATGCAGCTACGCACTCGGGAAATAGCCTATTTTCCTTATCACAATGACCAAGCCGGCCTTTGTCCCCATCACCCCAGGTGAACAAATTTTTCAATGAAGAACCATCAGATGGTCCAGAATCTGAAGATTTGTTTGGTACTTCAACAACTGCCGCGGTGTGCCAAACACCACAAGCAACCCTCACTGTCCGCATTTCTTTCAATGCATCCACTTCTCTTGGGATACTAAGGCTACTATGATTTCCATGGCCTAAGGCTCCAAAAGTTCCATCTCCAAACGTAAACAATTGACCTAGAGATGTTATAAGAGCTGTATGCCAAGGTCCACAAGAGACAAATGATACATGTATACCTTCCATGAATCCAATAATTTTCTTTGGTATCCAATGACTGACTTCACTTCCATGGCCAAGCATACCAGTGTTGTAAGCGCCATCACCCCAAGTGTACAGATCTCCAGAAAGTGTAACAGCACATGTATGATACTCTCCACATGCCACCATTTCAATGTTCATGCCACTGAGAGTGTCGATGAGCTTTGGGTGGGAAACATCTGCTCCAATTCCGTGCCCAAGCCTGCCTCCTGAATCCTCTCCCCAACTGAATACCTCCCCTTGTTTGCTGACTAACACAGCATGCCTACTACCACAAGCAATACTATGAACATCAAGTACCATGGTTGACTCCAGCGCTTTTGGCAAATAAGCATCCCTCTTATCACTAGACGATCTACCAACTCTAAGCACACCACCCCCCAACACTCCATCACCAGTGCCTTCTCCCCAAATGAAGATATCCCCAAGGGCATCAAATTCCTCATGACAAGAACCCTGGCTTGATGAACTAACAGCACTAGATAAACTAACTCGAACTGTATCAGCTGCAGAACTTCGACCATTTGTGTTGTCTACACACACAGGTGATAGTGAGCTCAGTGAATAGGTCGCTGCCTCTGCTTGAGAGTAACTTTTGGCAACTGCAGTATATGTAACAATGTCAGCAAATGCTTTCCCCAATCTGCTCTGAGGAATACCCTCAGCTACTGGATTATCTCCTTGATCCTGAGGTAATTAGGAATAAAAGAGATTAAACATAGAATAGGTGACTGAGGAAAGGTAAAATAATCACACTACCAACCCCCCCCCCCCCCCCCCACACACCCCGGCGAAGAAAAAATAAAGGCAAAAACAAACTTTAAGACATAAGAAGGATGTGTTTTCGACTCACAAAATATGCAGTTGGAGCAACTCTTCGACCATGTGGACTATCTGATGATACGCTCTCACATCTTGATTCACTTCTCACTTTGCGGTAGCTACTGCGTGCAATCAATGCCTTTAGACCAACGAACCAAATCTCAGCTTCATCCTTATCTTTACATATCTGTCCATAGAGAGGTAGTGTTGTCACACAAGGTCAACAAAGACATTGTTATTGTTAAGGTCGTGATCCGTCCATAGAGAAGGTAGTGTTATCACACAAGCCAAATCCTGTTTTGTGATTGATCTTCTCAACTTGCACATGGAGTACTCATAGAAAAGATTGATTACATCTTCTTTGGCATTGCTACTGAAGCCCACTTTGGCTCTTAGAGAAAATTAATTAGAAACTTACCAAATCTAAAGATCTATCATTATATATGAGAGAAAATGATTGATATTCCTTCTCAGGCCGAGGATACCTCTGGAATATTGCCTGATAAAGAAAGACACTGCTGAATTAGTCAAATGTTTGAACTTTGAGTATCGCCATTATACTTTTGAGAACAATAAGACAAGCTGAAAACCAAAAGAAAGATACAAGGGCGGCATTAAATGAGTAAATTTAGAAAGTGAACTCATAGCAGCAATATTGAATGCCTCCTCAACGACGTTCATACCTGCCGAAGCGCAGGTCGTATAAAGGACTTTCTGAGATCAAAATGTAGACCTATTAGACATCTCATAGGACTTTTCGTTACAACGACTAACCTTGTAGTCTATTCCTGGTAAGAACCACCAATTTTGTCCAAAGGTTGGTTTTCTTCTTTTTTAGTAAGTTGAAAGGTGTGCAACACAAGGACTTCCATAGGGGGTCACTTATCCTATCACCACTCAAAGACTTTCCAGGGGGTCTCTCATATCACTCAGGCCCAAGCATGTTTAACTGCGGTGTTCTGATTGTACCCATTGCAAAAATGTATGCTGAATGTTTTCTTCGTCCACGGTGTTGGTTAATAACTGTTAAATGTTACTTTTGATAACTATCTCTTACATCTCGCAAGCCAGGGAGCAACTCATGCCTACATTAGTATCAATAAAAGTTCCTACACCATCCATTTTTCTAGTGTAGTTACTATTATTCGTTTTCTGCACAGTAGTTACTATTTCTCTTTTCCTGTACACCCTGACAGTCAATATATAACTTTAAGCATGCCCAATGTTTCTGAGAGGGGCATGCTTTCTACAAGTATAGATATTATCCAGAAAATAAGGTTCATATAAACCAGGGTAACTTATAACAAGCTAAGAAGCAGCGTATGGAAAAGAAAATAAGAGGTGGGAGGACCTTGATTGCTTTACTTGTACGAACATATTTGCAAATGTAAGGAGAAAAGTAAGAAAACTTACAGTACGTTGTCCGGGAATAATCCTTGATACATGACGCAGTTCAAGCTGTTTCTCTTCCTTGCCATAGTACCATATCAGCGTTGACTCATCCTGAAATGTAGCCACAGCACTGGAGAACCTAAGCAAATGGACACTGAAAAGATGGAATGCTGTTGTTCCCTAGTTAATGCAACTAGAACGTAGATATGACTTATAAGCAGCATAAAAATCGTCCGTAATCATCGTTTATGGTATTTGTAAGAAGGATCGTGAGTGCACCCTCTGTTGCTGAATTGAAAGCCTACACTGGTCAGTTTAAGGTTGGTTAGGGTGCGGCTTAGAAAGAGCTTCCAAGGTACCCAAGCATGCCCAGAAGCCGAAGTTGGCAGGGGTGAGCTCCTCCTGCACATAATGCAGCCTCATATTTTTCCTTTAGCCTTCTTTTTCTGGTCCAAGGAGGAGTTTTCAGGACGGATGTGGCTTTTGAGGGCTCTGGTGAAGATATTATCAATCAGGAATATCTGTATTTTTCTTTGTTCTTTTCCTTGCAGATGCTCAGTGATCCCGTTTCTGAGTAATGGTAGCGGGGGGTCCGATGCTTGCTAAGTTGAGAAGAAGTGCATCAAGGATGGAATTACAGACTATCGGATTGAGAAGATCAGGTTAAACAGAGATGGAGCAGTTAGGCAACTGAAGAAAATTCAGGAGTACTTGGTGACTTCTAAGATGATGCTAGTTGGAGGCTCATTTGTGGAGGGTATAACCTGTGATGGACAGTTAGGCAACAGAAGTATCAGGAGAACTTGGTGACTTCTATGATGATGCTAGTTGGAGGCTTGTTTGTGGAGGGTAAAACCTTGATAGTATGATCTAAAGAAGCTTGAGAAGTACGAAGACGCTTAGATGATATGAGTCTGGATTGCACCAACAATGGGGGCTAAGACTTTTAGTCATAAAAAAAATGCTTGATGAGAGTGGAAAAACAGATACATCTAACAATAAACGAGTTTTTAACCTGCACCAACAATAGGGGGATTAAGCTTACAAGTCATACTATAAAGCTTTGGAAGAGGGTAGTTGAGCATGTACATTACAGAATCAGCTTAAAAAGAATATGACAGACTACCAACGAAAGTTATGAGGTTGGGTCTCTAGAAAGAAGTAGTTACTAAGTATTCCCATGCGACTATGGTTCATAATGATGAGCTGCATAAGGTCAACTGCTCAGAGTAGAATGAGGGTTGATCTAGAGTTGGATTAATTATTAAGTACTTTAGTATCCAAGAGCTTTAGAGGGTGTTTGGGATTGACTCTAGAATGGTCAGACATGATTAGATCCAAATTAAATCAGGTTTAAAATGTTTGGCCAAAAAAAGAAAAAAACAAAGCTGATTAAATCTGCTCTAATTTGCTCAACACTGATTAAATCCATAATCCAGATTTTCTTGGATTCTGATTTAATCACTTTTGGAGAATCAGGTTTGACCTTACCAATAAAGAAACACTAAATGCCCGAATTTTCAATTTGAAATATATTATATGGTAATTTTGACACAACAAACCTACTTTCATCGCTTTTAGCGTAGGATACGGGGATACGTCATTTCTAAAAATTACAGGATATGGGTGCGGCAGGGATACGACAAATATCATAATTTACATATAAATAAATATATGTGTGTGTGTGTGTAAATACACACATACATATATGTATATATGTACATGTGAAAAAATATTAACATTTGAGAGTTTGTTAAGTTTAATCGGCTGTTCATAAATATTGAAATTGCATAGCTAACTATAATAAAGTTTGTTTGCGTACTATTGTTATTTCTTTGAAGTATTGGGGTTGACTTTGTAATAAGTTAATAATAAGTGGATAATTAAATAAAATAGCAAATCGAATCCAGCCGTCAAAAAATCACTCAACATCAACCAGGTTTCTCCTCTTCTCTGGAATCACAGCCCAAGTTATATTGTTGCAGTAGCCTTGGGTCGCCGCACGCCTCACGCTGCTGGCGCGTCGGGTCCCAGGTTCTATCTTCTTCTTCTCCTCCTCCTGCTCCTCCTCCTCCTCCTCCTCCTCCTCCTCCTAACTTTCTCTCTTTTTCACCACTCTCCTACGAGATCTCTCTTGGGTGGTCGCCGGAGTGGCTGATGGTCGCCAGGGTGGCTACTTTGTCGCTCTCTCTCTCTCTCCCCTCTTCGCAGATCTGCCCTCAAAATATCTCAAGTATAAGTTTTGTTACTTATGAATTATGATTTAACTCCTAAAACTTATGTTTTATGTTTTGACCCTCAAAGATTCTTTTGAAAACTATGTTTTCAGACCATAAGTATTTGATATGCACCCAATCCTTATCCTATCTGCACCCGGTATTCGGAAAAAAAAAAAATAGCAGATACGCACCCGACATGCACCAGCACCCAAGGCCCACCCGATGCCAGTGCTTCACTCTGATTGGAGCACCTGTGCTTCAGAGCCTTGAACAACTTTTAATCTATTATGCTTAAAATATATTAAAGTTGATTCTAGAAACTGATCCTAATTTAATCAAAATCTACTTTTGAGAATCAATCTCAAACGGCCTCTTATATTGACATAGTACATTGCTTAGGTAAATATGGGCGGGCAGGAGGTATGTAAGCGTAACATATATTCTTTTGCAACAACTACGACCGACAATGCATACGGAACGCGATGGACATTGTTGGACCCATTCTCTAACAACTCAAGATGTTAGAGCAGATAATAACTAAACATGGCATAAGAAAGTTGTTTGCCAAGGTCTTGGGTTCAAGCCTTGCAGCTTTCAGGTGGTCCTCCATATTCTGTTAATTGCCTCACCTCGTGGCGGTGATCTGTTTTCCTCTTCACGTGCAATGGGTGGATTTGGTTTTGGGGGGGTGGAGGGGGTTAAAATTGTTTGGCCAAACCTATAATATCTTAAGCATAATGCTCGCGATATTCAATATCAAATCTCTAAGCAAAAACTTCATAGGACAATCATGAGGCCTGCTCCGGTTCAGAACTTTGGTAAGACGTGCATAGTGTAGATGATATGGAATACTTGGTGAATGAGGGCACACAAGAAAGGATAAAGAAAGAAACGGTGATAATCAGCAAAAAGGTGGAGGTGGGAACAATGTGAGAAGAACTTGTAAGACCGAGACGGTACGGAAAAATGCTCCCGTACAAAAAAGAGACTTCTTAATGAGGTAAGCAAGGTAGGAGAAGATTGATTTAGAGAGGTAGATGTTGCCAACCAACTACTTTCTAAATCAAATTTCCATATAAGTATGGTGATTCTCATCACTTTTTTTCATCGCTTTGCCAAGAAGAAAATCTTCCTAAACCTTAGTCAAGAAGGACACCAACTGTAGCAACATACATTATATGCCCAATTATTTAGCATCAATCGCATGCATGCTATGGGACCCAGAATAGGCCTAAATGTAGTGAAAAACCGAATTTTAAACTTGTTGTTACTCTATGAAAATAGAGACAGTCCATGGTAAGCATTTCGAAGTGCTAACTCCATGGATTGCCAAATATTTGGTGGTTGTTGCTCACAAATGATGAGAAAAACTGGCCTCCTTTACTTCTATTTTCCCCCTTTACAAACATGCCAATTACAACATTTGGAGAGTCTTGTGTGTCTTGTAAACCATTTCGGTCAAGCTTAGATTCCTCCCTAGCGACTTCTTCAGACATTGTTTTGATGGATGTTCATTGAGAATTTGGGCCAACGACAGTAAAGGGAATTTTAAAAGCATATTTTTACATGGCAGTAGTACCGCTAGACAACAACCAATAACTATAGGACTTAAGTTGTTTCCCTTCAAACAAGCGAAAAGGATAAAGATCATCCCAAAATTGCTATGAACACATTTGTTTCAGTGTTACATAACACTCAATGCAACTTACAGTAGAAAGTCGAAATGGGCAGAACTTTGGCTTCCCTCTGCGGCCGTACTTCAGCAAATATGCCCCTTTCTTAAGGGCTGTAATGGCCTGTATATTATATTAAAACAGGAAAAAAAACTCAAGCATAAGATTCAGTTCTCCATTCAAGAGCATTAATTGCAGTGAAATGAATCCAATACTTCCAATCATATCCTCTGCTCCCCCACCACACACAGCACCCGCGCGCGCGCGCACACAACACAAGCGTTTCTATAGTCATACTTGATTAACATATAATCCATGGCTGTCAAGAAAATGCAAAAGTGGCGATCATAGTGATTTTGCAGGTGAAATGAGAATGCTTATACATGTCTTGTATTATGCAAAATAACAAACCAGGATAGCATTAAATTACCAAATATGCTACTGTTATAAGACATAAACATACCATAATCTGATTTCTCGTGTATGAACTTCAAGAGAGCTCAATAGTGGCATTAACACTCAACTTAAAACTAACTTTAGAGCAGAAGGGCGGCCAGGGGAACAAGATCACAATCAAATACTAATCTCCTTCAGGGCTTCCCCCATGACAGGGGTCTAGGGAGGGTTTTTGTATGCAGCCTTTCCTGCACTTATGTGGAGAGACTGTTTTTGTGTTTCAAACACGTTACCTCCATGTCGTAGTGGAGCAACCTAACCGTTGCGCTCAGGCTCATCCTCTACTTGAAACTAACACTATTCCTTGGTTTACGTACTTACCTTTTCGGACGCATATAATCACCAGGCGAGTAAGATCATCTGTGTGGTGTGTGTGATGCACGAAATCGTCTGTACCTGGTCCGTGTCCCTTTCGCCGAGACCAACCCTCTGCAAATCAGCCATTCAAGGCGCAAAGGCAGGTGGTGCTGCAAGGCAGATGTTGAACTCAAACCCATTTGAACAGGGCAATGCAGTCCTTCTCTGGCCCATACACATATTACTTCCGATTCCCACTCATCAACTCCACCTCCAAACCCTAATTCCTTCATCTACCCCATTTTCATCATCAAAGCCCAGAAATCCAGCTCACAAACTCCACTAGAAAAGCCCTAATATCTCTACCAAAGCCCTCTCCAATAGATTTCAGCTCTTCAACAGCTCAGCCAAAGCGGAAAAAAAAATCTGCAAATTGACAAGAACAACCCTAAGAAAATTGACATGTACATTCATAATGCATCTATCAAAATGGAGCAAATGAAACAAGCTACCTATATTCATGTAGAGCAATGCGGATGGCAAATTCGTAATGACTCACATTTCGACAGAGTTAAGGTATCTTCCGCTATTGCAGACGAATCTGAGCTCCAAAATTGGTTGCACACAAATTGGATTCAACAGTCGACGTTTCGGTTTGGGAACCAAATCGAGTTTTTAGGGGTTTTGCGGAAAATTGGGAGGGATTATGAGCACGACGAAAGGGATGATTATGTTAACGTGCGCCTCTTCAATAACATGCGCCAGCCTCCGTTCTTCTGTGATTCTCTCTCCAAAGATTATATTGGCGCTGCCTTTTTCTTTTTTAATCTCTCTCTCTCTCTCTGTGTTCAGTTGGTGCCACGTCGGCAACTGAAAGTCGTTTTCGTTTCGATTTTGATAATATTAATATTAATAATATAATCCAATATAATACTCTGTTCCTGTTATCTGGGATTTTCTTATGATTGAGATGGGGCTGTTTTTGGGTCCTTGTCTGAATCGGACTTCCCCATGTTTGCAAATAAAAGTCCAAAAAGTGAAAAGATAAAGAAAGCCTGGCCCGCTTCTTTTTGGGCTTTTGTGGTGACGGTGTCGTATCAGCTTTTTGACGCTCTTTTTGACCTACTATAACAGCAAAATTTACCCTATAAAACAAAACTCCCCTCTATGCCCATACATCTTAAAGAGTGAATTTTTTCTTTCTGTATGTATAGGTTGATGGTGTGATTGTCAAGTCACACGGTAAAGGTTCTTATACCTGAAGACTTTTTTTTAGCTCTTGAAACTATTAGATTGAGCGCCAGATTTTAATATGATATCAAATTTATGTCATGCTTGTGCCTGATAGTCTTCAAGTCGCTACCTCACCGTACTTTATTCAGATTGTATCTTGAGAACACATCATATTGCATATTATGTGTGAAATATTATGTGTGAGGACAAGTGTTAAGTCCAGATCGACTAAACATGGAGATTGAATTACACGGACACTAGACTTTAAAGGTGATATCGCAGAGTTTTCTTGCAAGGGCCTACACATGGACCGTGACAAAGAGGCGCCATTTCTTGGTATGTTATCTAATAAGCGCTTGTCGAAACTGTTAAAAGTTGAGTGTTAACGTCCAAATTACATTGACTTGGTTTCGTATACGGCCTAACTCACAAGTAAATAATTTTCTAAAATGAGCTCAAAAAATGGAGGATTAATACGGACTCATTCACTTTACAGAGTTAATCATATTTGGTACGAGGAACAAAATATTAAGTTCCCAAAACTATTGCATTATATGGATTAATAGCCCAAACTATTTAAAATTATGGGACGATGGGAAGCTAATGCGATAGGAGTAAGAGTTAAGGCAGACAGAGGATTTTGTATTACGATTAAAGTCGGAGACAATACACCCATGTAACTCAAGAGACCCAGTCAGGGCATGTCTCGAGTGTCAACCTTGTCGAATATATAGCGTGAGCTGACTCTTCTTAAAGCTCCCATGAAATTGCATTAACACTAACTGCCGTTCCTGTCACAAACTCTCGTAAAATCACACGAATGCTTCTCATGCTGAAAAGATGAAACTGCTCGTATGGTCACATGAAGTGTGTGGCAGCTCTCTGAATATAGAGCCTACACTCCTCTACAGCAGCAGTTGTGAAGGCTCAAAATTTAACCTTCTGCAGAACTGACTTCGTATCCTCAGATAGACTACTCCATGGTAAATGGCGTCTAAGCTGAATGAGACAATTGGAGGAAGCTAAACCCCTTCGCATAATCCTACAAAAGGATGTTTAATTTCCTCTAATATCTCGTCTTCGGCTCTAGCATGAGTAGATTTGTAAGCAAAGGAACTGCTAAAAATGCACCTGTTTTTGTTATATGTAAGCAAAGGGTCTGAATATGGAATTAGAGCAGGCATAGCAAGTCGTGACATGATCACGGAACCGGTGCAAAATCTCGTGCAACCCTCGATTGTTAATTGAAGAATGCATTACACGTATGCTGAATCCGTTCATGTGTTTCCCGCTTAATTTAAGTTTGACGTTCGAACTCCAAGAATGTTGTAGGATGCGGGTCTCCCTTCTTGATGTCCATTTCATCACACACACACACACACAAAACAGGGAAGAAAAACCCTGCTTGTTTTGTTTCGTATGTAATACATCAAAGTTGTGTTATTCTGAACTAGAAGTTTGAGATCCATAAAATGACCAACGCAATGACGAGGCTCCCGTCTCTGCAGGATTGGCCGACCCTAAGTAAGAAATAACCCGCATGAAACCTATGGTAATGCCTTCACTAAACACAATACCACTTCACCAATCCATGACTACAACAAGGAGAAAAGAGGGACGTCACGCACAGTAATATGCATGTCTAAACATCTAATCATTTTCAACATCAGATGGAGATCAGAAACCGAAGACCATAAAGCCAAGAGTGGAATTTTCATAGATTGAGGTTCAATATCCGTAATCATCATCGAATATTGTATAGTCTCCCCTCCTGGCTCTTGCTTCTCTATCAGCCTGCAAATTATTATAGTCAACATTTTTCCCCACTGATCATCGCGGAAATTAAAGATTTTGTTAGTCGATAAGAATTAAATCATAAAGAAACCAAAACAACCCTCTCGTTAAAGCCAAGAGAAGTATTAAAACCTGAAATATTGAGTAAACTGGAATCAGATATGTACCATAATCTGTTATGTGCCACATGGAGTAACAGGCGTCCAACAGATAATTTTGAGGATAAAAACAACATAGAGTGCCAATGCAACTTACACCAAAGTAAGAGTGCCGTAGATTGTCAGCAGCATTTAATACGTAGCATCAGCCAAATGTACCATAATGCAGAGATAAGATTTGCATTGAATACTTGCCCGAATTCAAGTTACAAAATAAGGGTACAGAAAGATTCTTCAAATCTAGTGGATGTGCATGAAGCATTTGAGATAACAAATTTAGCTCATTTAGAATGAGAAAAATGTAGGATGAAAAATGGTGAAGGGAAAGGGGAGGGATGAACGGATTTCCCTTGTTCGGGATGACGGAAACGGGGGAGGAACGACAAGTAAGAAGGATGCACTTTCCTTCAGGGTCTGCTATACTTCTTTTGTCCGCTCCTAAGGTCTATATGCGATGCATCTGAAATGGTAGATCGTAAAATTATCAAGATCCTCTCAACCATTCCTCTTTTCTTTCTACTTAACCAAGCACCATGATAAGACATGATACTTCTTAGTCCTTCCAATTTATGTCCTCTGTACCAGACATGATACTTCTTAGTCCTTCCAATTTTTGTCCTCTGTACCAGACATGCTCAAGGACGAATTGTGGTGTAGGGTGAGTTAGTATCTGGAGAGTAAAATATCTAACCAAGCTAATCGAAGCTGATTTGTCTAGATGGCTCTAATGAATTCCCATTCCAGCGCGAGTCTCAAAAGAAAACTTTAAAGTGGCAACAAGCAGAATCCAGAAGCACTGCATAATAGACTGAATGC
Organism: Escallonia herrerae; assembly: GCA_033070095.1. Lineage (NCBI taxonomy): Eukaryota > Viridiplantae > Streptophyta > Magnoliopsida > Escalloniales > Escalloniaceae > Escallonia > Escallonia herrerae. Next base: position 276,754 of record JAVXUP010000553.1, read on the forward strand.
AAAACTCCAAAAATAAATGTATGCAGTGTTGACTTCTGAGTAATTATTGGGAGTAGACTTCTGATGATACTGATCTACAAGCAATTCCAGAACTTGAAGCTAGGACCATGGTCAATCAAATACTCTAATATTAAGTTGTAACTCGGCCCAAAAAAAGGACCATCAGAATTTTAGCGTTTCATATTATGCGGGTCACTGCAATTGCATGTTCCCTTATGAGTATGTCAACCCAAGCGGCCGTATCATTTCAGATAACAAGGGAAATAATCATTCAAGTGTTTGAAAGTAACGGAAGGTTATCAATAAAGGCCATACCCTGCTTATGAGCCTCTCAAATTCTTCTGTTCCATTCTCCTCTATATATCTCTCTGCGGCAGTTAAAATATCATCTGGTTTACGGAAAATATTCTTTTTACGTGGGATATACCAGATTTTAATCTGCGGATCCCTGTAGAAAGGTCTAATGAAGTGTGCATAAACATATGCTGCTCCGTTGAAGTAAGGTAGCGCCAACCAGCATGTAGCAAACAGCCTAACATAAGGCCAAATGGGGAACCTCAGTAATGAAAAAAAAATCAGAATTGAAAAAAATATATCCATATATATCTACCTTGACACACGCATTTTTTAAATAACATAAAAGGAACAACACATTTCATGTATAGCAGGTTAAGTTGCACCTTTGTAATGAGCATCAATGAGAACTTTTGTGCCATTTTTGACAAGTTTAGCAATGGTGAAAATAACATAGGTTAACAAGCACACCCCGTCATTGTGAGTAATTATCTTATCTTCGTACTTTAACTATTTGGGAGCAGCGAAAACAGGTGCAAAAGACGGTGAGCAGTTATTGCCCTCAAACAGTCAAACATCAGGGAACAAAAGTTGCCAATATGTCTTTTCGTAGCTGAAAATTTACATTAGGGGCATGTAGTAGTACCCATCCAAGGTTTGTAATCCTCATACATCTGATAACAATCTAATGTTACTTACGTTTCCAAAAAGAAACCAACGTGATCATTCCTATGTGTATACACGCTTGTATGATATAAAAAGTTTGTTGATAACTAACATTTATTAACGGTCGGCCACATGGTATAGTAAGGGACTCATTTTGTGAAACGAACAATTATCTCCACACAGAACTTGGCTGTTTTGGCGATTTGGTGCTTAGGAAGTCTCTATATCCACATTCGTTTTGATTCTAAGTTTTAATTTTTTGTGATTATAGGAAGAGTGGGAAATCATAGTATTGTGGTCAAGTGGCACCTTTTTGGAAGCAATAAGAAGAATAAGAATATGCATTAGCTGTCTAAGTACCACAATAAGAAGAATAAGAATATGCATTAGCTGATACCAAGTTTACGCATCACTTGATGGAAATGAAAGCACAGATTTCAGTAACACCCTGTGCCTCCAGTAGCAGCCAACATGGATATCAGGAATGTCTACAGTCATCTCAGTTTTGTGAAAATTGAAGTGGGTGGCACTAAGACTGATATTAAACTATGGGCGACTAAGTGCAGGACTAATGTATGCAATCTTACCCCATTTTTGCGAGAGCCCGATTTTATGATTAATGGGTAATTAACAGTAAGCAAGATGCTTTTGGTCACTGAAATTAATTCTTACAGGTCTATATTGTTGAGGGAGCTGGTGCAAGAATTATTAGTCATAGTAGAACAATTGTCACAAAGAATTACCATTTACCAACGGAAAAGGAGAGAAACATTTGGCATATGACTAGTTTACCATTCAAGAAGCTTGGCAAATGTGAGCTCAAATAGTGTGAGCAAAGAGTATAGAACCCAATATGTTAGCCATTGCTGGTCATCCGCACGAGACCTGGTCTCTATTGCCCTAATTGAAGCATATCTGCACCAAAGCCACAAAAGTTATGGCGTTGAAGTCCAATACTTGCACAACGATGATACGATTATAAGTCCACGAACTTATTTGATGTCTAACTAGTTAAAGATTGCCATATTAAAGCCTTCCTTCATTCCTAAAAAAAGTCACCTAAAACTAAACTGTTGCAAACATTTATGCATTCAAATAGCTATTCCAAGATGAGGAGGGCTTGACAGAAAAACCAAAGGCACTCCTCGCATTTGAACACATTCTAATATCCCAATATGTAAAACGCTGTTTCCACTGCTTATATGCGTTTACACCTCTTTTTCGTTGCCAAAGATGCATTACATTGGTAATTGTTAACCACTTAAGAACCAGTAAAATGGTGGAATAGCATTAAGGGGGTATAAATAGCCTCCCCAGCACACAATACTCGACAACACAAACTCTGCAATCCTGCAAGCAAACAGACGTTGCAATAAAGCATCTTATACTTGGATTTGAATTGAGCAAACGGTACAAGAATCAAACTTACAGAGGATAAACAAGAGTAATCACTGGCCTGCAAAAGGAAAAAGAAAACCCCAAAATGTTGAATTAGTAGGCAAAAACAATGAAACAGAAAGCATTACAAGCACGCTTGGGAGGCAAATTAAACGTTTGATTGCAACTAAAAGATTATACTTTAACTGATACATGACTGTCGTTAATGTTGCAAGATAGTGAGAAGTAAAACAGAGACATGCGTGGCATTACCCAACAAGGACATCAATATTCTTGGCCACCACAGATAGAAAATTCCCAGAACCCATCTCAATTCTGGCGTTGCAGTTCTCTATGTAGAGTGTAAAACATGTGTGTGAGAGTGTTTTATAGAGCACTTGTACAACGCGTGCATGATGAAAGTGAAGTGTAAAAGAATATGGAAAGTCTGAAAAGGTGATTGATTGACAGAAGAAAGGCGCCAATTTCTCGAGAAGAATCTTATGAAACGCGAAGAAAGAGGCACCGAAATTTTCGTTGTGTATAAGGGTTCTCGGTCGGCATATCTATCTATCAAAATTGTCTTCAAGTTCTTCCTATCGGTACAAGATGTGCAACAAGCTACACATTCAAGCCAAGGACACTAATTAGTGCCCGCCATGGGGGACTAGGTCAGACAGATTGTCGAAGCACAAAGTTCTCCAAATGGATCTTTGCCTTTAGAGGTAGAAGGTTTTAGCAAAAAGGACAGCAAGATTTTGCCATTACCGCATTATTGATTGCTTTTCATTGCGACAAGTTTCGGAGTCAAAGTTCTCAATTTTCACTACGCATGAGACAATAACACATGAAAATAGTGATACCGTAAACTGATCCTGAAACTATTGTTAATTTTAACTATTTAATACATATGTTATATAGCGAGCAATCAAATTTTATCTCCGACGGCCGACCATCCATGCCATCAGTGTGGACTGGTCAGATTACAATTTATTTTTATCCAACTTACAATTTTTACATGAAAGAATCTTCAAAAGCTCAATTATAAAAGATCGATGAATACCTTTTGCAACATTCTTTTTCTCATTTTTTTGCTTAGAAAAGTATACTCAACTCACGTAATCACTTCCATAACGGTCACTACGGATCACTTTTATCGACTAAAGAGTGACAACAAAAAAGAACATTTTATTAATTGCATTGTGCTTGGACTCCAACTCCGGAACGAGATCATTAGTTTTTTTATTTTGGTTAAATGTCCTTTATTACTATGAAAAGTATACAATCATCAATACATAGGTGAGGCAAGCCTCCCTCTTACTTCCCAGAAACAACACCTTCCCTTGTTCTAGCCAGTGTAGTATTGCTAAGGGAATACCCCGTGCATCACACAATTGTCTATTACAAGGATTATCCTTTAATTTTTTCCGGCTTATACACGAAATTTTATCCATTCTCCAATTGTTTTAATGACCTGCTGAGTTTCCATCTGTTTCTGATCAAAACTTCATTTATTTCTGACCTCGCAAAGACAATACACTGTTACTGCCACCACCAGTTTACTGAGTCTATTTCTGAAACTTTTTTCCCTCTGAAGTTTTGGACGGCAAAACCCAGAAATCCCATCCAATTTGTATACTGGTTGCCTATGTTCAGTTTTTTCAGTACCTCCAGCCAAACACTCCGAGACAATGTGCATTCCATTAAAATATGCTCCAAGGTTTCCTGGCTATTAGTGCACAAAACATAAACCATCTTCACTAATCATATTCCAAACCTTTAATCGATCTCTGGTCCTTAGTCTGCGCTTGCATGTTAACCAGAGGAAGAATGCACATTTTAGAATATATCCTTTGAACCAGATTAATCTCCGCCATGGCACTTCATTTCTTGTTGTCCTTATAGCTTTCCAAGCAAATTGAACTGTAAATGTACCATTTACTGTCAGTTTCCAAAATACCTGATCTTCATTTGTAATATCCGGGCTTCCCATAATGTTAATTATGGAATGAATTTGTCTTAGAGCATGAGATCTTGGAGGTGGAAGGTCCCAACCACCCTGAGATGTAATGGAGCTCACTTTGGCATCTATGCAGCTACCAAGATCATATAAAGGTCTGTAACTATATTTGTTAACCACGAGACCTCCAGGCAGCCAATTATCCAGCCACAACCAAGTAGAATTGCCATTCCCAACTTTATATAGAATCCATTCTTGTAATCTATTCCTTAGCCTGAGGATTTTGAACCAAGTCCATGATGTATCGGCAGGGGCTTTAAATGTCTAGAAATTCCTACCTTTTATAATATAAGAATGACACCATTTCAACCAGAGGGTATCTTTTTTGCTAGCTATATCCCATACATGTTTACTTATGGCAGCATAGTTCCATTAAGTGAGACATTTTAACCCCAGGCCCCCCTTCTTTCTTAGGCATACATACGTCCTTCCACGCCACCTTTGCCCCTGAACATTTTATACTATACGAGGTAGATGCTTTTCGAATTTCTTTTTTTGCCTCGCGACAGCGGTAGTCAATAACTAATGGGTCGAAGTACTCACATTTGCAAGTTTTGTTCATCAAAAAGTGGTTCTTGACTTGTCTTTTGCATTGTGCCCAACTTATGCATTCTGTTGTCATCATTATTGTGACTATTAGATCTACTTTGTGAATGTGCACAACAAATTCTTTGACAGACCGAGGACTATTAAGAAAGTGTTACGAGTAATTAATAGTCAATTGAATGTCAATGTTCTTACAAAATCAAAATCATACCTAGAGGATCATAAAATGATCGTTCATAGTTTTGTACGTACCCTTTGTGCTAACCCCTCGTCGTAGGAAAATACGTTGATAACCATTGACTTGTTTCCATAGAAGGCCACTAAAGTTGCTAAGTTAGCATCGTCAATTTGCACATTACAATATATTCAAGAAGGAATAATCAAAGTCAGAAGTTTATCAAATCATAGCTGAGATACCATGTTAACTTACTATCCGTTTTAAAAGTTTAAGCTGATAAAGATTGAGTCCAATATATATATATATATATCATCACGCTTTATCAAAAGTTATTACGGAAGAAAAAAGAGGAAGAATCAGAAACGAAAAATAGCCTTATCCTCTCGAGTACATGACTCCTCTTCTTTGCCTCTCACATACTTAAATAACGCTGGTGATGGCTTGGGGTTTTGTAATATAGCATTATGGTTAGGAATATAAAATCTTTGGACTAAAGATCCTCTCCAGTGCGCGGATGAAATGATGATATGTCCAATGCAATTTAAGTAAGTTGCCTAGTTAAGACCTAAAGTGCGCCTATGAGTTGAAAAAGTGTCTAATGTAATTTAAGCGAGTTGTCTAAAAGTTCGTTTGAGATTGATTAGAAAAAGTAGATTCAGCTTAAACTTAATCAGCTTTCAAAATCTAATTTAATCAGAATCAGTTTACTGTTTGACAAAAGTAATTATAAACTAGATTAAATCTATAAAAGGTGTATGGATAAAAAGTACTTAATTCATTTTTACTATGACAAAATGACCGTAAAGGACACTTAATAAACAATAGGAAAAGTACTTAAACACTTAATAAAAAGTACTTAAATAAAAAGTACTTAAACACTTAACAAAAAGTACTTAAATCAGTTTTTTGTATCCATCTTTGTGTTTTAGCCGTAGGAGAATAGTATAACAATAGGAGAAGAGATAAACTCCAGAAACTATCTAAGAGTCACACTTTATTAATTAAGGAGTATGAGAAGTTTTTTTATGAAAAATATGAGGATAGGATGGTAAATTAGAAGGTGAAACCTGATTATAAAAAGTGATTATTTCATAATTCTCATTTTTGAAGATTATGGATATTAAATCAGTTTTTAACTTTTGGAGATAGATTAAATCTCTTAATCTCTTTTGTCAAACATCCACATACCTGATTTAATATAGATTAAATCAGGTTTGACCATCCATTAATCAATCTTAAACATCCTCTAAGACTTTTGTTGACAATTTTATCGTTAAAAGTAAACTACCCATGCACTAGCCACGCGTCAGTGCATTAAGGATCAGTATCATTAATTATTATAAATCGATGTCGGTAATATATGTGTGTATATATATATATATATATATGGGAGCTGATCCGTTGATAGCACTAGCAAAATAGGAGATTTTGCTAGCGCGATCTGGTCGTCCATCCAGTGGGATGGACGGCCGGCCTAGATCATTTTTTTTTTCAAAAGCTGTCAGTCGTCCGCTACATAGTGTAGCGGACGGACTTTTTTACCATATTGCCCCTCGTCCTCGTCCGCTACACTATATGGTGGATAACTTTTTTGGCCCGACACCGTCAGTCAAAAAGTCGTCCGCTACACTGTGTTGCGGACGACTTTCCGACAACTTTTGCTTGACATGACTGACACAATTTCAGATTGTCTGTACCATAGATACGGCACACGTCCGCTGCACCGTATCGTGGACAGTATTTTTTTTCTCCTTCAGCACAATTTTCTTCTTCTTCAGACTCGCTTCCATTTTCAGCTCCCTTCAAGCTTCGAGATTCCGTCGAATGTTCATTATTTTTCTGACTTTTAGGTTCTTAATTGTGCCGTTTGAGATTCTGTCGATGTTGAGATTGTTGATTGTTAATCGTACGTTTTTTATTATTAATCGATATTGAGATTGTTGATTCCGTGACTAAAACAAGTCTTCGATCACCAATTTATTAAAAACAGGAGATCTTCAACACAATGTATTTGGACATTCGCTACACTGAGTAGCGGACGGAGAAGCAGAAACAGTCAACTTCAACACTTGAAAAATTTTTCATTTGGACGTCCGCTACACTGTGTAGCGGACAGAAAAGCATAAACAATCAATCTCATTACTTAGAAAAATTTTCAGTATTTGGACGTCCGCTACACTGTGTAGCGGACGGAGAAGCAAAAACAATCAACCTCAACACTTAGAAAAAATTTTAATATTTGAACGTTCGCTACACTGTGTAGCGGATGGAGAAACAGAAACAATCAACTTCATTACTTAGAAAATTTTTCAGTATTTAGACGTCCGCTACACTGTGTAGCGGACGGAGAAGCAGAAACAATCAACCTCAACACTTAGAAAAAATTTCAGTATTTGAACGTCCGCTACACTGTGTAGCGGACGGAGAAACAGAAACAATCAACTTCAACACTTGAAAAAAAATTTAGTATTTGGACGTCCACTACACTGTGTAGCGGACGGAGAAACAGAAACAATCAACCTCATTACTTAGAAAATTTTTCAGTATTTGGACGTCCGCTACACTGTGTAGTTGACGGAGAAGCAGAAACAATCAACTTCAACACTTTGAAATTTTTTTAGTATTTGAACGTCCGCTACACAGTGTAGCGGACGGAGAAGCAGAAACAACCAACTTAGAAAATGTTTCAGTATTTGGAAGTCCGCTACACAGTGTAGCGGACATAGAAACAGAAACAACCAACTTCAACACTTAGAAAATTTTTCAGTATTTGGACGTCCGCTATATTGTGTAGCGGACGAAGAAGTAGAAACGACCAACTCAGAAAATGTTTCAGTATTTGGACGTCCGCTACACAGTGTAGCGGACGAAGAAGCAGAAACAATCAACTTCATTACTTAGAAATTTCAGTATTTGGACGTCCACTACACTGTGTAGCGGACGGATACTCCATCAGCTAAAGAATTCTCAATGAATTTTGTTTCCCACCATTCACAAACATTCTCAATGAGAGCAAAAAAACTAACTCTAATCAAATCAAATGTCCACTGATATGGACACAAATCAGTTAAATCACTCAATCATTCAACACAAATCAACTGATCTCAACCCCAAAAAAATCACACCAATGACAGCTTTCTAAATAAATAATCACGATTTATTAAAAAAATTATTGTAATGGTACAATGTCAACTAGGCGTCCTCATGTTGAGCCGGATGTTCGTCCTTAGACGGATTTTCAATAAACCTAATCTCTCTAGGCCGGCCTTTCAAAATTTGCCAAGCTATCCTATATCTAAAGCGTTCTACGCATCCTAAACTCCAAGCGGCCGCCTTGAGGCTCTCAGACCGACAGATGTAATCCATGTACATGCATAGGAAGACGCCGCAGTCCAAAGTATTATGTTGCTTGGGCCTCGTCTTCTTCAATCTGAAATGGAGCTTTGGCCGCGCCGGTACAGGTACACCACGGATAGCATTGACCATGGCACAAAATATATTCTGCGAGAAACAGAAAATGGCGTAAGACACGAGTTAACATTTACAATTGGCAAGTTACAATAAGCATTAAACAATCAACTTCAAGATTACCATAGAGTCCAGCTGGGCTTTATACATCCGCAGCACAGGCATGTGGGGGGTATCGTCGTGGAGACTGTCGATCACCGATACGACTTTTTTCGTTGGTTCATAGCAAACCAAGTACCAGTGGCTTTCCCCTAAAAATGGGATTAGAAACACGTGGGCAACCATTGCGCTCACTGGACTATCCCTATTCAGATACGCTCGTAGGTTATCGGACGGTCTCCACTGACTCAACTTTTTCTTCCCCTTCGTTCGACCCACTCATGCCATTCAGCCACTAGGAGGCTATGAAAAAAGGCATCCAACAAAAATACGGCCGGATACTCATTCGGCCGCCCCCGGCCCCTTTCCTTCAGAATCTCCACGTAGGTAGAGATGACGCCGCTGTCTAACCAACTCCCCGGAGCCAGGGAGGACATTTCTCCCCACGAGCAACAGTAATCCATCCCCTCAGGGTGATTCACACTATATAACGCTTTGTCTCGAGGGAACCCGCTAAAATACCGCTCTCTGATAATTTGGCATTTATGCGGCTTTAGGGGCTTCAGTGGATGCCCTTTGCGATACTCCCCTCGGGGGTCGACCGGGGGATATTGCACTCCTTCGGGGGGGTCGACCGGGGGATATTGCCCTCCTTCCGTAATAGATGGTCCCACCCACGGGACAATGGGCAGTGTCTCGGACAGACTGATGTTTCCAAAACCCCAGTCCTGCGTGACTTGACTCTGAGAGAGGGGTTGGGGTTCCGAGTCCAGAAGCAAAGAGAAGGAGGGCGCACTGTACTCTTCCCACGGTGCTTGAGCCTGGCCCATGGTGCTTGGCGGTCCCCAATCACCACCCATTCCCTGTACAGAGGGACCACCATATCCCTGGCTCACCCCCGAAGTCTGTCCCGAGGGATCACCGTATCCCGAGCTCACATATGGGGGCTGCCACCCGGGTTCCCCCATTCCCGGGTTGACGCCCGAAGGCTACCCGGATGCTTGGCGCAAAAAATGGCTGCAGCCATAAGCCAACGATTCGGCCTGTTGGCGAAGCTCCTCGCCCATTGCATCCACCAAATCCTTGCGCTCGCTCAACTTCTGGAAGAAGGCGAACGAGGCATTAACCTACATCCAAAGAGATAATAAATAAGTAACTTCATACACACTTAGAATCATCAAGGTCAATTAAAAGCACTGGTTGGGCAGGCTTACCAGATTGTATGCCATCTGCTCATCGATCTGACCCCTAGGGTGGTACTTCTCTCCCCGTTCAAACCTTACTGGAGCTACTCTCCTCCGGGTGATGCGGTAGTACCACTCATTGTACTGTTCGATACTGATCACGGGGTCAGGCTCTGACACAATGGCCGCCAACGTGTCCTGCCAGGAATCCCAAACCTCAAGTTCTCGTGCGCACAAGTCGTGCGCATTCGCCTTGCCAAACCGTCCGACACCCGGTGGGTTCCTGTTACCCCTCATATCTGGCGCATCAGCTGGCAACCCCTGCAGGCACTCAAAATGGCGCATAGCATGATCTGGTAGCTGCCACTCTGCGACCTCGAAGTGGATCAGGGGTGTGCGTTGCAACCCGGAGAGCGTGAAGACGAACGACTCCCCCACCCGTCGCGCCAAATGTTTGTACGGTGCCCATCGCATCTGGCCCGGAGATAGCGAGTCGAGCTCCCCCCGATAGTACGTAATGTTATGATGGGGATCGTCTCTCCTCGGGTAGTGGCTGTCCTTCCTGCTATACTCCCATCCCTACGCCTGGGTGCGCCGGTAGCAAGGTGTTCATAAGACCACACCTGAGAGCAAAGACAAATTAAATAAAGTATCGTTGCCTTATGCAATGCTCGGTACAGGAACGCAAGAGTTACTGCACCCCAGGCATAATCCCCAACCTCCAGCAGGTTACCCAACAACGGTAAATATTTGACGCTGACCGTATTCTTCGACGTTGTTGGGAACAGAATTGCCCCCATCACCCACAAGAGGAAAGCTTGTGTGTATAGCACAAGCATCTCGCCGTGTAGTTTTTCGGGAGAACCTTGTAGGTATCTACCAACCACTTCAACTTGATACCACCAGTGCTAAATTGATCCTGGGGTATCGAAGTAAAGAAGTCCCTAGCGGTTCTCTTATTCGTTGCTTCCGACGGAGGAGCAATTACCGGCCGTCCCGTCACCGGTAACCCTAAGATGAACCCTACATCTTCTAGGGTAATCGTCATCTCTCCGAGAGGGAAGTGAAACGTATTCGTTTCACTTCTCCACCTTTCAACAAGGGCACCTATTAAGTGCCGGTCAAGGTGTTGAAAGATTTGCCCATGCGTGAAAATCCCAAACCCAAGCCCACGCAGTAACCGTTTCTGGACTTTGTTCAACTTCCAGGCTTTGAAATTATCGGACACTTCTACTGTGTTGAGAAGTGCTCTTTCCTACGAATTAATAAATACAATTTAACCAAAACAAACGGTACACAATGTTCGTAAGAATAAGAAAGTTGATAAAATAAGGATCTTACCCCACCATCCCATAAGAGCGTACTGACATGATTTGCTTGGTCGTATAATACGGAGGGATCTTCTGGTCCAGGGTTAAAATCCATTTTTTGCGACTGAAATTATGAAAAAATGGCAAGGTTGGAAGCGTAAAAATTTTCAAACATACAACGCTAGCATGTGCTGACATAAGTTGACATGCTGTATATATGCAAGTGAAATCACATGAATATTTAAGCAATACACAATAAGCAATACACATATATTGACAAACGCTAGCACAATCCAGCGCATACATATTTAAAACTATGCATAAGCCGCAATACTCATAACAAACTCTAGATTATGAACGAATAAAGGATTAGAATGTGAACTTACGTGATTGATGAGACGATTAAAGGATTTCTTTGGAAGAAATTGCATAGATCTACTTGCCAACGCCGCTAGAAAAATTGTGAGAAGAAAGATGAACGAGTTTCGAAGAGAATGAAACACAGTTTCGGTATAGTTAGATCTGTCTAGTCCGCTACATAGTATAGCGGACGGAAAAATCGTACCAAGTTGTCCGCTACACAGTATCTCGGACGATGGACTGGTTTGACAACTGTCAGGGGGGTTGTGGATGACTTGACCGCCGTCAGACAAAAAGTCGTCCGCAATACAGTGTAGCGGACGACTTTTTGACTGACGGCGTTAGGCCAAAAAAGTTATCCGCCATATAGTGTAGCGGACGAGGACGAGGGGCAATGTGGTAAAAAATTCCGTCCGCTACACTATGTAGCGGACGACTGACACCTTTCGAAAAAAGATCTGGGCCGTCCATCCCGAAGGGATGGACGGCCAGATCGTGCTAGCAAAATCTCTTATTTTGCTAGCGCTATCAACGGATCAGCTCCATATATATATATATATATATATATATATATATATATATATATATATATATATATATATATATATATATATATATATATATATATATATATATATATATCGGAGCTGATCCGTTGATAGCGCTAGCAAAATATGATAAGTTGCAAACGCGATCTGGCCGTCCACGGGCGATCTGTGGACGGTCCAGATCTTTTTTTTACGTTTTTTTAAGTCCGTCTACTACATAATGTAGCGGACAAATTTTTGACAAAAATACCCTTCAGCTCCGTCCGCTACATTATGTAGCGGACATAGGCGGTACTTTTTTTTCTGACTCCTTTGTCAGATTAATTTTCTGACATGTCTGGTGTCCGGTACATTATGTAGTGGACAATTTTTTGACATAAATAGCCTCCAACTCCGTCCGCTACATAATGTAGCGGACAGGACAGAAGCACACTTCTTTTTCTCTCCTGACATGTCTGCCCTCATCTCCCCTCCTTTCTTCTTCTTTTTCTTCTCTCTCTCTCTCTCTCTCATCCTCCTTGCAGCAACGACAACGGCCCACAACACGACTGAGCTCGACTCCGGCGTCGCTGCAGCAAAGGCCTTCGCCTCTTCCCCGAGCTTCGACCACCACAGCCAACGCTCCCACGAAGACGCGCCCCCGCCACGCGCCTGCTTCATGTACAACTCCGCCCTAGCGACGAGGATGCCGCCATTGCCTAATTCTCTTCTCTTTCTCCTTTTTTTTGTTGAAAGGTTGAGTTATTGTGTTTGTATTGCTGCTCCGGCAGCTTCACAGTGACGGCTGTGGTTTTGTGGTGCCTGGGCCTGTGGAAAACTGTGTTGAGAGCACTAGTGGTTGGGCCGATTGGCGCTGGTGGTGCACCGATTGGAGCTGGTGGTGCGCCGATTGCCTGGTAATGACGGTGATGGGACGGCATGGCACGGGTTGGACAGTCTCAGTGCCGTCAGAGAAGAGCTCGTCGGCCGGCGACAGTTTGAGTGCAAAATTGATGGCGACGGTTTGGACGATGGTGGTTGGGTGCGGCGATAGTTTAGCTGTGGCGATTGGGAGCATGGGCGATTGGATCGTGGTGGTGGGTTGATGGCAGTTTAATGGTGGGTGGGCAATAGCAGTTTGATTGGTTGTGGTTTGGATTGTGGTGGTTGGTGGCGGCGACGACGGCGACGATCAGACAGTGGTGGTCGGTGACGGTGGTGTTGGGTATTGCATTGCACATTTTGCACTGGAGGGAAAAAGGCCAATTCTTGGAGCTGAGAAAGAAAGAGAGAAAGCGAAGGAGACTGAGATGAAAAAGACAAGTGCAGTACAGTCGTCCGCTACATAATGTAACGGACATCAAACATGTTTGAAAATTAATCTGACAAAGGAGAGAGAAAGAGTCAAGAAAAAAGTATCGCCTCTGTCCGCTACATAATGTAGTGGACGGACTTAAAAAAATGCAAAAAAAAGATCTGAACCGTCCACAGATCGCGCCTGGACGGCCAGATCGCGCTAGCAACTTAACCCAGTTTGCTAGCGCTCTCAACGGATCAGCTCCCTATATATATATATATATATATATATATATTCGTCTACGTAAGGAGCTTAGATTTTGATTTATCATCTCACACCCCTCCCAAGACTATTGTCTAAAGTCTTATATGTGCATCCCGTTCTGAATGATTATTCCAAATTGACTAGACAAGAAACAAATGGCACCCCACCAATTTTTGGCAAGAATGTAGGTTCCTTTTTCTAAGTCAGGGGGAAGATTTGGAACGAGATCAACACAAATATTATTGCTCTCATTATCATGCTATATGGTGGTTTGAAAAGCTTGATAATCTTGGCATTTGCCTTAATTAGTTAATTTGATAACTCAAACCTGCTCTTTCATTTGATCAGAATTATATCATGGGGAGTAAGGAGCTCCTTAGGAAAGAAGAAGTCACGAGAGGGAGCTCCCGAGCAGAGGAGAGATCCAAGGGCAAGGAGAGGGAACTCCCAAGGAGAGGCTCTAACCGACTTCCCCAAGGGAGGGCTCGGGCGACCTCCTTGGGAAGGGCCTTGGGCCAACCCCTCAAAGAAAGGCACAACCCGATCGCCTCGAGCTTCGAGTCACTGATGCCAACACTTAGAATGTTCTTGGTGACAGAAGTGGGCACGTGACTTGCAGGCGTGCACTCATAAACAGTCAAGGGTACGTAACCATGATGAACTAGCAACAAAAATTTATAATGAAACTCAACTAAAGTTGATACGACCATTCTTTCAGTGGCGGAACCACGTGGGAACTAGGGGGGGCTAGTGCACCCCCTGAAATCCTGAGAAAAAAATTTTTATTCACTTTTGCCTTTCCACACCCCAAAAACGTCTGCCTTTCCACACCCCAAAATTTTTATTCACTTTTGCCTTTCCACACCCCAGACGGTTGTGACGTCGGTGACGGCCCTGGCCGAGTAGATCAGATCTGGAATGATCTGCAATAAACCCACCTCACTGAGGAAGAGGGGAGGATTTGTTTGACCAAAAAGGAGGTTGTGGCATTAAAGAAGGAAGAAAGACTGAGCATGGTAAAGTTTACCGTATGGTCCGCGCCCATTCTAGGACTATCCTTTTCTGGTTGCTTCATGAGGGAGGTTAATCTTGTCGTGTCCACATATGAGTATTATGATGATGGTAGTGACGGCGATGATGGTGATGGTAATGGGGGCGATAATGAGGAGCAGGAGTGGGATCGGGATATGGAGGAAGATTTGATGATTCCAATAGATACTATTGAAGGAAATGATATATTTTTTTTCGAAAGTTGTGACTGAAATTAAGGAGGGAATGAAGGAGGTTATGATATCAAGAGATGCTTGTGAAGGGGACGACATGGTTTTTGCCGAAGCTGTGACTGAGATTTTGAAGAAACCCCCAATTTTGGCTATTGTCTAAGGTTACTTAACTTTCCTATTAATTTTACTAATTCCGGGAGTGTTCCTAATAATAATAGCTTGGTAAACTCTTGTGTTAAATGTGATCTATGTTTTCCATGTTGATTGATAAGGATGTAGAAGCTATAACCGACGTTCACCGCCCAAGAGCATTATTGGATTGCTCGCTTAAATTTCATGCAAATGTCTCCTACATATTTTTGGGCTGAAATCAGTTTTGGCTTGACTAATTGGATTTTGATTCAAGGAAAGTTCTTCCTGGTATGCGTTGATGCTATTGAGTTTCATGATCCTGCTATCTCTTCCTGTTGATGGACCATGCCCCTTCAATGTTCCACTGTGTGTCAAGTTTAGGCAGCTTCTCTATAGGTAATATAGTTACAGGAACAGATAGTTGATAACAACTTTAACCAGTAACCAGAATGGTTGACTGATCAATGTGCATGCAAAAAGAGTTAGTGGCAGTTGGAAATGATGATTCAGTCTTCGATATCATGCTTAATTGGCTAATTGCTTTTCTAATTCCTAATTTGGTGCATAAATAATTTCTAATTATGTTGGGATGTGACGTAGATTATTTTACTTAGGTCTGATTATGAAGTAATTGTATGTTTTCTAAGTGCATTCAGTTTTTGTATATTATTTTACTTATAAAAAAAATTTAGTTAATTCAGTATATTTTTTATACCCCTGGAGAAAATTCCTGATTCCGCCGCTGCATTCTTTTATGGCAGTATTAATTGAACAAAAAGCCTGATCATTCGGTTTAATTGAGTAGCGCTAGCAGGTTCACAAAATGTAAGCTAGTGAACCAGAATCAAATACATTTACACATTGTTAGATGAAAAAACCGTTCAGCTAAGAAGACTGATTGGGTGCAGGATATGAGTTGTATATAAAGAGAGGCTCCACCTGCATTATTAGAACCATATACATGGAAAGATATTGATAGAACTTGCAAGAAAACAGCGATCCAGAGAATATGTATATGGTCTTGAAGAAATGACAACAATGTACTGGAACATTACAGCAAAGCAAAGCCAGCTGATACCCTAATTCCAGATTTTCAGCATAAGGAAAAGTAACCATATCTTTTGAACAGTCCTGATGATTCATCAAGAATAAGCCATTTAGGTAGAGGTCCAGATACGAAAGTTGTGAGCAACATGTGTGGTAGGGTCATGAGCACCCACCATATAAATAGAGCTGCAGCCACCTTATACAAGAAAAGAGGAAATGCAATCCTGCTGGTACCCAGTAACTGTAGTATGAGTTTTAGGCAATAAACAGAAACTAGGGCTCACCAGTCACCACCTGAGAGAGGATCCTTAAAAGGCTGAAAGTGAGCCCATTGTATGGGTTCCCCCTTCTTAAAATATGGGTTGCACAATGCAACATCCAGTAGGAGGGAGGCATGAATAAGACCTTCGACGCCTAAAATCTACTGTTCGATAGAGCACCATCTCTTGTTTACGGTTTAGATAGTTAGTGAGATTCCGAATCTGTCTCTTACACAATGTTGACTCGTTTTGACTTGGATCCCATTGTCAATTTTGTTGAACCCTTAATCAGTGTGTCCGAGGCCAAAATGAGAGCGAGCACGAGAAGGGCAACAACTGCCTTCTTTGCAAGAATTGGATACTCAAGCTACAATATGTACGTAGAGTCAGAGTTATTATACTAGTAACTTCGACTTTGATTGCTTGTAAATATGGCTTGAATCCCTTTCGGTCAGCTGGATCCCATTATGAGTTTGTTAAACCTAAGTACTTCAAGGCAAGTCAGAAAGAAGCCTTAATCTCATATATAATGATGCAAGATAACATGCATATCGGTCTCTTTCTTGAACCCAATAATCACAACCAATATTGCTTATTGTGTTTTCTTCAAACCCTCAGAGAGCTCTCAGTACTCGCATCAAAGTTAGTAGCAATCAAACTCGAACCTAGCATTGTAATTTGCAATTATATACACCAAATTTGTATAGAAAACAAGTTCAACAAAATTAAGTTCATATCAAACCACACACATTATATGGAAGATGATCTAGGAGTGGTGACTAGTACTTGTATCATGCCGATCTACTCCTCCCTGACGTAAATTAGACCCGCTTGCCTGTGACTCCAAAAATCCCGAACCTTGCATCGGCCTAAACGAATTTAGCGCCGCCAGCATCCCCATTTGCCCCTCCGCCACCGCACCACCACCCAAAGCAAGCGGAGTAGGGAAATTCATAAAATGCAATCCACTGCTAACGCTAGTTGAAGGGAAAGTCCACATGGATTCGCCGCTGGTGACTTGGTTGCTAGGGTTTGTCATCATCAGAAACGGGATCTGACCTTGACTCGGAAGCGCCCCGGTCCCCGAGTGCAACATGTTGTAAATTCCCATCTGATTTTGCAGCGACAAACTATCCTCTGATGTTGACCGCCTTTTCGAAGGGGTCGCTTCCAGGCAGGTCTCACCACCTGATTCTTGCTTCCCTTGCAGCATTGCAATGGCGTTCATGTAATTATTAGTAGTAGGATAGCTCGAGTGTGACTCTTCCAACCTCGAATTCTGACTAAAATAGTTACTCCCGAAATGCGAAGGTGTTGACATGGACGAACCTGAGCTTCTCAGCGAGATATTTAGCGAGGTAAAATTAGCCGGGATGGTGCCTGTGCCGGTGGCGGCAATGACGGCCGGCTCCGCCTGCTGAAGCAGCCACTCGATGGTTTCGCCGTCAGATTTGTGGCCTAGTTCTCGTGTGAGCTGAAAAACCCTAGCTGCACAGGCGGCCGGCATGCGGATCCGGCGGCCACGGCCGTCCACTTTGGTGTGCCTGTCCTTGGTTGATGCCCTCTTTGGTGGAGGCTTGGCTGTTTTAGCCAGCTGGGAAGCAGCTTTTTCGCTTGTTTCGCAGGTGGCAGTGATGGAAAACGGCGGGTAGCCGGAGTTGCTGGAGCAGGCTTCTTCTTCTTCCTTTTTCTCTAGCAACTGCAATGGGAAGTTTGGCCGGCGCATGCCATATTCACCTTCCATGGTTATATATATGTATGCTTTTCTTTTGCTTCCTTTCTCTTTTGGCCTAGCTAGTAGTACAATCAAGCTGTAGATGGCCCTAAATTCAGGTCACTTGTGGGTCTCTCTAGTCTCTCTCTAGAAGATGTAGTTTGAGGAATTCCCTTCAGATGGGAGCTGGCTGCTGGTTGTTTTCTCTCTCTGGGGAGAGAAGATAAGGGAAGGGAAGGGGGCAAAAGCTTTAAGCAACAAACATAATGAGTGGGAATTATATGGGTGGGCTGTGGAGAAGCTTTGTGCTTTATCAAAAAATTTGCTTTCACAAGGGCTCAAATGTTAATATTTCGTTCTTTCTATCTCATCAAACATTTGAGCTTCACGCCGGCCTCCGAAGCCATTTGCAAATGACATATTTTGCACGCTCGTGTCGTTAATGGCCATTATTATTTGTTGTTAATTAAGTAAGATTAGACCTTATATCAAATCATTTATTAGTCTTGTTTTTAGCAGTTTATGTTATTTTTAGTTCTCATTAGCTAGCAATTAGTCTTAATTCATTTTTTCCTACTAAACCAATTACATTTGTTTAATACATCTTTGAACTTCTAATTAAGATATCATTAAAGACTCCCTTTAAGTGACACTTCAAATCCTTTTACCTATCAAATTATGTAACATAACAATCTCCTTCTCCTCATTCGGACATTTAAGTTTTGGGCATCTTTATAATTGTTGTTGTTGTTGACGGTTCCTTGATTCAGACTCCACGTGCGGTCTCTTCAACATCAATCCGTAGAGACAATGGACGATAGCGAAGGGTGGGACCCATTAGTCTATGTTATTTAATTAACCTCCCAAAAAAAGGTTAAAAAAAATACCGAAACACTTGATAAAAAAGAAAAAGATAATCAAAGTGGTTCCCATGCAATCATTGTCCTCCGTGGTAATTTGACCCGTAACAATCGTGACCTAGGCCGACCTAATCTCTTCGAAGCCGCTAATTTTGATTTTGTCTTAGTTTAGGGGTTGAATCTCGCGTTAAACATTAAAATTTGGTCCGAGTCTCAAAAGAATTCTGCTAGGTTGGCGCGTGTTTTAACCCTTACTAATTCTACTTCTTCACCCTGTTAATTGATAACAACATTCAATTTAATGCTTAATACGAGAATATGGCCTTTGGTTTCTATAAATGTTAAGCTAACATTGTTTGTTAAGTTTACTTTTTTTATCGATTTAATTTTGACTAATGTTTCTCTATCACATGTTCTCTCTCGATCCTTCTTTTTTTCTTTGATTCGCTATGATTCAACAAACAGAAATAGAGAAGGGCGAAGCTAAGGAGGCTGGGTCTGGGTCTCCACTATCTCATATGGGAGATAGGACGGGTTTGGTATTCACGTAGATGACCCGGGGGTGCAGGGTGAGCGAGTCTAAATCATACTTAAATGACAACCGGTGCAAATTTGCAAGGGCCGATCTGCATTGCGTTAACTAGTGTGATGCAATTTGCTTGAAAAATGTTATCAAATTTTTCTTCGCAAGTTTTGCTTTAACAGATACCACCGATAACCTTTTGATAAAGTTGGTCAAGACATTTGCATGCATGTATTAGTTATTTTGCAAGTAATCCTTTAAAAAGGATATTGATAAGTGTAGTCCACTTTTGACACTAAACATCCTTACGCGCATGACTTTTCAAGATCCTTTTGCGACACTCTTTTGATCTTTAATGAGGAAAACTCAGGGGTCTGAAGAAGATGTATTTGTACGTATTAATCCCGTGTTAAAATCATTCTATTTGGAAGGAATTTAGCAAGTATTTGTGAAATATAAAGAATTGGATTTGACGAATCTCAGAGCACATTTGCACTTAATTCTCAAAATAGTTTTCAGATTAAAACATAAGCAATTTTCATAAAAAAGTTTTAATCAGTTTTTAGCAAAAACAATTTTCATCTGGCAAAGTTGGGGAAAACTTGTTGAAAGCTGCGTAAGGTGCTTAGTAAATATGTTGAAAACAGTTTTAATGTGAAAAAATAAATAAAAAGACATTAACGAACATGCAAGATTCTCCAATATTTTTCGCTAACCAAAATTTCATAGTGAGTGAATTAATAACTATTTCTTCAACTTTGGCTGCTACCCGAATTTTATAAATCTTCCTCCAAGTCATTATATAGTGATAACTAATGGTTGCTAAATATTTTTAGTAACTTTTCTGCAAACACTTTTTAGCAATAATTCTTAACAGCATAGTTTTAGCGTCACTAAATAATAGTCATTATAAACTTTTAGTGACCATTAAGGCCCGAGGAAACCTTTGCACGCCTCCGTTACCTTTGAACGACCTTCAACAAAAGTATACTTGTACCCGAAACCGACGACAAAACCTAAAAATCGATCACTGATCCAATTTGAGTACCTTTACAGGACTTCTTCCAACTTTTCAATCTTCCCACTCATTTCCTGCACCCATTCCACATGTTAGGCGTTGCTGGTGTATTCGGCGAACCCCAATCAATGGCCTACAAAATCCTTCAAATTGTATCTGAAATTGCGAAACAAAATTTTGGAGTTGGATCCCTACTTTTTTTGACTTATCCTCCCTGTAGCAAGCGTACAGTAATCGATGAAATGGGGGTGTATCCTATAGTTATATATCTCTAAAGACCGAGATGGATAAAATTATTTTCTTTCTTATGAAGGAAAGTATTTGTCGCTATATAAGGGTAGGAGGAAGATTTCTTCATCCCGAGTGGGAGCCAAAAAAATTTCAAGTCGGAATTCATGACCGAGCAACCATACAGAGTTGTTTCCAGACTTGGAAACTATAAGAGGTGGCTAGCTAGTCTCTTCAAATTGCTTGACTGCATGTATTCAACTAATTAAGTTGATGAAGTGGAGCCAATCCAACTAGCTGGAAAGTAGACTTGAAAAACCATTTCAACAACCAATATTTCTGCTCACTAATGAATCAAGTACAGTACTGAAACAGGCACTTACAGCCCTAATATCTTGATTATGGCTCCACCATATGAGTTCGGTTACTACAAAACATGATTAAGATCATAGTTAGTCATGTCCTTCCCTAACCATTAGCATGAGATGTAGCTTTCAGCAGAGGCAATGGGAACATCACCCCCAACTTGCTTCATTTACAGCAGACCTGCCTCTCTATTTTCCATCAACACGCAGTGGTTGAGGTGGAACCAGTAATATATATACTAGAAATGTAATGTCACCAAAGCCGGTGACACGGTCACATTCCATATTGGAACCCTAATGTGATGGGACTGAAAATAATTGCGCAAAATAACACCGATGAGTAGCTCAGCCGATAGAGATCCTTTTGAAAGATCAGACGCTATTAATCAAGTATTTTTTGTTTTCATTTTCTGTTTTTGTCTTCTGCTTTGAGATTTGCTTTCAGTAAACTTGATCCAAGTATTTTTGGTTTTCAATTTCGCTCATCCAAGACTTTTGAGGTCTTTTTATTTTTTAGTTTAATATAACCCAGTTCTCTCGAAAATGGTTACCACAAGCATATTCGATTTCTTCTTCTTCTTCTTTTTTTTTTTCCCTGGTCCACTAATGCTTCTCCCCTCCCTTGCCCAATAACACGCCCCACGAGACTTGAACCTCTTTCTTACACATGAAAGCGAGGGGCACTCATCGTTGGACTTTTCTCTCGATCTCAAACTTGATCAGTTTCTCGTCAAATTAAAACTAGAAAAAAAATAAATCTGCCAGGGAGGCCTTGGTTATTGAGCTTTTTCTGTAATAATAAATTATAAAAAGCAATTAAAAGCAGCGACTTTCAACTTAGGGACCATAACTAAGAAGATTAGAAGATCAACTCTTAAACTTTAAATACATTTCCTCTTTTTGTTTTTTGCTTACATCTAGAAGGGTTCATTCATAATTATTAGGACAACAAATAAGCTAGGTGATACAATGCCATAAGAGATTATGACCCGCACTCAGCTTTACAGCAGACTCTTTATGGAAAATATTGGGCCACATTTTTTAGGAACTGAAATATGAATTATTGTGGACCAGCGCCATGAAAGCAGTGTTTGGATGGCATTCACATCCTTGAAATGAATCAATCAATGGGGTCATGGATTAGGTCACGTTGGATGTTGGGAGGTCACGTGCCATGCCACCTGCATTGGTGATCAAGATGGCTTACCATCCAATTTGCTAATCATACAAACAAATTTGTCGGAGTGTTGGTGGTTGTTCATGTACACATTTAAGTCCTTTTCTCCTCCACCTTTCTGGTCACTTTGAATGTTAAAATGTAACAAGATTAGCTAACCAGAACGCTTTAATTGGCTGTTGGTAAGATCATGAACTTTCGTATTGTTACTGTTTTAATGAAAAAAGAAAAAATATTATTATAAAACGAGTTTTATTGTCTTTTTTAAAATTTATATTGATAATTATAGTTGCTAAAATGCATTAACGAATATTTTTTTAGAGCAGAAGAATCCTAGTTCCTCTTAATGGTACACTCGTATCGGCCATTGATACCATCATAAGTTTGTTACACAAAAGCTTTATCTTATTCGTATGCAAAGTATTTTTAGAGTTGCACGTTTACCCTGTAAGCGAATTTGCGTGATAATCATGATGATTGCGATTCTAACAAAGACCACTTGCGTCCATGTCATGCCCCATGAGTTACATTAGATCAAACAAACGGAAAGTCTGCTATCAGTAAGCTATCACCTTGATCTCCTTGGCTTGAAGGTTCTCGATTTCACGGTGAGATTTTACGCCCCATGAGTTACATTAGAGTCGATCAAACGGAGAGTCTGCTATCAGTGGGCTATCACCTTGATCCCCTTAGCTTGGAGGTCCTCGATTCCATGACGAGATTTCAAAATTAGATTCGTGCACATTGATTGATCCCAAAAGCTTTGGATAATGTTTATGTCACCGTCGTTGAGCAAGTTTTGGCAATTATCTTGATGTAGTTGGGCACCATGATTTCAACAAGAGTCCTTGCCCCTTGGCCACCATAATTTCAACAAGAGTCCATATCACATCGACGTGCAGAACATGAAAGATCCTGCTTTTCCAAAGTAGATTGATGCTTGGTCCCTATATGATCATTATGTAATTGACGTTATTTCTACGCGTATTTACAGAATTTCTTTTTCTTCTCGGTTTCACCAATAGAGATGAATTACCATTTTACCAATAGAAATAAATTACCACTTACCATGAGCTGTAGGTTTTCAAAGGGGTGATTAATTTGTAGCACAAACCTGATCTTGAAGGAGTGGTTGCCAGATTCTGTCGGAAGAAGGAATGGACGACTTACCCCGCATATAACTATGCGAGACGAGCCAAACAGCGTGGTCAAATGGAAACGAGCTCTCACACAAGCAGAACCTGTCATAAACAGCTGAGTTGATTTGCATCGAACTTCAAAGAATTTACTCGCTAAATGACCTTTTTGCATCAAGACGAGCATTACATGAGAAGACCAATTGTTTAGATAGAAAGGCGGTCAAAACGAAATTCAGGAAGAAACTAACACAAAGACCTGTACCCAAGAAGAAAAATATGACATAAAACAGGACAAATGCATATCTAAATGTCCAAAGACTGCCTGCCCAGTGCATCAAGACCACCATGAGCTTTTCTAGTGGTGCTTTCTCTAGCATTACTTTGAAGCTAGAGACTGCATTTTGTGAAAACATCGGCCATAGCCATACAACCAGATTGTGCAGCGGGTACAGCCAAACCAGCACCAACTGCACTAGCACTTTCACTCAGAGGGCTGCATCACAACAACAAAGCATTGAGGGGAAAAACGAGTATATTTCAGTGCAGCCGAAAGTCCAGGTATGTAGAACAGAGAATTGGAATGCAAAACAACAGAACAAATATAACTTAGGCTACCAACTCCTCACACATCTTACATCCTAATTTTTTTTCTACGAGTTATCATCTATTGTTGGATGGGATGTTAGGACAGGGCATCGGGAGTTGAGAATTAGAGTTCTTAACCAAAATTTGTGCCTAAACTTAAGCAGGTTAGCAGCAACACAAGACCAAGTAAAAGATAAATGAGGAAAAATATATGAAGCCTGTTCTTTTGGTTTTCAAGAATAAGAGCGCATCATTCAGATTTCTCCACAACTACCTTACCAAGAATATGTTTTACATGATAGCAATAGAATAATCACCTGTAGATAGGTGACAAACTAGAGCCAGCGATAAGCGAAGTCCTAGTTACCCATCTACTTGCATGGCAACATCCTAGTTCGGTAATGTGCGCATATGCAGGACGGACAGAGGAAGGAGGCAAAATGACGTGCAAAAGCTCAGCCTTGTACAGGATGCAAAATTCTAGAATCTGCATTGCTAAAATGCTATGAAGCACGGACACCTCTCCTAGGTGGAGGTATGGTGTCCTAAACGGACGGACACCCCGACACCCTCCGGACACCGGCCGACACGTGTCGGACACCGCCGATCGGTGTCGGAATTTTTTTATTTTTTATTTTGATTTCCGACACCATGTCGGACACTTCCTCGAGGAGTGTCGGACACGGCGTTGTGCAGTGTCGGACCGTTTGGGTCTAATTTGGAATTTTTGGAACTAATTTTGGGGGGTGCCCTAATCTGTGCACTGATCTGAGCCATTACCATCTACTTTACTCACCTCACGGGTGCCGTCTCCTTCCCTCTCACTTCACGGGTGCCCTTCTGAGCCGGAACTGTAGCCGGAGTTGTCACCGGAGCTCAGTAGCCAACATTCCGAAGCCGAAGCCGACAGATCCAGTCTCCGTCGCCATGGCCAGCTGCTGCTGTCGCCGTCGCAGTCGCCATCGCCCGAGCTCACTTGATCGTCGCCGGAGGTCCTCCGCTGCCATTGCTGACCCACAGGTCCTTCGTCCTCATCTCGTCTCCTTCTTCAGTCATTTCTTTATTTTACTTTTTTTTCTCCCTCTGTCACGACTCAAGAGTCGTTTCTTTCTTTTCTTTTCTTTTTTCTCCCACTGTAGAGAGCCGTTTCTCTCTTTCGTTTTTTTTTTTGACTTAGCATTTGTACTAATTACTGTCTCTTGCTTTTTTTTTTTTGACTTAGTTATTTTCTCCAGTACTTAGTTTCTGAAATTTTACTTGTATTAGTGTATATTTATTATTACTTGTATATTTATTATTACTTGTAGAATGTATTTGATATTTATTTTATATATATATAATAAAAATATATTAAAAACATAGCGGTGTTCTGCGGTGTCCAAAATTTGATTTTTTGGAAATTGCGGTGTCCGGTGTCCCCGTCGGTGTCGGTGTCCGACACCGTGTCCGTGTCCGGTGTGCCCGTCGGTGTCGGTGTCCGACACCGTGTCCGTGTCCGTGTCCGTGCTACCTAGCTAAAATGTTACTCTACTGTTCCCCGAAGAATATCAATAAATTGAACATAAGTACATGTGCAAAAGTCATGTGGATAAAGGCCAGAGATCTCCTCATACTTACTTTATATAGATGGGCTCATTGGCAACAATAACCACGTCTGTGTCAACTTCCTTAAGTCGCAAATTTGCCAAATATACCTGCAGGAACCATATTCAAACTTTTAGCAGCTTAAACCAATCAATCATAAGGTGAACAATTAGATAAAAGAAAAGAGAGAGAAAGATGAGCCAATGGTAAAAGCAGCACACAAACTTACCCTTACTAAGTTTTGTGCTTCTCGTCCTTGGCGTCCCTTCGAGATGGCCTATGCATGAGAGAAAGTACAGAAGTTAGCCTGAGTTAGTCTACATGGCATACTAGCATATTGAGAAACTATCATAAATGTGCAAGTGAGAGACTACACGCTTATAATCTCAATTCTCAAGAAGGTCGTGCTACCAATCTGAGCTGTAGTCATTTGACATTATCCCATTTTTCAGTTTGATAATTGATCACAAAACACTCTAATATTAGCCTTTTCCCACATATATCACCCATTCCTGGCAACTCTGGGAACCATCAAATTTAACACGGCAAATTACTCATAGTAAGTTTCAATTCCCTCATTCTTTTCCATGCAATTACAAGAGTGTCAAGGCCAAGGGCTTTTCTTTATTTCCAATTCCACTAGTTGCATACCCTTCTAATCCTTATAAAGTTAGCAAAACATCTGTCATAAATATCTGGTCACATAATTCATCAGAGCATTGCGACATGCATCCTGCCTCGTGCATTTTGAAATTAACAAGGATAATGCATAGATATACGGCGTTACATAGCCAATTCCAATAAATTAAGGCAGTAAATTCCATAACTGAATACCTGCCGTGAATTGGTGCAACTCCAAACAGGCACTGGATTCTTTTAACATTGTTTTATGTGAGTTCTAGTTTATGATCAGGTTATAAAGCAATTATATCTCATCCACTAAACAAAGACCAGCATTGCAGTGAACAACTGCAGTTTGCAAGTTGGAGCAGTGACAAAACATAGAATACAAAAACATGGCATGCGAGTCTGCATCACAAGTGATCATCCACAATAGTGCAACTATCAGTTCTTAATAACCTATCCACCAAATACCGTGTTTTAATATATAAAAACACTAATAATAGCAGAAGTGTGAAAAAATGAGAACTTAATGAGCTTCGCCACATTGAAACAGCATTTCATATACCATTTAGCCAACAGCAGTTGTAACGACAGCAGGCATGTTCCTAAAGTGCAAACCCTCAGCCTGAAAGACTCCGGACTGCTCAATTACCTGGAAAAATTCTGTAATCAGCAAGCTACCATTTCAAATGACTCAATAATGCCTTTGCATGTATACACATGCATAGGGAGACTAGTACTATTAATTATAGGTTAGATTAGATCTCATTTAGAATTGCTCTCTATACAGCAATTAATTATGGCATTACATACATATTGTAATGGACGTCATAGTAGATCATCCCTTCTCTATCGAACCATAAACCAAAGTTATTTTCAGAAAGGTGCCTAAGCACATCCTTAAGTTCTTAACAGCAATGCCCCTTATAAGACAGCGTGAATCGTGATTGAATGCTTTATCATGGCCAGAAGGAAGACTAGATACCCACAATGGATCTAATAGCCAGTAAGCCACAAATGCACACAAATGCCTGAAAAAATTTAGTTGCAATGTCATACAATCGGCATCATATGGAACCACTACTGCTACAAGAAGTGCCAACATAAAGTTCACAAACGCTATGACCATTGGTTTCCCTCAAAACCCAAGCTTCCAACAAGGAACAATCCATCCACGATTTATGTTTTGCATGAAAATTGGGCTCTTAAAGGGCTTATATACATCCAAACAAGTGATTATACAGCAACACGATATCCTTGCGATATATATTCGCCAAAAGTTCCTCTCATGACTTCCCTCAAATAGATTTTACCCTTAAACCCTGCACATCTCAGGTAGCCCCAAGTCTCTTCTAGTTCAGGAACAACCAAAACCACAACCAACTCAAGCCTTACCCCTGCCCCCGCCCACCATAGCTCAAGAGACCATTACATGACCGGTAAACTAGATAAGTGGCACATAAGATATTACAAGGACGTGTGTTCCTCTTTTCCTATATTTCAAACTTTGTTATGAGTTATTTTTCTCTCAAGCATTCATTTAATTGCTAACAAATCTAAAATAAATTTTACCACGTTCCCTTCAGCATCTTGTTCTCTTGCAAGGTCTTGAAGAAACCAGGTAGCGCTTGCATTATCCGCAACACCAACCTTCAGTTCCAAGAGCTCAAATATCAGGCTTTCATCGCGCATAGGGTCCACAAACACCTCCTACACATAAGCATTCAAATAATCTAGTTAACAGTAATCCAAATAATAACGAAAAACAAATCGCAATTCCAAGCACATAAAGCAATCACCCGATTATCAGGTACTTCACGCACATTGCTAATATCCTACAAGTTCAAATTCAAAACCACGCTCAATTTCATCAAGTGTACAATAAAGTTAGCATAAGGTGCTTGTATAACTGCATCGTAACAGGAATATTGAAAAAACTGATTATTATACTAAAGTACTAACCTGAAACCTAAGGGGAAAGGTACTGGCTATTGCGCCGCCAAACAAAGCGCGCTCCGCAGACTGATCTTCCGGCTTTTCGATAAACGACACGCTTCTGCAAACTACAATTACCAAACAGGCGTCATAATTCCTTCCGTTTCACAAGTATTTTCTCTCTTACTTTTTGTCCAATACAACTACTTTCCGCTTTTACTTTCTACCAAATGTGAACGGGCAAACACAACTTCTGCGCTTATTTGCCAACTACTGTAAGTTTTATCCTATAAGGGTGAAATAACGATGACCCCAAGATAAATTAGCAAACATATCAGATGATCATGAGACAAAATTATACGACGAACCAACAGTGGCGTGCACACACTCAAATTGAATAAGAAATGAAGATTGGGAGAAATTACCGGTGAAAGGCGATTCGTGAAGAAAGAGGGGGGGCTTCAGAGTTCGGAAGTTATAAGCGACGCCGCTTCAGCTTGAAACTCACGCAGCCAGAGAAGACGAAGGGGATGCAATTCGGGTTCGACGAGATGTAAAGGCGGGCGGATTTTTTATGAACATAGTGGGTGACACGTGGAAAGCCCCCCCCCCCCCCCCCCCCCCCCCCCGGGGCATAATCTGCAGAGATGCAGGCCTGGAAACGGTTAAACTTCAAGTGTTTGGGAGCCCATCTCGCGGTTGTGCGATGGGCTGATAAGTGTGTGGAGCCTTTGGACTCCCGCTGAAGTTAGCTTGGCTGGACCCACGGTTATTCACGTGGTCCGTCTTCGACTAACTGAACGGGGCTTACAATTTTGTGGTATTTCTCTTTTTTTTGCTGGAAATTCAAAAGTTTCAAGACAAAATTAAAAAAAAAAGGAAAAAGATGAGAATTTCGAAACAATCTTATGAAGTCTAATCCTTTAATAAGAAATAAAAGGAGAAAAAAAGAATTCTTCAAAGGTCTCTAAATGCATATGATCAAAAGATTTTAAAGGTTAAACGAAAAAAAATTACATATCTTGTACGCATTTTGTATGTATAATTCATACTAGCTAAAATCTCGTGTTATGCACGAAAAATGAGGAATAAATATTAAGTTACTTTCTGGTCAATCGTAATTTAACACCTATTTAGTAATATTTTAATTTTTTTAAAATAGGATTAAAGATTTGGGATGGAAATAAGGCGTTGAATTCAAGTTTATAAGTATAGATATTGTATAAAAGTTCAACAGGCTGCCCTAGCTTCGAGCCCTTTGACCATGCCTAACTTATATTTTTTACAGGTTCAAAATTTTGTGTCAGCGTCCACTACGGTGACTATAATACTAAGCCTATACCCATCTTTTCACGAGCCGGTTCGAGTTGCCTACGGATTGTCACACCCAAATTATACCGCTAGTCACATTAAAGAAATTGTATTTGTAATCACATCAGAATTGCTTTGGCTAACTGGAAGTCATAGAATCACTCCAACAATAAAAATAACAGTATAATTTTTTAATAGTAGGAAAACGTGGATTGGAATTATTGTTTCTCTAATTAATTGCATGGATACTATAGTTATATATCAAAAAGATGCGCAAATCATGGACAAACCAAGAATCTTATCTTGTTTCTATTGTGTTGATTAATTGGCTTCTTCTTCTTTTTTTCTATCCCTATAATTTGTTTAGAAAAAAAACAGAATTTAGTAAGACAAAAAAACAAATGCCCTGAACCAAAACCTGGAACTTGAAAAATGGACCGGTCTTATCCATTAATGTTGAAGTGCAACTTGGGCAAGCACATAAATACGAGAATGAACTTACTTTTATAGTGACTGTGGTGAGCGTGAACTCAAAATTTTGGGTCCATAAAAATGTGAGCTAGACATGGGCAAAAGTTCGATAAGCCCGTCCATCCCGTGAGAAAACTCGTCCTTCTAAATATTATATAATATAAATTATATATATGTATATGTGTGTGTGTGTGTGTGTGTATATATATATATTGTTTCCTTTAGTCTTTTTTTCTCATTTTGTTGTAAATATTTGTTTTCATGCTTGTATTTAAGTTTATTTTGAGACTTTAATGTTTTTTTTTTTAATTACCATGACTAAATTGTAGAGTTAGATGGTCAATGATATGTTTCGAAATCAGTCTAAAAATACGTAATTTGTAACTATGGATAACCAATATCCAACCCATATCTACCAAAACTTTGATGAGCTCGACGTGGACAAATATTATTAGGCCCGTAGATGAGTTAGGCTAAACATAGGCACGACTTTTAAAGAGTGGGTTAGGAATGGTATGACCCTTGGGCCCGTCCAATCCGCCCAAGTTACACCCCTAATTAACGTATTTCTAAGGTTTCATCCTTAGTCCTTATTCATGGAGTTGTGCAAAAGTTTTTTGACCCTAAAAGAAGTAGGCGGTGAAGACATTCTTCTGCAATACTTATTTGTGCTTCACGTAGATATATTTATGATGTTTGCTCATCAACCTTGATTGCTCCCATATATGCTCCAAACCATAATATGCAAATATTCCCAACAGATTAAACATTTTTTGCTTGCCAATATTCACCTTCTCTTTTTGGGTCTACTGTCATTTGCTTTCTCATAGTTAAAACACCTTAAAGAGATTACACTTGCTTTTTTTTTTCTAGACAAGCCATTATTACGAATATATCTAATTATTATATTGATCATAATAACACGCTGAAATTTGCAAAATAGTCCAAGTCCTTTTTCGAGCTTTGCCTGAAAATATCCATGAACGTATAGCCAGACATTCCATAATGTTACTCAGTGTAGACGTAAAAAGGATGGTACCAATTATCGACTATTTTAGTAACAACACTTGCCATAACTTGAAAGATATACCGTTGAAATGCTCTTGAAAGGCAAAAAAGTGAAAAAGTAAAGACGAAAAATTTCATCCCGATTTTATCCCTCTATCTTATCTGAAGCTCTTATTCAAAGCCACTGCTGCAGCACACCGGCCGCTAGAGATGTCAAAGGGCCGGGCTTGGGCCGGCCCAGCCCAAGCCCGTCGGGCCTGCTGTGGGGCCGGGCCGGGGCCGGGCCAGGGCCAGTGGGGGCTGCCAACCGGGCCGGGCCGGGCCGGGCCTGCCGAAGGCAAACCTAGGCCCAGTCCAGGCCCAGGCCCTAGGCCCAATAGCTAGGGCCGGGCTTGGGCCGGGCCCGGGCCATTTTTTTTTTTCTTCTTGTTATTCAATTTTAAATTTCATCTCTAGGCAATATTCACAATTTAACGAACCTAATCTTTATCCTTTTATTTCATTATAAGTAATATACATATATATGTATGTATGTATATACATATTTATTTGTTAGCCATTATATTTTTTATTATATGTTAAACATTTTCATACTCTTCTTGATGAGCTTTATTAATAAAATCTTAACACATAACAATTTATATAGAAAAATAATAAATGTATTCATAGGCCCTCCTCCTTTTATCCGGGCTTGGGACCGGCTGCTTGTAAACAAACAGGCGAAGTTACCTATTTTTTTATATATACGAAAAAATATATATCTTGCTTGTAAAAATTTATTTTATATATATGGAAAAAAAGTATATTTTGTGAAAAAATTTATTCTTAAAATTCTAACAATCAAAATAATAATGAATGTCTATCCAAAATATCAGCAATCAAAGATCAAGAAATCTGCAACGTCAACCAAAAGGATCAAAAGAGGAAAATAAAAACAAATTACCTAATCATCCAGAAGTACTTCAATATCCGAGTCACTGCTCTTCCTATCATCAATCGGTTTATCTTGCTCGCGGTATTTCGCATCAAGATAATCCTTCCAACATACACATAGCTCGAGCGACTCGGGGTTAAGACGACTCCTCCTGTCATCCAAAACCCTCCCGCTAGCTGAAAATGCCGACTCTGAAGCAACCGTGGAGGCTTGCACTGGCAGTACATCCCGTGCAATTTGGGATAAAGTTTTATACATGTTTTGATTTTGTTTCCAAAAATTTAACAAATTAAAATTAACCTGTTCTTGCCTTGATAAATCAGAATAATGATCAGTATTTGCATATACACCAATCTCATTAAAAGAGGAAAAAGTATACGAACCTGCCGAATTAGAAGTACCTTCACCTGGTAGTTGTCTTGCTACTAGATGTTCAAAGCCCTGAAGGTATGGCGCATAATACCTCTCAACAGTGGATGATGATGTAGCTCGCCCGCGCACGTCAGCAGAATTACGATAGACGTTGAACAAGTCCTCAAACCTCTTGCTCACTTTTGCTGTGAATGCGGTTGTCTCCTCTGCTGTGTAGCACATTAATTTCGATATCTCTTGTATCGAGGCGTTCACGCCATGCAACTTTAACCTAGGATCTAAACAAGTAGCCACAGTAAAAATAGCAGGCAGCTTACTCCAATATTTATTAAATTTTTTATCCATCACTTTTACTATTTCCTTAAAGGGTCCTATATATCTCCATTTTGTTAACATTGTAGCCATCTTCAGAATTTCTATTACAGCGAGAGGAGAGGTGGGATAGTACGTACCAGACAATAAATTGGTAGACGTGTAGAATACCTCCAAAAATTCAGCTAGGTATGTGGCCATCTGCCATTCCTCTTGAGTTGGCAAGCCGGCTGGGAACTGGGTTAGTAGAAAATGCGTATAGACTTCTCGGTATGCCAGAATGTGTAAAAGCATGTGGTATGTAGAGTTCCACCTGTGGACCACATCTGTAACTGCTCTCCTGCGAGGCATATTATATTGAACACACAACGTTTTAAATTGTTGTGTTCTCGGACTCGAGCTATTAACATACGCTGTCATACCCCTCATTTTGAGAAGAATATCTCCTGCAGCAGCTAAACCATCTTGAACAATTAAATTAATAATGTGACAAACACAGCGAACATGAAATAATTCACCGTTAAGTACAGGTTGAAGCGTCTCCTTTAAAGCTGCAACAGCAACTTTATTATTAGAAGCATTATCAAAACTAACACTCATAATCTTATCCTTAATTTTAAATGTGGTGCATGCTTTTAATATAAGAATAGCAATGTTCATTCCATCGTGCGGATAAGGGAAGTGCTCGAAAGCGATGATTCTCTTGTGCATAACCCAATCTACATCAATCCAATGAGCGGTCACACAAGAATAACTAACAAAAGTATAAGGAGATTGCCAAATATCAGAAGTAAGACTAACTTTACCTTCAAATTTATCGAAATAATCGATAAGGCGTGCTTTAGCAGCATTGTACTGTCGGAGTGCATCGGATCTAGTTGTGTTTCTATGAACCTTTTTGTACAAAGGTTGAACGTATGTGTTCATATATCTAGAGTGCTTAGGATTATCGGCAAAAGAAAAGGCTTGTTCATCATGAATAACAAATTCAGCGAGACCGTCTCTTTGCTCTCGCTGATTATAAACAAATAACTTACCGTCAAAAGATAACTGCGTTTGGGTAGGTTCGACGTGGCCTTGTCGAGGTGCACACAGAGGGTAATGCCTGTTAAGATGTCCATTACCACTACCAGACGAAAATAATTTAGCGCAGTACTTACATCGAGCTTTTCGGATGCCGTCCACCATAACTACATCGAAATGATTCCAACACTCGGCTTTCTTTTTTTTCCCCTTTTGGACTTCTGGCTCATTACCGGAGGCATTGCTCGGCCCTTCTTCATCATGACCAGGCATAGTGTTATAAAAAGCGCGCCTAGGGGCGCGGCTAGGCTCGCACTCAGCGCCTCGCCTAGGCCTAGGCGCAGCGCGTTCAGAAGGCGCGCGCCTAGTGAGCCTAGGCGCCTGGGCGCCAGGCGCGCAGCGGTGGTGGAGGCGCAAATCCAGGCGCGTTGGCTGAACAGACCATTAGGGACCAAATGGGTGGTCGGCAGCAGCGTTTGCTTGACGTGGCGGTTGATGGTGCCTTCAGTGGAAGCACGAAAGCGTCGGCAATGGAGTTGACAGAATAAAGCAGCGGCGATGAAGGCCACACTACGGGGATTTGGGCGCCGGCAACCGTAGGTGTAGCCGGAAATAAGGGGCTGACCGGAGATGGCACCGGTGATAAATCTCGTGCGGGGGTGGAAGTGGCGCGGCAGTCGCGGAGGCTCGGTGAAGGGGCAGCTGGAGTTGCTCGCAGGGGATGGGGCTGCTGTGAGTTGGTCGGCGATGGAGAGTGGCCGGCCGTGGAGCAATCGGAGACGGGAGAGCGCTGCCCAATTAGGGCCGGCTGTCCTATCTCTTTCTCTTTTCCTGACTTCTCTTCCTCTTCTCTTTTTTTTTTACTCCTTTTATCTTATTCCATATATATATATATATATATATATATATTTCTCAATTTCCTCTAATCTCTCTCTCTCTCTCTCAATTTCTCTCAGTCATTTTAAAATGCCACACTTTCTCCATGAATCTTATGTTGGAAACTTGTTAGATTATGATGCGATGGAATTTGAAACTTTTTCTAGTGTTTGAAAGTTTGTTAATTGTCATGTTCTTTTTTTTTTTTACATAATTTATTGTTTTTGTGTATTATTATTATTTATTTATTTTAATATTGCGCCTCGCTTCGAAAAGGCGCGCGCCTGCGCCTTGTGCCTTGCGCCTAGGCTCCAAGGACCTTTTGCGCCTTAGGTGCGCCTGCGCCTTTAACAACACTGGACCAGGCATAGGGTTGAGATTATGCCACGGAGTAGTAGCTTCGCCAACCGAGTTGCGTCCTTGACTATAATGAGGGGGGTCTTCATCAGGCGTGTATTCAAAATCTGGAATGTTTTGATTGAACTCCCAATTGGCTTGGGTATCTATCATACAGCCTGTACTCATTCGTCCAGGAACGAATGGTTGTGTTGGTGCTTGGATTGGTGTTTGTGATGGCCGTGGCGCTGGCGCTTGTACTGGTGGTGGTGCTTGCGATGATGATGATGTTTTTCGTGATGACGATGCACGCCTCATTTTCTTCAATAATCCAGCCATATTTCGAGCTAAACTTTGTAAGAGTAACTAAATACACAAGTATAAGAGTAGTAATAAGAAATAACAATTAAAAGAATGAACGAGTAACAAATATTAGAGAGTTAGTAATTAAAAAGAATTTAGCAAGACTAGTAATTAATAAACAAGAGTACTAATTAGTAAATACTAGTAGTAATTAGCAAGAGTAGTAATTAAAAAGAATTTAGCAAGACTAGTAATTAATAAACAAGAGTACTAATTAGTAAATACTAGTAGTAATTAGCAAGAGTAGTAATTGGAGAGGAAAATAGTAGCAAAGCTTGTAGAAATATAGAATGTTTAGGTAAGAGAGAGTAAGAAGATTGGTGTGAAAAATTAGAGAGAAATGGTGTGAATTTATAGATTTTAGAAACTTCACAAAAGACCAAAATACCCCTACAAACTATCCGTTTATAGTTGTTGGGGAGGGTAAGAGTGTAAAGGAGTTGAAAAATATAGGTTAGACTAAAATACCCCCCAAACTAGCCGTTATATTGCTGTTGGGGGGGTAAAAGTGGAATTTTGGAAAAGGGGGGGAAAAACAAAAAAATTCAAACAAGTGGGGCCAAAACCGGGCCAAAACCGGGCCAAACCCGGGCCGCAGACCGGGCCAGCCCCGGGCCAGATCCGGGCCGCAGACCGGGCCAGACCCGGGCCGCAGACCGGGCCAGACCCGGGCCGACTTCGGGCCGGGCCAAACCCGTTTCCGGGCCGGGCCGGGCCGGGCCGGGCTTTTTCGCAGCAATGGACGGCCTGGTCCAGGCCCAGGCCCGCTGTGCTGGGGCCGCTACTGTTCATCGTCGGGGCCGGGCCAGAACCGGGCCGGGTCGGGCCAGCCCGCGGGCCGCCCGGCCCGTTTGACAACTCTACCGGCCGCTAACGCACTTGGCGTCGCCATCCTCCTTATCCCTCTCTAGTATCACTGCTTCATTGGGCTTTACCAACCCATGCTGCCTCGCCAGCAACTTTTTGATGTGCTTCATCGAGAGCGAAGTACCTTGAAGAACCGTTTTGGCGTTAGATCAGATTTCGCATTCACCGAAGACTTCTTATCGAATAGGTCCTTTTTATCGATCATGATTACAAACATATCTAATTATCGATATAATTACGAACATATCTAATTATTATATCGATCATGATAACCCGCTGAAATCTGCAAAATAGTTCAAGCCCTTTTTTGAACTTTGCATGAAAATATCCATGAAGGTGTAACCAGATATTCCATTATGTTTCCCAGTGTAGACATCAAAAGGATTGTACCATTTATCGACCATCTTGGTAACAACATTAAAGGGTTGAAAACTAAATCATGATGATCAAATTCTCTATTGCCATAACTTGCAAGGTATACTGTTCAAATGCCCTTGAAAGGCAAAAAGTGGAAAACGTAAAGATAGAAAATTTCATCCCGGTTTTATCCCTCTATCTTACTCGAAGCTCTTATTCAAAGTCACTGCTGCAACACACTGTTAATGCGCTCGGTGTCGCCATCCTTCTCATCCCCTATGGTATCACTGTTTCGTTGGGCTTTACCACCCATGCCGCCTTGCTAGCACCTCTTTGATGTGCTTCGTCGACAACGAAGTACCTTGAAGAACCGCTTCGGCGTTGTATCATGTTTGGCATTAACCGAAGAATTCTTATCGAACAAGTGATGCGCCAAGCTCAAGACTGTAGAAGAAGAACAAAGGTGCTTTATTACCTACTCAACCTCGGCAGATTTCTCGCTATCCTTGGCCACGATTGGAGCTATTGTTGGCCAGGTTATAGTCGTGATCGAGGGAATCGAGTGCCAATGATGTGGATTTTGTGGTGCAAATGCCCATTTTTCACAGGAGGCATAAAAGAATTGACAAATCCTAATTTAAAAAATTTAATGCTAACACTAAGGGACTAATTGCACCCATATCCCCAATGTTACATACCAAAAAGCACAATTTTTCAACGGGATTAATGATAGATGGATAGACCTGATTCAATATTGATGTCTTTGGTCCCTTATTGTTCACTTTCCAACATTCATGTCATTGACTATAACTACACACCAATCTCATAGAGACGAGTGTAACTAACCATTTATATTAGCTAATCATGGTAAATTTTTTAAATAATATAACTATCGGTTCGGTTTAGTGTCAGTTTGGAAATCCTAAACCGTGAACCGAACCGAACCTGCATCAGTTTTTGAAAATCTCAAAACAAACCGTTCAAGCTCATCAATGGTTCAGATTCGATCGATTCGGTTCTATCGAATTGAACTGTTAGGATTGATTTTATCGATTTGTTGCTCACCGTCAACGTAGAAATTCAGTGTTTTTTCTTGACTGCCTGTAATAAATGACAAAACATTTCCAATGCCTCAAAAAACGTTAAAGAAGAAACATTTTGCTGAGCTAAACCAGCAAAACCCAAAACTGAAAACTTGCTCCTCTCTCCCCGTGCCCACAGCAACAACAACTGAAACGTATAACGTATGTAGAAGATTCCTCTCCTCCCTCTCTCTCCATGATTGTCCTCCTGGGGCTGTAATCGAATTCTAAGGTTTTACTTGCACCACAATCCTTCCCATATTCCCCACCCAAATCCTTCAAGAATTCAAACCCTAGAAATCTTCATCTGCGTCGCAAATAATCGCATAAACACCTCAATTTGACTCCCGAAGTCCGAATTTCGTTTTCCGACGTCGTTTTCACCTTTAGATTCACACACGCGCGTACAAACTTATGTATTCCAGTTCGATTTATGCATTTCATCTTCTAATTGGGGTATAGGCGATTAAACGGTGCTGATATCGGATACGGAGCCGGATATTTTGGTGTACGATTGGCTTTGTTTGGTGTACAGAGAAGATGAACAGCAATAGCAACAATAGTAATAATCAGAAGAAGAGGAATTTTCAGATAGAGGCGTTTAAGCATAAAGTTGTTGTTGATCCTAAGTACCCCGAGAAGACGTGGAAGATCCTCGAGCACGCGATCCAGGAGATTTACAATCACAATGCCAGTGGCCTCAGCTTCGAAGAGCTCTATAGGTAATGCATGTGTCTATTTTTGTGTGTTCATATGTATTGATTGTAAAGCATCTGAATTACGTTATGTTGTTCGTTAAACTTGCTTAGTTGCTTTGCGCTTTTTTTTTGCCCTGGTCATAATGGAATGCTAGTGGAGCTTGGTTTGAGTTTGTTAGGTTTAGTTACGGTTAGAACATTGGATAGAGATACTACTGGGGAATGAATTTCCATTACCTCATGTGCTTGTCAGCCTTGTCCACACCTTCGATTGTCACTAATAGACTAAAAGTTCATCGTGAATGCACTTTTGGCAATAAATGATGGTATGGAAATGCATTCTAGGGTGTGGAAATGGATGCTTATTTTGAAACTTTGTGATATTAGGTTATCTGAAATTGTCATGAATTATGGTTGAGGCGATGCGGAATCTTAGATTTAGTTGACTCTGCTAGTGGCCTCAGCTCCGAAGAGCTCTTATGCTTTTTCCACAACGTGTTTGTTGACATCAAGGTTTACTTCTTGGCATTTCTTGTTTCTTGACATTTATTGGTTTCCTTATTGGCAGTGGGATCCATGTTTCTCATTATGGCATACATGTTGGCATGATTTGTAGTAAGTTTGATAGCAATATGTAGCTACAAAATAAAATATTGTATGTAAGATTGTGATCTGCAATTCCCTCGAGTGAATTTAGTATGTCTGATTGAGTGAACCAGCGTTTACCTTTTTCCCCACCTTTTAAGGAATATCCTTTTTCGAGTTTTCGTGTATTATCATGTAAGTGTCTCATACAAACAACTGGTGGGGGAAATCCTTAGGAATCGAGGGGATGATGATGATTTTGTACTCTCTGCCCCCTAAAAAGACTTACTGATGGAATTAACCATTGATATCCGAATTACGTGCAAAACCATCAAAACTGGCCTCAATTGGTAAGTGTTTTCAGAAACCTTTTATATTTAGAAATTGAGAAAACAGTTGGTAATTCGTTCTAGAAAACTTTTTTTTTTTCAAAATTGATGCTTTTACAAAAACAGGATTTTGTCGAAAATAGAAATACAAGACGGAAACGCTTACCAATGCTGCCACTTAGATTTCCTGGGACAAGGAAGAATTTTTTGAAGCAGAGAAGAAAAAGCTTACCAATCAGGCAATCATATGTTGAAGACATTGTATCTTTTAAAGTTATTACAAGTCCTCTTGTTACAGTGATTAGTTTTGAAGCTTGAGTATTTGGTATCCTTAAGACTGATTGCCAAAATGTCTTTATTAATATACACCTTGGGATTGGATGTACTAATCTGGATTGTGCCTGGTGTTGCTTTTGAGTTTTGACTTGCTGTAGATGGACATGCATACAACAATTGAGATTTAGTGCCGCCCTATTGTTAATTACCTTTTTTTATGTGTTGTGTTTTAACATTGGTGTGTGGTATTGCCCTTGTATTGATTCTGAATACCCAAATTTAGTAGATTTTTGGACCATGCTTTCAGAACGGTCTACAAGAACAGCTGAAGCCTGTTTTTTTTTTTTTTCTTTTTAAAATGGTTAAAGGTGGTTATGTGTCTTCTTTTTGCTGGCCAATGTCCAATAAATAAGTTTTTATAAAACTGGAGTTCTTTAATCTGTTCAGTCGTGGTTCATAATAGCATTTTTAGCTCTCTCTTATCTCTGTCTCCCTCCATTTCTCTCTCCCCCTCTACATATATATGTGTGTGTGTGTGTGTGTATGTACATATCTGTACCATATATATATATATATATATATATATATATATATATATATATATGTGGTATTGCCCTTGTATTGTTATGTGTTGTGTTTTAACATTGGTGTGTGGTATTGCCCTTGTATTGATTCTGAATACCCAAATTTAGTAGATTTTTGGACCATGCTTTCAGAACGGTCTACAAGAACAGCTGAAGCCTGTTTTTTTTTTTTTTCTTTTTAAAATGGTTAAAGGTGGTTATGTGTCTTCTTTTTGCTGGCCAATGTCCAATAAATAAGTTTTTATAAAACTGGAGTTCTTTAATCTGTTCAGTCGTGGTTCATAATAGCATTTTTAGCTCTCTCTTATCTCTGTCTCCCTCCATTTCTCTCTCCCCCTCTACATATATATGTGTGTGTGTGTGTGTATGTACATATCTGTACCATATATATATATATATATATATATAGGGGCGTGATCCATTGCTAGCGCGATCTGGCCGTCCACCCGCGAGAATGGACGGCCAGATCGCCCGCCACGATCTTGGTTAAGTTGCTAGCGCTAGCAATGGGTGGACGGCCAGATCGCGCGCCACGCTCTGGGTTAAGTTGCTAGCGCTAGCAATGGATCACGCACGCCCCTAATACTTTTCTGGATTATAAGAAAATTATTCTAGAGCGATTATCTTGGTAAACACTTTAATTTTTTGTGTCTCATTAATTTGTGGTGATGATTACCTTATGTTGCTTGTATGGGGTGTGTGTGCACGTTCTGTTCTGTTTTGTGTGTTTGTTGTTTTTTGGGTGGGTGGGGGGGGGGGGGGTGTTCACAAAGGTCGGTCAAGGCACAGGCTGAACAGATTATGATAGCATTCCCAATAACATAGACTTTTTTTCAGTTCACTGTTGACAATGCTTCTTTCCACGTGTAGTCATCTTCTTCTTTTGGGAGTAAATGAAGTCATCTTTGATGTCTTGCTCCTACGGGAAAGACATAACTAAGTGCAAACCTAGGTACTTC
Organism: Escallonia herrerae; assembly: GCA_033070095.1. Lineage (NCBI taxonomy): Eukaryota > Viridiplantae > Streptophyta > Magnoliopsida > Escalloniales > Escalloniaceae > Escallonia > Escallonia herrerae. Next base: position 317,501 of record JAVXUP010000553.1, read on the forward strand.
ATGGTGAGAATGTCTTGAATTTTTTGAAAATCAACTCACAGAAGAGCAGTTCATTTGGGCCATTACTGGTTAAGTATTCCTTTTGTTTTGTGGCTAATGATACATTGTGGGATGTAGCTATGCCAAATTGCTCGAATTTGTGATGTGCTTTGACATACTTACCTTCCCTCCCCCAGGCATCCTTTTCTATATAGCAAGGATGTGCTTTACCTTGGCCTACATTGTCCCAATTAGGATTAATCATGATGGTTATGGTTGAAGTGCCATGTAGAGTTGTTTCTTAGGCAGACCAATTCGAGAGATCTTTTCTTTAACATTGTGACCTTAATTTTGCCTGCATTCATTTAATATATTTGCTTGAGAGGAAGAATATACATCGTCATGCCTTCTTATGGTATCAATCTAAATGAATGTCCCACGTTTTTTGGCTGGTTAGAGTTACTTCTTAAGCCTCCAGGTCAGCAAATGGCTGATGTTTGGCCACTCTAATCATAATAGAGTGTAGTATTCTCAGGTCAAACTGCATGGTTGTGAGTTTTTCATTTGAGCCTTATTAAACCAGAAATATCGGAGAAAAGGTCAAGCATTACGGGGTGAACCTCCCCAAAACCAAAGAAGGAACCAAACAAAAAACTGAAAACTCATTAGCTGAATATCACAATTAATTGATAACTTGGTCATTTTTCTTTGGGGGGGGTGAATCTTCTGCATTTCCAGACAGTGTATTCCTTGCTTCCATTCGGATGTCTCAAGCCAAGGAATCACCATTCGATACTTATGCATAAAGATTTTTGTATAACTTTTTACCATAAGTGATCTTGCATGTCTAAAAAAGGCCAGAGTGACCTGAATTTAGTATGTGTCAACCACTTCACTTTTTTTTTCCCCTCTCGTCATGATATCCCAGAATCCAGCAATAGTAGTATGGACTCTGCTAGAAGCTTGCTTTGGCGCTCTTTGTCTCATTATAGTACTACTACACAATTTAGACTCTTAAAAATGGGTAAACCTCAGACCTTAAGCTTAAGAGTTTCTTCAGGCAGCTCTGGTCACTAGGGACTTTAAGTATCCAATGCAGCATTCTCCGAGCAGACAAAGCTGCATCTACTTAGTCCATTAAGAAAGCCTAACACCTTAGAGCTTCTATGATAAATCCTTATAATTTCTTGCATGAAAATAGCTCTCCCATCTATTCTACATTACAACAAGATATAGGCATGTGTTGTTAGATGTGACTTGAATGCTCGCTACTTTGGGGACAAGTGTGCTATGCTATACATGCTCAACAAGTGCTTTACCATCATTCCAGAAGAAAAAAAAATCCTTATCTGCGTCTATGACATCCACCCCGCAACATTCCAGACTTTCTTGAAAATGGGAGGTGAAGCCATCAGGTCCTGGAGACATATCTCCTTTAGTGAAGAATGTGCAAGTTCTACTGTGACCAAATATCCCACCTTGGCCTTTTGATCAGGAGTTAATTGTATGTCCCTCAATCTCTGAGTTACGGGGACAGGTTGAAATGAAGCAAAGATTTTTGGAGATTCAGACCTGAGATTTAATATCATCAAATTGTCAGCAAGCTGCAATTCTCTTGTGATTATGCTCCTCGTGTATTCTATGCCTGTTAGGAATGATAGCAGACATTAATGCCATGCAACTTTAACTTCTCCTGAGTTTTCATAAGTAAATGTCTTTTTCTCTCTCTCAAATGAAGCAACTCTGAATTGATATTTGGTTTAAAGCATGCTTACTGTCAAACGGTTTATGTTGGAGTTGTTGCGGAGCTGGCTGATCAAACTATGCTGAATTGTCTAATATTGATTATTCGCGTGCTGCAAGATATCTTGTCTTTGAATTTGAATTCTTAAGTTGTTTCAGGAATGCTTACAATATGGTGTTGCACAAATTTGGCGAGAAGCTATACACGGGACTTGTGTCAAGTATGACTTACCATCTGAAAGAGATGTCAAAGTCTATAGAAACTGCCCAAGGTGGTTTGTTCCTGGAAGAGCTTAACAGGAAATGGATAGATCATAATAAAGCATTGCAGATGATCCGCGACATATTGATGTACATGGACAGGACCTTCATTCCAGGTAACCATAAAACCCCTGTTCATGAGCTCGGGCTGAATCTTTGGAGGGACAACATTGTACACTCAAGTAAAGTTCAGACAAGGCTTCTGAACACGCTTCTTGAACTGATACTAAGAGAAAGGACTGGTGAAGTTATAAACAGGGGGCTGATGAGGAATATAATTAAGATGCTGATGGATCTGGGACCTCTGGTTTACCAAGAAGACTTTGAGAAACCTTTTCTTGAAGTTTCAGCTGACTTCTACAGGGTTGAGTCTCAGAAGTTTATTGAGTGCTGCGACTGTGGGGACTACTTAAAGAAGGCTGAGAGACGTCTAAATGAAGAAATAGAGAGGGTGTCCCACTACTTGGATGGGAAGAGCGAAGCTAAGATAACTTCTGTTGTCGAGAAGGAGATGATTGCAAACCATATGCTGAGACTAGTCCATATGGAGAATTCAGGGTTGGTGAACATGCTTCTTGATGACAAGTACGAAGACTTGGGAAGAATGTACAATTTGTTTCGTCGGGTTCCAAATGGTCTATCAACAATACGGGATGTAATGACCTCTCACCTCAGGGACACTGGCAAACAGCTTGTTACTGATCTAGAAAGGGTAAAGGATCCTGTGGAGTTTGTACAGTGCCTCTTGAATGAAAGAGATAAGTATGATAAGGTCATCAGCTTGGCATTTAACATCGACAAGACATTCCAGAATGCGTTAAATTCCTCTTTTGAATTTTTCATTAATCTGAACCCTCGTTCTCCCGAGTTCATTTCATTGTTTGTGGACGATAAGTTGCGCAAAGGTCTGAAGGGAGTTAGTGAGGAAGACGTCGAGATTGTTCTTGACAAGGTCATGATGTTGTTTCGCTACTTGCATGAGAAAGATGTTTTTGAGAAATACTATAAACAGCACTTGGCAAAGCGACTTCTATCAGGAAAAACTGTCTCCGATGATGCCGAGAGAAGTCTAATTGTTAAGCTTAAGACAGAATGTGGTTATCAGTTTACATCCAAATTAGAAGGCATGTTCACGGACATGAAAACCTCTCAGGACACAATGCAAGGGTTTTATACGAATCATGGTGCTGAGTTAGGAGACAGCCCTACATTGGTTGTCCAGGTCCTGACAACGGGGTCCTGGCCCACTCAGCCTACGGTCACTTGCAACCTGCCAGCTGAAATGTCAGCACTTTGTGAGAAGTTCAGGTCATATTATCTCGGGACTCATACAGGTCGAAGATTGTCTTGGCAAACTAACATGGGAACAGCTGACTTGAAGGCAACCTTTGGGAAGGGTCAGAAGCATGAGCTGAATGTGTCGACTTATCAAATGTGTGTCCTCATGTTGTTCAACAATGCTGATCGGCTTAGCTATAAGGAGATTGAGCAGGCTACAGAGATTCCTTCCTCTGATCTGAAGAGATGCCTGCAATCTCTTGCTTGTGTTAAAGGAAAGAATGTTCTTCGTAAAGAGCCCATGAGCAAGGATATTGGTGAGGAGGACGCATTTTTTGTGAACGAGAAGTTCACGAGCAAATTCTACAAGGTTAAGATAGGAACCGTAGTTGCCCAAAAGGAGTCGGAACCTGAAAAACAGGAAACGCGGCAGAGAGTAGAGGAGGACAGAAAGCCCCAGATAGAGGCTGCAATAGTGCGAATCATGAAATCGAGGAGAGTACTAGATCACAATAATATCATTACTGAGGTCACAAAGCAGCTGCAGTCTCGTTTCCTGGCCAACCCCGGTGAGATTAAGAAGCGGATCGAGTCTCTTATTGAGCGCGATTTCTTAGAAAGAGATAATGCAGACAGAAGATTGTACCGATATCTTGCCTGAGGAAAATGCTGGGGCAGATTTGCTTGTTCATTAGGATCAAAGTTAGCTCTTACAGTCGAACTGTATTGGCCCTGCAAGTTCTGAAGGGTTTCCGGTACTTCCATTTGTTGGTACTTGCCTACCTTTTTTCGCTTCATTACTTCGAATTAATTGCAATCCACATAGATATCACTCTATTAGTATCTGGCCCACCTTATTTTTACGATTTTACCACGTAAAAGTCAAAGGAACCCTGGCTAAATCTGGTAATAGAATAGGCAAACATGAGAAGTGGAGTGTTTTGACCGGTATCCTTATTGCGCTGCACGCTTATTTTATCACGAATAGTGCAATTTATGTTGCTCAAATGGAAAGACGTCCCTTTCTCTAGTACCGTGCCCACAAGAGATGGTTGCTTTTGCTCAGATCAAAGTGAAAACGGGATGCATTTCAATCAACATAGTCAAGCATACAACCATGTTTTGCAGCATAGGAGAAGTGGGCAGCACTTTTAAAGAATAGCTCATTGCTTGGATCAATCCACGGGCTAAATCCACGCAAAACTGGCATCCGGCTTTGTGGTTTTTTGTTACAATATGGTCCATTTGGAATAATAGAAACAACCTCGTCTTTAGGCAAACCCCTTTCCAACCTTTGTCTGTGATTCGCCAAATCCTTGATATATCTAATACCATTCATCAATATTCTCATAATTTACCAAGCTCACCTAGACAGCTGCCACAACCTAATTGTTCACCGGGACTTGCAACCACTAACTCGAACCATCCCGTTCATGTGAAGAGCCAGTCCACATTACAATGGTCATCTATTCATGTTTTGACCCTCAACGTTTTCGGGTTGGAATTGTCCTAGTATGCTACAACAATAATATTCGTTGTGGATCTGCCGTCATTGCTACTACCTCGTCTGACACTTATACTGCTTTATCACATTGCCTCCTTCTTACATCTACTTGGGCTTTGAAAAATAAATTCTTACATATTCATGTATTGACATTGTCTCAATTCCTCTTACAACAGATGTCAGGATCTGAGGATATTCTGGATACAGTAGCACCTATTATCTATGACTTGTGCCATATTTTGACTCAATTCCATCATTACAGTATCAGCAGGACAGGCCCACACCTCTTGGAAGAAGCATGCTCTTTAACTCTTTTTACCTTTCAAGCACGAAGTTTTGTTTACCAAGACTGAGTGCTTAACAACGTACGCAGCTAAAGTTTTTATTGATGATGGATTACATAGTGGGTACTTTTTATTATTAGCCTTTTGATATTATCATTTCCTTGCTATCATCTGTAAGGCCATAAGGCTGTACTTTTATGACTTGTATCGCTACTTTCTTATCAATGCAATTCTCTTATTATCAAAAAAAAATCCTATGTTTTGCATTTACGTCCATGAGTGTACATAAGGTACTGGCCATCAGTAGGAATTGTGGTGAATATACATTTCGTGCACAAGGTGCAATTCATCATAAGATAGGTAGCCTATTTCATGTCTCATAACAGATGTACACATACAACATTGAAAATGAAAATGAAAATGACAATAAATTGGCGGAGAACGAATTTTTGCAGCGTGAAATTTCAAATTTGTGACAAGTTGGAGAAAATCTTGGATGCCCACAAAGTCCTTTCGCAATGTCGCTCGGACATTGCGGTGTTGTAGATCCTGGGAGGTGTGATGGACTCTTAAACAGTGTGCTCGCCTTTGTGTCTTGCGGTTCCCGATTGTCTGCGTTATTGTTACCACTTATAGTTTGTTTTCATTTATGTTCAGTTTAAACCTGTAAATATTGCATGTTACTTAAAATTGAGTTAAAGTGTAGGATACGCTCTGCTCTAATTCAATTGTAATGTGTATAAATTTATTAAGTTTGTTGTTAGTGTCGACCTTCGTGGTCATGTATACTGAGTCACGAGAATGTCGTGACCGAAAATGTCTGCAAGCTCTACACTAGATTGATTGTGTATCTTTAAATTCTCAATGCAATTCTCTTATTATAAAAAAAAATACTTCATTCAAACTAACCTAGAATTTGACCTTTTTTTAAGAACCCCCACAGTAACCAAATTATCATACAGGACAATACTCTCTCTCAGACTTGTTTCGATACATCAAACTATAATACATTTGAAAAACGCTATTTTCATTCTAATATAATTTTTTACCATCACTTAATCTTGATGATAATTGCTTAGTGTGTTTCTTTTCTTCCCGCTGTCCTGCATCAAGATGGAGATTATCATCATAATTTTGACAATAACAAAATATAATATTAATATACTTTTTTACCATAAGTTCAAACGCTTGTGACAATCAAACTCATATTAATATACTTTTTAGCTATACAAATATTAATATACTTTTTAGCCATAAGTTCAAACGCTAATATTAATATACTTTTTTACCATCACAGTTAGATACATTTTAGCTGTACAAAGATTATCATCATAATTTTGACAATAACAAAATCTTTCTAGTGACAATCAAACTCATACACAAACTTTATCCAAATATCACTGAAAAGTTTTGACTATTTATCAAAATAAAGTACTACTACCTCCGTCCCAAATATCACGTTTGACTTGGCACGCATATTAGAGATTTAATTACTATATTGTGTGTTTCTCATTTTATCCTTTAGAGAGAAGAAAGTGAGTATCAGTTGGAAAAGTATATAAAAAAAAGTAGGCTTAGAGAGAAATTGAGTTGGTGAAAAATTAAAGAGAAAAATTAAATAAAAAGTATAAAAAGAATAAATATAAAAAAAAAAACACTTGAAAAATCTTTTTTACTTTAAAAAGTAAATAATTTTTGTGAGTCGGGAGAGTACTATTTTTCAATTTTCAGGGGAGAAAGAAAAAATTAGGTACCACAAGATCGTAAGCCCCGTTCAGTTAGTCCAAGAAGGACCACGTGAATAACTGTGGATTCGGCCAATGTCACTTCGGCGGGAGTCCAAAGGCTCCACACACGTCTCAGCCCATCGCACAACTGCGAAATGGACTCCAAACGCTCGAAGCTTAGCCTGTTTCCAGGCCTGCATCTCTGCAGATCAGGGCCCGGGGACTTTCCTGGGCCCGAACGCCTTCCAAGAAGGACGTGGCAGCCCATTCACGTTGTCTTGTGGCACGTTAGAGCCTTGGTACCCCGAAACGTCTTATCAAGTATACGATTATTTGTCTGAGCTGCCGATGTGGGACAGAATATAACATATTCTGTATTAGATTCCGAGTGAAGCCTCTTTTATTCACAAGAGAAAACATCTCAGAAGCCAAAAGGAGTAAATGCTTTATTCAGCAGCTTTCCTCTTTTATCATCATCAACAGCCGGCAGAACCGATTCAGCCTGAGAACACCACACAAACAAGACAATGAAGATATGCAGGCTACGTGCTGTGAGAAAGAGATATTGTGGTTGGGAAGCAAGAGCGAAGCCCCAAGTAGTACACAGTACTAACATGAAAACTGCAGCGTCAGGGACCATAAGTGCAGTCTGAGGCCTGTGTCCATGGAAGGGTTAGGGAACAGGGAGGAGGATCCGGTTTTGAAGATCTGTGAATGTCTTGATATCTTTTCCCCATAACCTGCATGTCCAGACAATTGAATGATTCCACAGACTTTTACTAATAGTCAATATTATCTAAGAATGTCGTTATTCATCTCCTGTTATAACAACGGCAAAACATTCCAATTGTTAACAAATTCAGGCTACGCTCTCACCCATTAGAAGTTCACACGTAATAGCAAACCCCATTAGCAGCGGTTTCTATAATGTCGTAAATAAGTGAAAAAAAGGAGTTTGCCAATCACCCAACTTACCAGCAGTGGATCCCAACAGCATTGGCCCCCGACTTGTCAGCCTTTTCATCATCTCCAACATGAACAGCTTTGCACGCCTCCACATTAATCTGATCTGTAACATCGAAAAAAATACAATGTCTTTTACCTCACACACTTACAAAAGCACGAGTAGTAAACTTTGAATCATGGTGCATGACTAAAACACCAATAAAACTACATTACTGCAACCAAAGAAGAACAATGCGAGCATATTCCTCATTTTACTCAAGCTAAGACGAGATGCATATATGTATTGCGTGATAAACCAAGTAGGACAGAATAGAGATTCAAGGCAAACACTGCAGATAAAAGGTAAACACCTTCCACCATTATGTCTACAAACTAATAAAATAAATTTGGTATAAGGTACTAACCCAAAGCGGCCCTAAATATTTTTGCATCTGGCTTTTCACATCCCACCTCTGAAGATATTATCAAGGCATCAAACCTAGTGGGAAAGGAAAAGTTTCAGATAAAACAGTGACCCTAGCTGCATGATATCCAATCATTTTCCAAATGCAATCAAAATAAACTGAACTTCTATTTGCATCAAAGCAAGGTACTTTTTTCTGGATGATAAGACACCCATCTATATTTTTTAGGCCAACAAGTCCATTAAGTGATATTAGTCAATACAATTTCAACAAGGGCATGGATTTTTATTTTTGTCGAAAAAGCCAAAGGGCTTGGAATTCTCACCTAAGCTATTTATTCTCAACCTTGTAAAGGATATTACTAGTCGCAACTACGGTCTCTAAAATGTACAAAGTAAGAGGCAAGAACAGAAGAGGTCTTTGATGCTTACAAGTCAACAACATTTAGGTCCTTCAAAAGCTTCCTCAAGCGGTTGTCAAAATTGGATACAACAGCCAATTTAACTGCAGCCAAAAAAAGAACAGAGATATACTTTAACCAATTTGAGTTTCCATAAATCACTGTAAGCGGAAGTAGAACATAAGATAAATAAAACCTCCAGTCTCTTTCAGAATTACTAATGTTTCATGGGCTCCATCTGGAAGACTCCATGCATCACCATTTGCATAGTACTGATAAAAGCAACCATCGACACTGTCAAGATAAAAGCGTCCGGTCTAAGATATGTGGTTGGATTGATATGAAATTACACAACTCTTCTCATCACAAGATAAATGTAAAATACACTAAGAAACATAAGTTTGAGTAGTTAGCTAGTCTTGTTCATCATCACCTCATACACTTCTTCAAAGTAATCATCACTTGCGCAGCCAGTGGCTTCTGAAACAACAAGCTTCCAAAAGGGCTTCCCATCTCCCTGCCAATTAGGAAGGTTCTCAAGTCATTAATTCTAGAATATTTCCTGTTCTTTTCTTCTTCTTCCGTTTTTTTTCCCCGTTATCAGTAAACGTAATTTTGTTGTAGCAAAGATAAATCAGGAATTTGATAACTGTCTGAGAATGCCAAGTGGAACCATACTGGCAAAGCGCAGCATATTTTTTAACTATACACAAAAAAAAAAACAAAACTTGAAGAGCTGATGCAATCATAAAAGGTACAAAGTAGCAATATACCACATGGAATGACATTTCCCACATATTCAAGATCAATCAATGAAAGAGGAAACAAATCAACATGCTCCCTGTCTATGAATATAGAAAAAACTCAACAAATTGGTCACCTGGTAGCGAAGCTTTTCAGGCCATGGAGCAGTAAAAGCCCCCTTAAATCCTTGCTTAATTTCAGTCGAAGTTGCGCTCGACCCTGTTAAAGATAACTATTGTGCTTCAAAGCCTAAACCAGCGCCATAACTATCTAGAAACAACTTAAGTCGAAAAATTTTACACCCTCCACCCCTCAAGAGAGACACTAACACTATTTAAATGTAGTCAACTATGCATGCGAAGATTGTGGCATTTTTTTGGCTACATTTGAAAAGTACATCTCTTTTTGAAGGATTTACAGAAATATGACTCTTCTAGCGGGACAGAGGGGATAAAATTACTAACGGTTTACTCAAGCAAATGCACTAGACTTCATTAAGTCGCAACATGGCGACCAAATTTTTTCCCCGTTGAATAAAATCCAAGATACTACATGTCAGTGATTGAAATGGCATAATGCATAAATTCTTCGTGGAGTGACATACAAACAAGCAGATATTAAGTGAAATTAAAGACCCAAAAACTAACCATATTTGTGCCCGATGGTGGCATAAGTCTCTTCAACAGGCTCAGCTAACTGCAAGAGGGTACCCCCAGCATCCAACAATAGTCCATCATACGCTCTCTTCAGTGCCTTCCCTCCACCTATAAAAACAAAAAAAAAAATTTCACAAAAATTACTCAAACCCACCACTGTAAAATGGGCCAAGATCAGTCAAGTGACGCCATCAAAAGAATCCCATTTCTCATTTCGTGTGCCAAAGATTAACGGGAAAAGGGAAAGAGATGGGTGACCTGTGTGAACCGTAGATAGAGAAATGGAAGAGCATATAACGCGAATGGATTTTGTGAGCTTTAAATTGGAAGGTTTTAATGCTTTGAAGAGACAACATGCCTCCATGGTTGTTGCCTCAAGAGAGCTTCAAAAGCCTGCCTAAGAATTTCACTATTGGCGAAGAAAACAAAGGCTAAATGGGGGAAAAACAAAAAGATCTAAATAAAAATTTAGAGGGAGGGCAATTTGGTCATTCCAAGCTAATTAGAATCTAGTAAAAAGTAGAGCAAAATTTTATTTTAACTATCTGCGTACACATTCAGATTCATAGACATGGCACATGAAAAAAAAATACTTTTCATGGACAATTTCATCGTTTATAATTGAAAATAAGGGTCATGCGCACGATCCCATTGCTTTTTTCTTAATGGTTATATTTAAATTATACGAGAAACTCTGATATTTATAATCGAATTTAGTCTTCTCTTTATCTTTCTGTAATAAAAATAGTTGCCCTTGTTTCTTGACAAAATTTAAGTCCCGCTAAAATTCTGTTATGTGCAATTTTTGCAAAAAAAAAAAAGAGTAACCTTTTTCATCCTATGTTTGTTGCTAAAATGTGCTTTAGCGATAGCCGTTAACCTTTTAAGGACATATGGAGTATTAATTATCAAGGAGTGAAAATAATGTCCCTCTTTATTCTTTTCCCTTGGTATCAGGAATGAGAGATGGTGAAGGGAGGAACAGTCTGGGCTTTGAGAGATTCAACTCCACAAGAAAGTTTGGAATTTGTGCATTAACGTCATTTAGTAAAGCTTTTGCACCATTTGCCAACCATGACTCTAGGCTGAATATGAGCAAACACTTTCTGGAGGTTATGGATCTATGAATACAAATGAAGTAGGAGGACCATGTCTGCCGGTATACTTTCCTCCAGATTCCCGCATATGAACTGCTCTAAGTTACTTTGGGACACACCCATCTCCGAGAGAATGATAGACTAAGGCTTGTTGTTATAAGGCTGTTTACCTCGGATAAAAATGAGGTGCGACTAAAAAACAAATAAGTGTTTAACATCAAATTTTTATTTTGAATTTTTTCTTTTGAATGTTTGATTACTCAGTTTTTATTTTAAATTTTTTCTTTGGTGGTGGTTGCGGTGACTGTAATAGGGCATGGCAGTGGCTTGTGACAACAGAAATCTCAAACAAAAATCAAAACTCAAAAATTCAAAATGAAAATTTTTAAAAACAGTCATATTTTAAAAACTGAAAGGAAAAGAAAAAGGAAAATTGTGTGTCAAACGTCTTTTTTTTTCTACCGGAGAAAAAACTGGAAACTTTAAGACTCCGTTTGACAAAAAAAAAATTAAAGAGCAGTTAATTTTTTTTTATACATAACCCAGTTTTTTTTTGAATTTTTTTTTTGTGATGGTTTGCAGTGGCAGTAGCCAACGGTGGCGGCTACCGGCGGTGGTCTCCGGCGACTGGTGGTGGCTACTGGCAGTGAGAGGGTGGTGGTGGCAGTGGTCTCATTTCAAATGGTACCAAAATATTGGAGAAAACAAAAAAAAATCGTTGCATACATCAAGTTGTTTAGTTTCCACCGATTCTCACATACGACATTGCACAGCAATTATCTGTATGTAAATTGCAAGATCCGAATGACGGCCGGAGATGAGATATCGGAGGAAACCAAACAAAATCCTGCAAACTATGCCGAGTTGTTTTATTTCCTCCAATCGTCATATACGACATTACCTTGCAATTTCTCGTATGTAACCCTTTGCTAAGTGCGCATGAAGGTCGGAGATGAGATATTGGAGGAAACTAAACAGAACCACACATCCATTACATACAACTATCCCGCACTGTTTAGTTTCCTCCAATTCTCACATACGACGTTGTATGTGAAGAGGTCCGAGTGAAGATCGGAGCTGAGATATTGGAGGAAACTAAACAGAGCTATGCACAGTAGAAAGCCAGGCTGTTTAGCCTCCTCCAATTCTCACATACGATCTTAGACTTGCTTCAGCCTATGCTTATTTCTTGGACCACACCCTCCCAGTATTTATAACCTTCTCTACCAGCATTTCCTGTGTACTGAAAGTCAAGAGCAGAATCTTCACCAAAAAAAACATGACTTGCATGATTGGAAACAGAATCAGTTTTGTTGATTGACCTGCCTACTCATAAGTCACAAACTCGGTGTGTTTTTGTGCGTGTGAGGGTGGGTGTGTGGGTGTGAAAAAGTAACGAAGCTTCTGAAGTTGCATTTAACAGACACAGGAACTAAATAACAAACTTGAAAATTACAATTCGGATGCATAATTCCTAGTAGTGTAACCTAGTTCTAAAATATCCTAAGCTAGTCCAAAATCATCCCCCAAGGCTGATTATTGAAGTCTTTTTAATAACAACCCACCATACAAATATCTATGCTTCATTCAGTAAAGCATGAACATCAAAAGAAAAGGGAGAGCTGAAAATTTGAAGAGTTACTCAATATTTGGAAATCCCTTACTTACACTTGTCCTGTTGGTATATCAACAATTAGCAAATCACAGGTTTCAAGTTGTAAAGAACCTAAACGAAGGGGCTCAACCCCACTAAGAGTATATTCCTGCATGGCCAGAAGATCTAGGCCTCCTGCAACTATAAGGAAGCTCGGAATTTCAGATGTCAAAAATCAAAATGATTTACAATTTCACTATATGGTTGGATTTCTGAGGCTTTGATTTCCACGTAGAGTCAGTCAAACCAAGAAAGAAAGAAAGAGAAGACTGGTAATGCTTCAGCTTCGAGCGATGACCAATGAAACGATTTGAACTTTATCAAGGAGGCGGCGGAGGTGTCGGTGGTCTATGCTTAAATAACTTTGTTATACTTCTACGTTCACAGTCCTGCATAAATATATGTTTCATCAATGAGGAAAACCTAAAGAGTATAGTCTCTTCCAGTACATATATTTTGCTAGAAATCTTAACACTGTTATCCGATGGATACCAATGTCGTTCATCTATGTCTACGCTTAATACAGCCCAAACATTAGATTTAAAAGCAAATCATTAGGTGATTAGCAGTGCCAGAACATTAATGAACATACAGGGGGATGAGTGGCCGAGTACTTTCTCAAGATTGCAAACCCAAGCTGGTTGGTCAAAAGCCACTGTAACTGCAACTTCTAATACAAATCAACTAGTATGCTACTGTCTAAGTTCAGCTCAAGCCGCACTTTTTTGGCTAAAGCCACACCCGTCACAAACTCTACTCTTTTTCTTTCCTAATCTGCCTCTCTCTTTCTGTTGAGGTCCCATCCGAAGTTCGATGCTTAGTGAGCCTTACTACTGATACCACCGAGAGAGTGCCATTCTATGAGCCATCCACAGTTCAATGAAACAAAGGCTTCAATTCATCTTCACGTCAATTTTTAGGTTCTTTCTCATTAAGGTTAAAAAAATGACAACTGGTGGTGATTGATCAGGGCTGTATAAAATGGTACTCGTTTCGATGGCTCCAGCACTCATCTGTACGGTTAGTCCAACCATAAGAATTGAGAAAATCGATATTAGTGGGTATTTGGTGATGGAAATCAATGGGTCGCATGGATGATGGGGACAACAGCAGGAGTGGTGGAGCTGGTGATGCTATTGAATGCTTGTTGGTCCAAGTTGTTGGCAAAAAAAAAAGAAGGGGAATGCAGAGACGCCTCTTCGTGCATATGCACTCGCATAGGGCAGGGGGCTGGTGTGCGGGTCATTGGCCTGTTGGGCTTGAAAAACCAGATACGGGAAGGTGGAAGAAAGGGAGGAGGGACAGATTAGCTAAACTGTGAGGTCATTTTTGTGAGGGGTGTGGATTTAGCCAACAGGGTACAGAAATAGCCGCACAGTAAAGTTTTAAGTTGCATGCATCATCTTCCAATCTAAGGCGGATTTTGAAAGACCATTCCTCATCTAGCAGTTACACAGAGAGCAACAAAGTTACCTTAAACATATTCAGCAAGAACGGTCTGTCTGGATTCATTCTCTTCAGTTTCAAGAAGGTATAGCCAAAACTCAGTTGATCACGTGAAGTAAAACGATCAACTTCGTTGAACCAAAGGCACGCAAATAAATTCGACATCGGTGTGTGCGCCCTGACTATAACCGAACCTTCGGGTACGTCTGCAAAGTTACATGAAAAATGGAATTAGCAAGAACTCCAATGCCAGATGAATGAAGCAGGAAGTCTCCAAAAAAGAAAGAGGACACCAATGACACGCACAACTTGGAAGAGGAGTATTTGGGTCTGAAGGATCAAACTTGGTGAGACCATCAGACTGGTAAAACATAAATTGTTCGTCGATCGCCGTGTGATTGTACTTATTTAGACGCTTATTCTGGAGTACCTCCTCCCAGACGCAGTGGCGAAGATAATGGTTCGATATGGAAAACTCTGATCCCCTTCGCCACAAAAAGTATTCAATGATAAGCATTGGATCAGCCGCAAGTCTTAATTTGCTGTCAAGCCAGATAGAATACCTAGAAGAAAGGAGAACAGATAGCATATAGGTAAAACATAAGTAGAGTTCAACATAACCAGGCATGGCCTTGGGTCCAAATATGTATATATGTCGAGTGAGGATCACCTAGAAGATGGGAAGAGGCGATGTGGTAAAAATTTTGGCACCTTTCCGGTTTTGCGCATGTCGCTGTATGGTAAGTTCCTCACAACAACTATTCTCCACAAACCAATAAATCCACTATCATCTGGAACATTTCCCTCCAATGAGAGTTTGGAGAGCGTTTGCAAATCGACAAACATAACAAAACAAACATTTCTCTTGGAGTACTCGCTGATCTGCAACAAGCAACAAATTTTTCCAATAGATAAATGTAGAAGATAGACACGATCAATCACATGTATACAGCAACTTTGAACACCATACATGTAATTGAAGACTTTAAATAAACCACAACTGGGGTATAAGAAGACAAGATCACCAATATTGCCAGAAAAATGTAACTTTGAAGTACACACTTAAGTTATCCAAAGTGAGATGAGTTCACTTCTATGCTGCAGGAGATCCTAATTTTCTTCGTTAAACTCTTTTTCGGTGCCTTTTAGCCAGCTAAAACACTAAAAAAACAACATCTCTCAAAGCCTCCTCATCTAAACATAGTCCCTTTCTTTCCCAAAATTTTGCTTCCTTGTACTCTGTCGTCAATTTTTGAGCCCGCGGTAAGAAATGTATAAACAGTTAAAGACTAGTAGCAGTGCTCATTCTAGAAGCGACGTCCAATAATTACAAGTGCAAATCAAAAGCTGTCACTCGTCAATTTTTTAGAACATAATGCATCTCCAAACAAAGTAGCTACTTACATTTTTGCGGTTTGGCCTCCTTAAGAAGTCAGAGCTTCCAAATATGCAGGAGGACACAACAACAATACAAGCACTCATATAGGTTCGATCCTTCTCATCCAGATCAAATCCAGCGCTTGGAAACCCCTCTGGCCCTTTCACAAAACCACAATGAATTGTCTGATTGCGTGCATGAAAGGAATTCTCTCTTTCTTCAAGGGTTTGATGTCCTCCAAATCTGAGTTCATAGGGATCACTCTTCTCTTCCTTTTCAACATACCGCAACAGAAAAGGTGTGGAACTAGTGAAATCCTTGGGCTCAACAAGATAGTCAACTGAGTCTAGGAACCCAACATCACAAGGAAAATAGCCTAAAAGGTCGAATATGAAGGTTTAAATCAATACTCTATGTAGGTGTTAGCAAAAAGAATTAAGTGCACATAACTGAGATAAATAAAATCCTAAGATCATTTGGGAAGCATGAACATAAAACAACGTAGTGTATACAGAAGATAACAAACACCACTGCATTTCTACCAAATACTGAGTTAAAGTATTTGCATATAAGATCAGAGGAAGCTTCATCAGCAGATTGCTTGCATCTCTTCACAAATTACAATTGACCAAAGAAGGGAGATAAATAACCAAGGTCAAGCTCCCTTAGTTTCCAGAGGAAGGAGGATTTGCGCTTCATGGATATACAGTCTATGGCAGGGAGCAGCCATAGGTCGCTTGTTTTAAACTTTTATGACTAGCAACAAAGTTTTTACAACATTAATGATGCTGGCAGCAACTGGATCTTACGCATCAGTGATAACATTCAATCATAACGTCCATCTACAAAACTTAAAATGCAACTTTCACAAAAAATATCTGATATTATTTGCTAAAACAAGGTTTTGCAGTAAATAGTTTTCTTCATTCATATTCCACATTTGTGTTCTCTTCTTCATTCTACTGCCTACATTTAATAGACCAATCCGATTCGATACACAGACGTGGTAAGACAACCATTTTCCAAATCATGTTGATGACAAGAAAAGTGGTGATGTAGAAGAAACCTATGCACAAGCTGAAAGCGGTTGGGAGGTTTCTCTCACATTGACTGCATGGACACATATGAAGGTATAAATGAATGCGCCAAGAGATACAAAGTCCAGTTGGAATAGGTTCCTTTCTTTGAGCACTCCAGTACCACGGGTAAAAGATCTCACGTTGTAATCTATCCAACTGAGAACCCCAAAACGACTAATCACATCGAGACTAGAGACGTCACCCAGAGCTCCTCGCCAATTATGTTTCTCCACAAAATACTATGATTTCCTTTCTTGCCAAACCATGACTAAAAACTAATGAGAAAGTCAACTCCCTTGGCCCTATTCTCAAAGTGTTCCCTTTGAACTGATTCACAGCAGCTGTCCATACTTGACCAACTAGCATCTGCCAATCTTGCAGTTTTTAGAAAGTTTGCCTCCACAGCTCTTCTGGCTATGCATTCAAATAACAGTGCTCCCTGGTGGCATAATCACTAATGCAGAGGACGTAATGGTAATCAATGTGACTCTTCCATTTCTTCACAGCATATTTTTGCATCCATTCGCAAAGGCCACACTCTTCAGAAGTTACCTGTTTGTATCTTCTAAAGCAACCATGTGGGGCCTTTAGGTTGAACTAGTGCATATCCTGAATACAACATTAAATCAGTATGATCGCATCAACCTTTTTATGTGGCCCATCTAACTTGAATTGAGCGTGAGATGTGTGATGCCAATGAAGTGGGTTTCAAGTATACATGGAGATGCCACATAGAATGAAGTCCGAGTCCAAAGCCGAATGTACTGATGCAAGACAAAGCAAGGGTATTTTCTGGAGGCACCAGCGCCTTGCGAGCCAGTCTTCCTAGACAAACATAGCAAAGCGGGCAGGCCGGGTGAACATGCAACCGAAAGTCCGTGGAGCACTAGCATATGTGGCCCCCACAGTGAGGCGTCATTTCTAGGGATCGTCACGGTTCACTTGATGACACCATCTTCCCAACTCCTACATACAGAGGACTGAGAATTCATTTTTAGAAGAACAGAACTCATTTGCACATTTCACTTTCTCGCCCTAGAACTTCAGAGCTCAAGAATTCTAGAGAAAGAAACACTGGACTTCAGACCTTGAATTCGGACCCCAATCTCTGGTCTACGCAATCAGAAATTTTGGGTTCGATCCCCAACAGAGTCGCCAAATGATGCCAACGAAGTGGGTAGCATACTTGGAAGTGCCACAAAGAATGCAGTGTGAATCAACCAAGTCTGCTAATGTGGGACGGAGCAAGGACATAGCAAGAGTAGAGACCAAAGCTTCCCACAGAGCCTGAGGAATGGCAACACTGCAAGGGCGGGGGTGCAGAGTGAACAGGCAACGATAGTCATTACTCCAATACATAGGTCCAGTGTCAAGCTCTAAAGTCCACAACGTTTCTCTCTCTAAAATTCTTGAGCTTTGAAGTTTGAGTAAGAAAGTTAAATGTGCAAATGAGTTTTGTTATTCTGAATGAACTCTCAAGTCCCCTATTCATAAGAGTTGGGAAGGTGATATCTTAAAGCGACACGTCGCGTTCCCTTGGAGTGTCACCTTACCAAGGGGGCCACAAATGCCAGTGTGGGGCGTGGCAGTGCGAGTGTGCCAGGAGGTGCGATTATACAAGTGGCGCGGCACATGGGCGTGGCGGGATGTATGCAGCGTCGGGGGGCACGCTCAATAAAAATGGCACGGGGGTGCGGTCACTAAGTGTTGTGCGAGGCACATAACACATGACAATGCATGAGCGTGACTGAGGGAAGTAGTGTCGGGGGCACGTATAGTAGGAGGAGGCACTTGGGCGGTCGGGCATCAGTGCTCCTGGGCGTAGTAACGGGCATGGTGTCGAGGGCACGTAGCGCAAAAACGGGGTTCAGACACCGTCAGCTATCGCTGCGCTCAGGCGCGGTATTGGAAGTCATGGAGGAAGGAGCCCCCAAGGAAGGGAGAGACCAAAGAGGAAGCAAGTAGCCCCAAGAGACGAGAGACTAAGGAGAGCAAAGGAGACCCTAAGGAGAGAAAAGACCAAGGATGGGGAGTAAGGATCCCCCAAAGAGAGGAGAGACCAAGGGGCAAGGAGAGGGAGTTCCCAAGGAAAGGCCCTAGCCCGCCTCCCTAAGGGATACCCCAAAAGGAGGGCTTGGGCCGACCCCCACTGGGAAGGCCCCAGGCCACTGATGCCAACACATAGAATACTTTTGGTGATGGAGGCGCGGCACGTGACTTAGAGGGTGCACTCCAAGTTGACGGATTGATAGCGTTAAACTTTGACCGTCGAGTTTTTTTTATGCATCGCGAAAGTAAGACTCAAGAGCAGTCACAGGTGCATAACCAAGATGGGCTTACAACAATGTACTTTATAGCAAGTCATCTAGAATGAACATTTTGTACTCCAATATTTTATAACGTTATGGGTGCTTTCATTCACATGTAACGAGAGAACTAACAAGTTAATGGATTTTCCTTTTTCTTTTGATCTTTGATAAGTATGTCACCTTAGTAAGGTGGCATGCATGTTTGTAAGTACATTTGACAATTAGTTACTTTGTAGTGTCATTGGATTTAAAGAAACTCTTGTTGCTACATGTCTCCCACACTTCCCATGCAGCCATGTGATTATTATTTGATAGTCATGCAATGGATAGCGTTCTTATGTGCTATGTACTTTATCTTACAAATTTGAGATTAGTTTTGCTTTCTGAGTATAAATCTACGTATCAAATATTCCTTTGGGACTTAGCTTAATTCATGGTTTCCTTCGGTTATCAACTTGTGCAAGAAAATCCTCTTTTAAGTCAATCTCACCCTAGAATAGAAATTTTAATTTGCAACCTTGAAGTTTTCTTCTTCTGAGAAGTATTATTCACAAAAATGAAAGGCAGAGGAGAAGTACCCACTGCCACTATATAATGCAAGCACCTAACCGTCAGAAAAACAAGGTAGGCTCTATAAGTGCCAACCTCTCCTACTATGCCCAACAAAAGCGATTGACTAGGAACAAAACTTTCAACCTTTCTAAAGACAATTCACCACCCTTAGAAACTCTCAAATACCTTTCCCTCCAAATGCACCAGGAATGATAAGGAGGAATCAAACCCCATATTTGATTCCCCTTCAGTATTGTACAGACCAACTCTAGGGCAAGTCAAACACTTAACATGATTTCTTTGCAAAAAACTTGCATGGAACTCAATCAGCCATCAATTATATTGGCCCAAACCAAACTAACAGAAGTGACGGACTAGTATACATAATCTCATCTCTCCTAGAATAACATTTGGCACTTTGGACCAAGCACCCAATGCAACAACACTTTGGTGGAGTAAGCAAGCTCGTCAAATATCAAAACATGTTTAAAAGTTGTCTATTCCTAAACTTGAAAATGAGCTTAACAATCAACTTCTTCTAGTTACTGTAGCATTTTCTAGTTTAAAGTGCAGGCTTGTCAGAACGAAATACACATGGTAGAATGAATTGTTTGTTAGTCTCTGAGATAGCCCAACATATATACATATATCTATAGGGTTAACCTAGTTCCAGACCAACTGGGTCAACGCTAACTTGTAAAACATTTCCCTCACACACCAACTGTGTTGCGTACATATTTCTTGTAATGTCTGGGTAGTCAATGTCAATATTTTAACAACCAAAGAAGCTCATATGCCATTAACAGTATAATAAATGCAAAGAAACTACTCTTACGTTTTCTGCCGGGTTTGCTTTTTGGTGATTTTGATCTAGTCGAGACCTCTAATCCTGGTGATTCTTCTTCTATGTCTCCCACTGTTGAGACATCATCTTCCATATTACCTGCAAAGATAGATAGTATGCATGCTAACATCATCACATCAACCAAAACTTTGTCCAAACTTGTTGGCTTGGCTATATACATACTCGAAAGAGATTTAAAAGAGAGAGTTTATGTGTTCCAAAACGTTTATAACGCTTTTCATCCTAAAATTGGCAAAACTTTACATGCCAAGTTATCATTTTTGTTTTTTCCATAGGTCTATTGACAATCCTGACCACCCCGTCATCTGTGAACGAAGTTACGATCAAGGGTGCAAATCCATAAATAAAAAAGAAGGGCTTGGAGTGGTAGTTGGCACTCCACAACAGCTCTGAGGGTTATCTTAGTTTGGAGGAGCTGCTTGTTTTCAAGCTGTTAACTTGAAAAAAGACAGCATGTTACTAGGAGATGCTACTTGTGCCAAAACATGGATGTGAGTATAACCATCTCCTTTAGGCTTTAGCATATGCATATTCTTTCACTATTGACCAGTGCTGCCTTTGGTTCTATCTTTTTCCAAATTAGGGGGTAATACCAAGCTCAGTGGCAGGCTGGCAGCCATATTCTGAAGTCAGATAACCCTGTTCATCTTATACATTGACATGCCCTGAATCTTGTTCTTTAAAATTCATCACGAAAAGTGCAGGGAACCCATCAGCCATAACCTGAATTAGCCAAGGAGTGATGGGCTAATATAACCAAATCTGAACAAAAATTACAGCAGGTTGACAAGTTTTCTGATGTAATTTCTGATATCCGTCGTTTCTGAAATAGCATTTGGCACTTCGGACTTATGATACCAGAATATGGTGTAACATACGTCTATTGGACTGAGCACACTCGTCAAGTATTAAAGGTGTTCAAGAATAATCTATGTTGAAACTCGACAATAACTTTAACCATCAAATCTGAGTTACTTTTCCGTCCTAACAATTGCTGGGGGTGGCAAAACAAGAAAATATGTACACATTCTACAATATCATCAACTTGGTCTATTTACTATAGCATTCATTTGGTCAACGTGCAGGCTTGTGTCAAAACAGATTAAAAGGCATAATAAATTGTTTGCTACTCTCTAAGCATAGCAATAGATAAAAGAGATACATGTTTGTTCAGTGCTTCTAATTCCAGATCAACTAACTTGCTCCAAATATTCCCCAAGTCTGGCAAACCAACCTGGTTGAGTATATATCTTTTTGCGATGTCAGTATCAATTTTCTACCAACCAAACGTAGAAGCTAATATACCATTACCAGTATAGCAGAAGAAATGAGAATACTCTTACGTGGCCTGTTTTTTGGTTGTTCTGAGGCATCTAACCCAGGTGATTCTTCTTTTACGTTTCCTGATGTTGAGACATCACCGTCCATTTTACCTGCAAAGCACAGTACAGAGTAAACATGCTAATATCATCATCACCACATCAACCAAGCCTTTGTCCCAAACTTGTCGGATTTTGCAAATACATACTTAAAATACCGGTTTAAGGTTGAAAAGTTTATTATGCTCGTACGAAGATCAATAGACAACACGTTTATAACACTTTTCAATCTAAAATTGGCAAAGAAATTGCACAACTACTTACAGACTATTTTCTTTTTCATAGGTCAAATTGAAAATGTTGACAACCGCATCATTTGCGAACGATATTACTATTAAGATTGCTAATCTGTACCTAGATATATGTGTGTGTGTGTTGGGGGGGCGCTTGTAATGGTACTTGGCAAGCTAGAAACAACTTCAAAGGTCACAATTTAGAGGAGCTGCTTGCGTTAAAAAAAGAGAGCATATTATTATCAACAGATGTTGTTTGTGCAAAAAAGTGGAGGTCACCTTACCTACGTCTCCTACAGTATATCACTATTAACATGTGCATTTCGTTCTACCTTTTTGCTAATTAGAAGGCATGTCAAGCTCAGTGGTAGCAACGTTCTGAAGTAAGAGAGGAGCAAAGATTGTTTGTCCATCTTCTATGCTAACATGCATGGTGCATTTTTCTTTGAGGTTCACGAGATGCCCAGAAGGAACAAACCTCCCCCCACCTCCACTCTTTCATTTTTCATTTTGAGTTTCTTTGGGAGCATTGGCTTAACTCAAGGTGACAATTAACCTGTGGAGATTAAGTGCATAACAGTTCTTGCTCGCTCTTGCATTCCTTGTTTACGGTGACTGGGTAGGCCCCCCACAACCCCAGGTGCTTGTCTCAGTTTCAGCTCTAGCCTTACAAGTGACATGTCAACTAACACACAGGAAGCCAATAGAAAAGCGGCAAACCATGGCAACTAGTAAGGTTCAGAGAGACTAAAAAGAAATTTAATCTCACCATGAAATGGCATCTTTGCCCCGAATGAACAGTAGATTGAAATGAGCATGGCAACTGAAAAAGCCAAGTATAACAACCTTTTCCTAGAAAAGTGACCAAACCTCTTCCCTCGACGGACACTTCGTGAATTGTGCTCATTGTGATCGGGAGACTTGAAAGCTGCCCCAGCAGCTCCCCTTCTCTCCTGTAACAATTCACCGCTGATCTTATGGAGAGGCATCACAGAATACCTTTTGAACTTTTGCTATGAACCACCTCATCTGTGGAATAATTTCAGTTACAAGACACAAGAAATCAATGGACAGTGAAATGCCAGTCACAAATCCAAATTCACTTATTCAATGCAAAAAAAACCACAAAATATCAAACAGTAGATTCGCCTAAAATCGTTGTCACCAGTCATTTGCACAATATTTTCAAGTAATAAGTAATTGTATCAGTTATTGACTTGAATTCTATCAAATGCAAATTTCTAGAATGAAAAAACAGCACCTATAAACAAAGGTGCAGGTAGTAAATTTCCCAATGGAATCCCTTGATGTAAGACTCTGGATGTTATAGGCTCAATCAAAATCCATGAGAACCATTTTTTATTTTTACTTCAACCATGTACATACATGTTAATGGATTGGCAGATTGCCTAGACGTGTAATGTGAAAATTTAGCATCTCTACAAAAGGTCAGCTCAAGTTGAATTCACATTCACAGAACAAATGCAGACACATTATAGAGCTTGTGTAGCTCGCAAAGATGTATAAACACAGCATTCCATCAAGGCGTTCAATGCGATTGCTATAACTTCACCTGTCTCGCAACTAGACGAGATCGGTTCAACAGTTGATGAACAAGGAGCTCACAAATACGTTGAATTGAAGCACCTATACTACAAAAACGAGTGGAAAAATAGGATGCATATCGATGGAAGCCCTAGGAAATACTGTACTCACTGGCAACACAAGTTCATTTCAAATTGCAGTCACGTACATACAGAACAACTATACAAATGTAGCACGTAGAAATTCAGAAAGTACATGGGAAAACAACATTTCATCAAGGCGCTCATTTTCGTAGCTATAGGTTCACGTGCCTCGTAACTCACGAGAAATCTGACCAAAATGACGAACAAGGAGCTCATACAACACGGATGTTCAGCACGTCTCTGAAAAAAACCAGGTGAAATTGCAATTTGACTGGCCAGTGCAGGTTCATTTCAATCCAGTCACGTGCGTGTTGAATGCTTAAACATGTAGCTCGTGTAGTTTCAAAAGGTGCATATAACCACAACAGCAATTCGACAGAATTGACGAACAAGGAGCTCGCAAATACATTGAAGTATCTAAACGATATACAGTCCCTAGGCAAAACCTCAATTTGTATGGCAACCGCTAGTTCAGTTAAAATAGCGGTCACATGCATATATAACGTTTAAACGCGTAGCTCGTACAGTTCCAAACAGTGCATGCAACAGCAATATGCCTCACAACCAAACGAGCCATTCGACAGAAGTGACAAACAATCAGCTCAATAATGCACTGAAGCATGACAATACACAAGCCATAGGCGAAATCTCAAATTGACTTTGCCACAGCTAGTTCATTTCAAATCGCACTCATTGTGAATATAAAACGTCTTAGGCAGCTCATACAGTAACAAAACTGCACATAAAACGGCAATGTTACGGTCGAGTCGCTCGATTCTCGTCGCTATAAGAGGCGTTAATGAGAAATCAGCTTAAAAACGAAATCGCAATTCGACTGGCCACATCAAGTCCATTTCGAATACATGTATAAACTCACATCTAAGCAGCTTGAAAAGGGAAAAGTTGCAAAAATGACGAAAAAAGGAGCCGAGGCAGACATTGAAGCATGTTTACTGCGAGTGCATGTATGGTGTGTGTAAAGTGAGAATGGAGTCGAAGGAGGATGAAGGCGATAACCTGGTTTCTGCGGATCTGAATCTGGTTGATTTTGCGAAGCGTTATTTGAAGCGGGCAATTGAAATGGTTTGATTGAAGACTAAAAGCGCGGTTGTTAGCGTTGCGCGGAACATTTCGCATTTTTAATTGAGGGCGAAGAGAAGGTTCACCGCCTTTGTGTGCAACGAGAGGGTCGAGCTACGATTTTTTGTCCTGAAAAGATCGTGATAACGCACCCGGGTAGTTGTCGCTGTTCACGCTGCCTCGTCTTTGCCAAATCTTTATTAATGTTGGGTGTCTTTAATTTAAATACTAAGCTTGAAATTATTACCGTCAATATTTCAAAATTTACACTCAACTACTTTACATAAAACTAAAATTAAAGCTCGCACGAGCGTAAAACGCCATCTATCTTTGACAGTATCAAGGTAAAAATAAATCCTATCAAAACACTAGGCTGAAAGCATCATAAATAGACTAGATAGAGGGTATAGAGCGCTTCACAGAAGCAAAGACAAGTTCGGCTTTTCTAGTGTCGCCAATGAGATGCACCTTCACGCAGCAAATTTGCACGTATTCTATTATGGGATTCCCATATATGTACAAAACAACCCCAATTTCATCTTTGCTAGTCTGCGATTGGCATCTATTTGCTTCGCTAGAGGAGTCACAGAGATAAGTCCTGAGTTGAGCGAAATGAATTTAATTTCTCTTCTAAATCAATATAAATATATAAAAAGTCGAGTTGCTCACTGAAATTCTCTACTATATGTTTAGTTCTGAGGTGACATCAATCAATATAATAAATATATAAAAGTCGAGTTACTCACTATAATTCTCTACTATATAGTGAGCTCTGAGGTAACATTGAATTTGAATTTATAAATACATTAAATCTTAATTACCATACTTTGAATCCTACTCTTTTTGTAACGGATTTGGACATCTTCCTCTCTTTATCTCATACTTTAACTGACATACTTTGAATTCTACTCCTTTTGTAACAAAATCGAATTGCTCACTGGAATTTTTTACTATATGGTTAGTTCTGAAGTGACATTGAATTTGAATTTATAAACGTATTAAATCTAAACTGTCATACTTTGAATCCTACTCCTTTTATAACAGATTTGGACATCTTCTTCTCTTTATCTTATACTTTAACTGCCATACTTTGAAACATACTCCTTTTGTAACAAATTTAGACATCTTCCTCTCTTTATCTCTCACACACTTTCTCTCTACTTCCTTGCGCCCTTTCTACAACTTCAATTCGTGCCTTTTCTTCTTTGGTTCCTTCATTCTGACTCACTCTCTCTCCCTTTGCTTCCTTCTTCCCTTTTCTTCTACCTCATGCATTTTCTTCTTCCATTTCCTTAGAATTAAAATTTCTTCCTTCTGTAACAGGTGATGGCACAAAAATTTCTGCAACCATGGTCCAAGCCAGAATTTATTAACAACAAATGAGAGAATGGAACAAAAGATAAGGGCCTTTGATTAAACAGAACCAATCACTATATTTCTCATTAAAATAGCAAATGCTCTAACTCATCTCCAATCATCATTGACGTGTTAGTGGAGTAGAGGAAGTAGAAAGGGATCTTCTAATCAATCCAAACATGCCCCTGCAACTGCAACTGCAACTGCAACTGCAACTGGGAGAGAAGAGAGGGGGTGAAGCTAAAATAAATCCAAACATGGATCTGCAATTTTATCCATCTCGTACCCCCTCAATACAGTGAACCACAAGAGTACCGATCGGCATTCCATCACGGCAATGACAACACAGGTTTTATCTACTTCTTGAATGCTCCATAGTTGCTCTCAAACACAGCAATTGAAAGGTCACAAACACTATAAAATGATAGCCATATTTTGCAATTTATGCTACTTTCGACCATCTATTGAGCAACGGTACAACGCCATGGCTATATCTTTTATCTTGATTCAAACCATGTAACTTTTGATTTATACTTATCTCTTTGTTGCTGCCTTCTCTGTTCTTAGTATAGTTTTTATGATTTTATCGTAGTATACATAAATCTGTTGCATGTCTGAATTCCTTTAAAATCTTATCTAATGACTTACTTCTTTGTCTTTCACAGTACCATCTTCGTATGCTGAATTATCTCAAACTTGGTTCGAAATACTTTCACGTCTTCGGTCCATTATTGTCCACTCAGGATAACTCTACTATCATGTTTTGGCATTAGGACTGGAAGTCAGTATG
The DNA here is from genome assembly GCA_033070095.1 of Escallonia herrerae. NCBI lineage: Eukaryota > Viridiplantae > Streptophyta > Magnoliopsida > Escalloniales > Escalloniaceae > Escallonia > Escallonia herrerae. The sequence continues at coordinate 344,353 of JAVXUP010000553.1, forward strand.
TCAACGCGTATCACTTACTTTGTTGCAATCTAGCTTTTCAAATTTACTTTATATCAAAATAGATATGCAATTTCCTTCACCTAGGTAGTTTTTTTGGATATGACGTTCTACAACTAAACTACTAACATAATCTATCACTTTTGATTGTTTGTTGGCGTGTAGTTAAAAAATTCTAAGATTAAAATGCTTCTTCTAAAATCCACTGACCGGCATACTTCATCAACAAGATTTTGGAATTCGTATAAGTAAATTATGTTCTAATTTTCTTCTTTGCTTTTTGGATCTACACAATGTCAGGGGAATTCACCTAATCTCTGATCTTGAAGCCGGCAAAGACTACTAGACGATTAAAGTAAGAGTCATTCGTATGTGAAATGGAGTTAATACTAAATCGAATAACGAAATTTTAAAAACCAATTTGATACTAATGACAACAAGGTACTTCTTACTGTTACATCTACTTTGACATATGATATGATGAAGTTCGAGTTCGTTGATGCTGATATCCTATTTCACGGGAAAATCAAATACATGCTATTATATAGAATAACCATTGATCAAAATTCTCCCCTTTGTTAGTAGAAGGCGGTATATATATGGTATCTAAATTTAAAGTGAACAGATATGAAAAGACTACGACATATATACCTTTATTGCAATTAGCAGGACTATTTTATCACTTTCTTCCATGCAACAAGAACCAAACTTTTGGACGATGATATTCCAACAATTCCAAGGCATAGGTTCAATTTTATAGGCTACGACAAGGTGGACGAACGAATCGATAACAATAATTACCTCATAGGTGACAAACTTCTATATGGTTTTCTAAATGTCTAACTACAACACAAAATAATTCTCCGCTAAAGCACGTTAACTTTCTATGCCCATTTTTGCTTAGATTATGTTGGCGTATTGACAAAGATATGAGATATCAAAGAGATTGGTGCAAGGTCAGGCTATGGTACCTCTCAAAAAGAGGATCTTCTACTCACATATCACAAGTAATTTAGTGTTTTAAGTTTCCACTCAATATGTCTATACCCCCCCCCCCCCCCCCTCCTCCATTCTCTATCTTTTTTCTATGTGGCACTTAACTTGAGAAATTTAGGGCTACCTAACAATTGGAGTGCATTTTCAAGGGGCAGCAATTGACGTTAAAAGTGTGGAGTGACAAGATCACCAACGTCCAAAGGCTGTTAGGTGAACTTAAAGAAAGATTGATGGTTTTGATTGTTTGTGGATGTGTAGTTAAGAAATTCAGAGGTAAAACTATTCCACAAATCAAAGCAGCTAGAAGAAAAAATTATTACATAAGAAATAAGAGTAAAATGAATATTTATTGTTATTCTTCAATTGTTCTTTGCCACTTAGATACTGTCTACCTCTATGCTATAAGTTCAACGAAGTTTTATGTAAACTTAGACATAGAAGAAATGCAGCACCTTACCTGTACAACTGAAACCGCATCTTATAGCAAGTTTGCAATAGAATTGGTTCTTGTGCTTAAGACACCAAGCCTCGAAGAAAAAAAGATGGCAAATAGGAAAACTATTAACCAAATTTTGAATATCAATTTCGAGCAAGGAATCCAGGTAACCTTTTTGGAAGGAAATGTAAATTTCATTCTTAGTCTTAATTCAAATAAAATTTACTTCTTTTTTCCAATTGTTTAGGAGTTATTATGCACGTGTCAAGCAACGTTACAAGAGGTGATTAGAGATAATGGGTGGCACTACGGTGCATGCTCCAGCTCAAAAAATCTAAAGCCATATAATAACGCCATATATTGTGAGCACTGTAAAAAAGTTATGGACTTTCCATTACATAGATACCAAGAGTTTTAAGTCATTTTAATTTATCAAACCGCTTTACGAAATTCTAAAACTTAATCAATGTACTAATATTTCATACAGGTATAGACTACAAGTGTAAGTGTGTGATAGCATGTGTACCTCTACCTTCGTGATATTTGATCGAGAAGCAGAAATGATGATCCAAATTTCAATTCGGCAAATGATTAATGCTAACGAAGAGGTATATTAAATTGTTTTCTTCAAATGCTATAATTTAATTACTAATTGCATCAGTAAAACCACAAAAATGATACGTAGGAAAAAGATCTATTTGATATCCCCAGCGTTATCAAGAATATTTTGGGAAGACATATGTTTTTAACTGAAATTATCTCGCGATCGAATTGAAAAAGGTTGTGAAGATTATACTGTTGCCAACTATTTTGAGGATGACGTTACCGAGGATCAAAGCCCAAACCAAAGTGGGGCAAGACAAATAAACTCTTATACCTTTATGAGATGGAACGAAGAAAACAAACTTTCCTAACACATAATCATGATGTCCAAAGGCAACGAGTGCAATCAAAGCGAGCAACCAAGTCATTGACGTAGAAGCAACCATCTCTCCAATCAACCTCAACAAAAAAAGAAGAGGCTCATTTCAAAATTGCGCCTAACTTAGAGGATATCGTTCATAACAATGAACGGGGTGATGAAACAATAGTATTCTGAAAGACAAAAAGGCAACAAAAACTTGAGCAAACAAGTTTAGCTTCTTTAAAGGACGAAGATTGCGATGACTTCAATGAGGACGAAGGAAGTGATGATACAATATCATCCATTAGACAAGAATGCAAGAAAGACTCGGTGGAAAGAAGAAAAGAAAGAATGTAACACAAAGAACAGGTGGAAAAAGGAAAAACAAACTTAAGTATAGTAATGGATGAAGAAGACCGAAAGTGATGACCTTCTTATAATAGCTACTTCATTGCTTAATTTGATGGAGAACACATATTTGTAGTGAAACTAATAAAACAATCCTAGAGGGGGTGAATAGGGTTTATGAAAATAAATGGGAAAATTAAACTAAGCACTCTCACGAATCTCAAACAAACCAAGTAATACTTCAATGAAGATGCTAATTTAATAATCTCAAACAATTATATAGCAATAAGTAAAGAGATTGAGTTAGAGATATTTGGTAAGGAGATTTAAATGGTTCGGCTTGAACTACCATCAAGCCTACATCCACCTCTTCAAGGAAGTCCCTTGCAAGAGCACTAGATTCCACTAGCAACAATCTTCTTCCGCGTCAAGATCAAAACCCTTACAACACTTGATGATATCCCCACACCAAGCACAAGCCTTGAATCCACAAAGCTCACCTAAGACTTGACAAACCCAAGCCTTGATCCTAATCATTTTACAAAGATCAATTGTGTACAAAGAAATCCTCTTAAAAGGAAATGAGTACAAATGAAGCTCCAGTACAATAGAGAGATGAGAGAATTGATGACTTGAAGAATGCTCACTCTCAATCAAAGAATTGCTCACAAAGATGCTCTCTTTAATGATGTAAAATCATGAAGATGAAGAGAGAAAAGTTTAATCTATGAGCCTTGATATTTCTCTAATGAATGGAGGCTTAGAATGTAGTTTCTATGGTGTATGATGAAGTCCCAAATCATTTATATATAGAGTAAAAGAAATATAGCCGTTATAGGCATAATATGGGCAAAACTGTCATTGCAGTCGACTGGTTCCCTCTGAAATAGCCGTTGGAGTTTTGTCCTAAAAAATAGCCGTTGGAGCTGAATTCTTACCAGTGCAGTCGACTGCATTCCAGTGCAGTCGACTGGATTCCAATGCAGTCGACTGGATTCAAATACAGTCGAATGTATTACCCTACTGCCAATCATCCTCCTCGCGGAACCCCTTTTTTATTTTGGACATAACTTTCTCTAGAAAAATCGGATTGAAGTGCCATTTTTTGCGTTAGAAAGCTAATGAAAAGTTTTATCAAAATATGAAAAGATTAGCACCAAAAACATTTTTGAGAAAATCTGAGTGAGCTCTAAAGTTCACTCATTTTCAAGAACCACACTTGTGTGAAAGGTTATGAACTCACATGTAATGCACAAGGTGTCCTAAGGTTATTTTAGGCATAGTCATCAATCCAGGCATCAAACCAAGACTAGTTACATAATAGTAAAGATCAATTATAATCGACAGTAACTTAGCCGATGCATTCTTTGTTACTTTTCGACATTGGACTTGATGAAACTTCTATAACATGTCCACTATAACTTTAAGCTTCTTTGGCTTTAATCCATCTATCCAACTTCTCAAATGTGTCTTCATGAGTGTGCATGTATATACTTATTAAGAATACACTCAAAGCACACATTAGAACATAATCAATGTGTAGTTATTATCAAAACAAGATGAAAGCCTAGGTTATCCAACCCTAGGGCTAACATGTAGCATCATCAGTATTTAAATATTTACACGTTCGATTAAACATCAAACTTTAGGTGTCAACTTTTATAAAGCTTAAAATTCAACAGCAAAATCACTTAAGTCCCGTGCATTGCACGGGCTAATTATCTAATTGCGATATTATGCTCGAGATTTCATTGGACGTAAAACACATTACCAAGTCTCGCAAAAATGATTCGGTATAATCACGAATATTTGTTAAACCATCAACGTAATTAATCAGAACTATGCAAGTGACTGGATGCAAACTTTGTTGTTGTATAAATAATGAAAATGTATAATCAATGAAAATGGGTGTATGCAAAGACAAAAACTCTCGAGAGACCAATATAGTTAACCTTTAAAATATATATTTTTTATATATATAATAAGAGAATTGTTTTGATAATGAAAGTTACATGGTTATGCAAAGGCAAAACATTAAACAGTAAGTCACGAAATTCTCGTGACTCTGATTTGAGAAATGACCACAAAGGTCAAACTAACAACAAGTTACCCAATTAGGTCTCAGACACATTATAATTAAACTAATGCATAACATATCCTACACTTTGGCTTGACTTAAAATAGCATGTCAAAACCTAAAGGTTCATTAAACACTTGATACTGGTGAATCCAAAACAATTATTATAATTGGTAGGAAACATCGATAACCCTTTGGCCACCGCATGAGATAACAGTAAAACTCATCCTATGTAATTCCAACATAAAACCCCAAATCCTCACTCACTGCAACTTCACAATTAGCTTCTGTCACTTCCAATTATCATCAAGAAACCGTCGCTAAAATGAAAAAAAATATTTCGAGCAGTCACAAGCAATAAGGACCAAACAATATGTAAAGGTTCCATGCACCCCGTCCCCCCACCCCATCCCCCCCTCAAAAAAAAAACCATTGTTTACCCGTAACCTCATCTCGATAAGTCCACTGTCCTACTACAGGTACCATTACAACCTTTGCCTCAACGGGCTTTACCCAACTCATCACTCATTCAATTCAATTATAAGGTAGTAATCAATTCGATGTAGCTAATCCGAGAGAATGACGTTGATCGAGCTTTTCCATGCCTAGTCCGAGTGTCGGTTAAAGACCCAGAGCGGGCTACAGATTTATACCAAGCGTGTTACGGCATAATTCATTAAGGTTGAACCCTTCACTCCATCCCCAGTCGTAATTCCAACATTGAATGCTGAGATTATGCATTGAATTTATTTCTGGTAAAGTGGGAAATAAGGGATGTCATAATTGGGAAGTCTAAAAAGCCCACACCGGAGACAAACAGTAAAAATAAAGCTAAGGTTTAGGTTACAAGGAGGCATTACAGTGACAAGAAACTCAGGAAAAAAGAGGACCTCCACCGATAACTCAACCTGACTCCATCTGGGATTTCGCCCACCGCCGACAAGGATTCCGGCCACGTCGCTGATTGGAGAGGATCTCTGGGAATCTGTCGCCATGGATATGGAAGATGAAGGTCTTACGAGGAAGAAGTGACAGATTCCTGGGTAGGAGAGAGATAAAGTCCAGATCTAGAAGAAGATGAAGAGGGGGAGAGAGAGAGAGAGAAAGAGCATACCTCGAGGCAAGAGAGAGACAGGGAGAGTCTGACTTAGGTATGAGTCGTAATAAATGACAAGATCTTATCATTTTCTTTTTCACAACACAATAAATGCTACTTTTTCATAATATCATATCCACCCCTATAGTTTGTAATAATTTCATATAAAATATTACTTGAAAATAAATGTTCTATCTGTGTCCCCGTGTCCTGTAATTTCAGAATTTGGTCAGTCCGACACTCGGACACGTGTCCGATCCGGATACTGAGTCCATGTAACATAGAGAGAGCAAGTTGGATGAAGTCTGTAAGGGTAACTACAATTTATGGTGCAACTAAGTAACAATAAGGGCACAAGACACGTGTAACTAAAAGTGAATGTTGGTGGATGAGTGGCCGTGCGAGGAAGGATAAACTAATGTGGCCATCTTCATCAAGCTGGGAGTGGCACCAATTGAGGATAGGCTGGTAGAAAGTCGTGACATATCAGAGACGGTAGGAGAAGATGAGGTGCGCGTAGATTGAGATAACAAAGATAGAAACATTGGCGCAGGACTTGGTTGCTAGAATATACCAGAGAACATTACTTAGGTAGGCGCGATTGGAAGAAAAGGATTGTTGCAGGCGATGAGCACACTATTAGCTATTATAAAAGGTTTACTTGAGAATGATTCTCAATTTGTACATGACTCAGGGAATTGGGGGGAATTAAGGCGGCACTGGAAGTTCTAATGGCAAGATCAATGTAGTTAAAACACTAAGCGGAATAAATTTTGTTGTGCCCAAGAAAAATTATTTCTATTGTATGTTTGCTCTTTCTTCTGGGTTTTGAGGTGCATCTGTTTTCACTGTACATTATTGTAGTTTCCTGTTTCATCTCGTCTCCAGTTTAGTAAGTAGATAAGATTTGATGCCCCCTACCCCTGCCCCCCAAAGCCCCTCAAGCCAGTCAGTACACATTGTCTACGTGGTATATGTAACTCCATATGCATCCCTCTTTTGCAACATCAACATGGCAATTCCCCCCCCCCCCCCCCCTCGATTGTGTAATGCTTTGGGCCTAATCTTTCCTTTTCCCGCTTGCAATCAGGTGATCCTTTTGAACATGTTGGTTCTATATTGGTGAACATATCTAAAAAAGAAGCTGGGAGGAAACTTCTATCGGACCCTAAGAGAGGACTTCTGAAACAGATAATCAGGCAATTTGATTCAACTAGCCTACTGCAAAAGAAGGGGGTATGTTTTAAAGTTTTTTTAAACAATTGATTTTATGCTTGAGCATCCTTGCAAGTTAGTGTATGCAAGGGTTGTGGTAGGGGTTGAGTTATTTGGGTCTGCACAGGACCGTCCAAAGCACAGTCAATAGTTCAATAGGCCTTGTGAAATCAATGAAGTGGGCTCAGTCTCGGGCAAGTTCAGACTGCTCGAATCCCGAGCTGAAATGAGGGATCACAAGCTATAACATCAACTTGCTACACATTTTTGTCAATAGTGTGTATAGTGACACTTGAGATAGTTTTGTGTAATAGCAGCATATACCGGCCTGTTCTCTAATGGTAATAGCTGTAGCCATTGCAGCAGCTAGTGATCTAACATGGTATCAGATCTAGACGAGGTATTGAGTTTAGATCTTGCTGCTTGCATTTAATCTAACATGGTATCAGATATTCTGTCAATGCGGTTGCACATGTAAGACATGTCAGAATTTTTTGGGTTTTGGGGGTTGGGGAAGGGGGAGGGTAAGGTTGTCCAAGTAAACCCAACAGTTCTGAATGTACTGGATTGCTTAAATCTGGCTTGGTACTTTTGAGTGCTTAGTCATGAACGCTAAAGGCAATCTTACCTGCAAAGTTATGATTGAATGTGGTTGTATTAAAGAATATTGATCCACCCTATCACGTTATAGTTTTGCTCATAAATGTGAGCAAATATCCAAAGAACGAAGCTGATTATAGCTGGCTGTTAGTTATGATTCTGTAAATTTTGAGGTGGAAGTAGAAGTTAATTAGAGTATAACATGGATGATGATTATTTTGTTAAATGTAAAACTATTTTTTTTCCTTTCTAAAAGTAGCACCAGACCCTGCAAGCGCACATAAAGAAATTTTATATTTTGGCATTTAGGTATTCATAGTGCTAGTTCCCTGTGATATAGATATCATGTAGTTTGATTCATACCAATTGACCTGGCACATGGTTCACACATAGCATTATGAACATGTAATTCTACTTAACATCTGTAAATTACCTGGTAACCTTTCATGTTCTCAAGAATCCCTATTCCATGTTCAAAGCACATGGACGTCGCTAGTTATGAGAGAAGCAGGAAATGAGCCTTTTTCACTGCAACTAGGAGTGAAATCTCCAATTGATTATATGAATTTGAAATTCTTTTGTATATTATCTTTTGTGGAATGTTCGTTTGGTCGCAGGTTTCTGGAACTATACGCAATTGCTGTTTTGAAGCTGAGAGTAAGCTGCAAAATTTACTTCTGGTATCAGAGTTTCTTTGGCCAGCCCTACTTCTGCCGGTTGCAGGAAACAAGGTGATTTAGACATCCCCTTAGGCAGAGGTTTGAACACGCAATTGTTGTTATGAGATTGCTCGTGCCTTGCTATTCAACCAAGTGATCTAAATAAAAGTGAAATACTACTGCAAGTAGAAACTAAATACCGCATCTTAGTTTCGGAGCATACATTTGCAGAAGTGAAATGGCAGTCTTGGAAGAATAAAAGACATCATCTAACAGCTAGAAAGAGGAAAAAAGAACGTCGCTGATTACGTAGCCTTTTCACCACGTTTATTCAAACAATTCCTCCTCTAACATGCTCTCACTATGCAATTGTGACATGGAAAGGAAGCTCTTGCTTGCCAATCTTTAGCTGTAGCAATATGTACTGTCTGGAAATGTCATTGCTGTAACAGTTTGATTGTGGCCAACGCAATCAAATGGAGGAATCTTCTAAGAAGCTCTGTTAACTGGACGGTATGCAAGGCTTGGGGAACGCCGGAAAATGTAACTACTAGCTAGTATGCCCTGCAGCCAACCCCCCCCCCCCCCCCCCCCCTCCCAGAGTAAAAAAAAGAAAAGAAATAGAAAGACCACTTAGGCACGAATGAATTGGTGGAGAAACTTAACTAAAAAGGTTGTCCTCAAGCTTTTGAAAGTTCTGAATCATGTACCAGTACTTCGCCTTCCAAGCTACCACTAAATTGTTTAGTACTTATACAAACAAAAAGAAAACCTTAATCAGTATAATGCACTGAAACGACATCCTGTTAGGAATGCTTTGCTATGGTTTCTGGTATTTGTTTTCTTGCTTATACATCATGCAAATGCTTACGTTTTGAGTTTCTATGAACTGTGACGGTGACTTGTGACAGGTTTACAGTGAACAAGACATAAAAAATGCCCCTGGAGATTGGTAGTGTACTCTCGATTGACCGTGAAATAGTTGACGATCCTGAAATTCGTGTCCAAGCACTGGAGGCTATTTACATGCTTACACTACAGATCAGATTGGTAACACATTATCTTTTCCGTTGGACACTAGATACTGTCAAGTATCCAGTACCCAGTAACTGTTATGTTGAAAATACTGCGTTTGAACGCATAAACTATTACAAATTAGTCAGAAAATAAAAATTTTGCTTTTAAAGGTTTGAGATTACAATTGCTCTGATTTTCTAAAGTTGTAGGCCGATCATTAGTCCAGAGTAGGTCTTGATATTGTTAATTATTTAGGAATCGCTGAATTGTCCACCACTTGGTAAGTTTAACTTTTGATAGCAAGAGGATAAATAGAACATGCACGGAATGGATCCCGTCATTCTCTATGTAGATAGCTTTTAAGGTACATAACTTTGGACAGTTGTATGTGGGAAGTAGGAACCCAATGTCACTCTCCGCTCTGGACTAAATACTGCAGTTTACACAATTATAGGTCGTGACGGTTTATCATTTTTGTAGCTGTTAAAAGTCTGCTTCTAGTGCTTTTGTGTTATTAAGAAATAGGAAAATATTGGCTGTGCTTCAACCAAAGACAAGATGTAGTTGCTATTGGATAAAAGTTCGTACAAGTACGCTAGCAATTAGCCTGCTAATCTCTTTGAAAGAACGCAAAAAAATTGTGACCGAAATAAGCAACCTCAAATGTTCTGCTGAGCAAACTGGTAATCCTTTTGAAATAACAAATTTGAGAGCATTTGGTTGTGGGAGCGGACATAAAGACAGCATTAAACACTATCAAAACAAATCACAAAAACAACTAATCCATATACCCGAAACAAGTTACAATTAGACTGAAGCAGAGCATATCTTACACTTCAGCCTAACTTTCATAACTTGCCGAGGCATACGGTTACAATTAAACACCAAATGCAACAAAAACCTATAAAAGTACGACACATACAAACTAGAAAAGACTAAATAAAACAAAAGTAAACACCATCACCCTATGCACTGCCAGCCACCCACGGGTAGACCTGACAGCCGTCCTATGGGTGCAGCTCGCTTCGAACCTCGCGCACCCTCGTTGGCGTCAGATTCCCCACCTTCTCAGTCCACCGTTCAGCTGCCGAGCCCCGGTATACCCCAAACTGTCGAGCTAACCTTCCTCACCGGAATCCCCAACTAAGCATCATTTGCCGATCCCCACCACCTATCGCACCTGCCGAGCCCCAAACACCTACCGCAACCTCCGTCGTTGCAATATCGGCCAAGCCACCTAAATCAATCAACCACAAGCGCAAACCATCCTAGGGCAAGCGGGATCAACTAGGGGGAAGGGGGAATATAAGCCCTAGAAGAGAAAGCCTAGCCTAGACTCACCAATCAAACCCACAACCCAGGAGACTCGAACCCTACGATCTCGACGGAGGAAGAACAGAAGAAGCCCTCAACCAAACCCAACTCCTTGACACCGAAACCAGGAGAACCCGCCGGCAATAACCGCTCTCACTCGTTGGCCACCACAACCCAAAATGCGGAGCCACCGATGCCCCGGACAGCAAAACCAAAACTCACACAAACCAATCACCAGCGCCGCGAATAGGGAGGACCACGACTGGTCGATGGCGATTCGTTGCAACCCTGACGGCCGTTCAACTCGCCACAGCCTTCCAAATCCCAATCGAAAACCCTGATCTGAACACGACCTAAACTACCAAGACGAAAAAGAAAATAAGGTCCTAGGCCGAAATCCGGCTGCCGCCCCAGCTCGCCATCGCACGGTGGGGGGCCGCAGTGGCTTTCTGAGGAAGGTTGTTTAGAAAGAAGCGACAAAGATATTTTTAGAGAGAGAGTGCAGACAAACAAACCGAACTAACTATGGTACAACATCACCAACATTGCTTGAGACGTCAAACTTTTTTTAGTTCATTTTAAAAGTTTGCATAAAAAATTCTGCGCAAAATTTTACAAGAGACTTTTGATAAATTTTTAGGCAAAAATCTTGGCGTCCCATGTTGCAGGATGCCAAGACTTCTGGCTCGTATATTTGTTGGCTTTCGGAATCAGGAGTGGCACCACAAACAAATATGAACTCCATCGAAAACTCTCGACATAGACATCATTCTTCCGTATGTGTAGCCCTATCGGTCTGGCTTCTCTTGACGCCGATGGGTTTTGTGGGTCTCCTTAAGAACTGATTTGGATAGATACCGGGAAGGATCGACACTTTTTCAAAAGCTAGTGTAAATTTTGGAATGCGTGTAAGATTCTTCGTATCACTCACTTATTTGTATATTTGCTTATTATAAATTTACTAGTGTAAATATTAAGTCGCAATTAAGTTTCACATGTTTTTAGGATAATATTAATGCAAGTTTTAACTTCCCCAAAAAGCTAGAGAATTTCTCTAGGCATGATTAACACGCCCTAAAAAGACCCATTGGTCACCACCAAATCCCCTCACGTAAACTGTTTTCGTTTTAGCGCCAAAAAGTGAATCCAATAAAGGAAACAACCGAAAACTACGGCGCGCGAAATGAAATATGAGAGACACAACATTCACGTTCCCGCCATGGCTTACCCCCCATAAAATGCAGACGAGCATCACGATGTTACCCTCTCTTCCCCAAAATCGCAAATGGATATGTCAGACATAGCGAGGAAGCTGGGGCTTCCCGAATCCAAGCAGCTTGTCCGTAGCGCAGCCGAGCTCCGCCGCCTCTCCGATATCCAGTTCGATTCTTCCATCATCGGCGTCGTAAGTATCGCTTCTTAATTGTCAGGATCCGAGCAATGTGGTCCAACTGTTTAAGCTCTAATTTATTTAACTTTTTTTGGGGGGGTGATTGTAGGGGGAGATTTGTAAGGCTGTCATCTGCTTAGAGATTGCCGCTATGAGGTAATTGTGTATTTTTTGTATATGTTGCTTGGTTCGTTTCACAATTTTTGTCTACTTCGACTCCTTGCAAATTTTATCGAATGCAATTATAATGTTTAAATGTTGAATTGAACTAAAAAAGTAGTTCCATAACAAACAAGTATCGTTTGACAAGTGAAGTTGAAGCAAAATCAATGAGCAAACTCAATGAATCCACTTAATGACCCCCATTCTAGCAATTCATAAGAAGTCAAAGAGGGCAAAAAGTATAAAATGGAAGGCGCGTTTATTATGGTACATTTATGTTGCAATAAATGCTTTAGTGGCTATTTTTTTTTTCCTGCAGTAGGCATATTTCCAAATCTACGTGTATGTGCATTGATTTTTGGTTTTATAGATACATGAAAGCGTAGGTGATGGTGAGGTCTGTGTTTTTTGTAATAAACGTAGGGCACAGGTAATATTTGATCGTCAGAGTGCGATAAGGCTCAGCGGGATGTCAGAAAAGGCTTATTCTAGATCCTTTAATGCAATGCAGAATGGAATCGGAATCAAGTTAGTCTTTGTGCTTCAGTTCCTTGCTTGTTTTAGCAATTCAAATGTTTCATTTCTCATCCTTGTACCACATTGCACTGCACTATGTTTGTTCATTTTGGATTGAGATATAAGCTGTGTCTATGCTGTAGGAACAAGCTTGATATTAGAGAACTGGGAATTCAGTTTGGATGCATTAGGCTTATCCCTTTGGTCCAGAAAGGTTCATCTCTGTAAGTTCCATTTTTACTTTTAAATTGGACTCATGTCATGCCTACTTCATTTTGGAGAAAACGTTTCTGAGCCACAAATTTAATTGCTTATTCCTTTCTCTATGTTTTCAAGTACGTTAACTTGTGATAGTAATTCAAATGTTAGAATCAGTTTTATGGGTTCTATTCTGCTGGGGTATTATCAATAGCTGGGGAGAACAGGCATTTCAATACAACATTTCATTGCTAATGTGGGTAATGAACCTGTTATCGGTTTTCAGATACAAGGATCGGTTTCTCGCCTCGTTACCACCTTCCCGTCGAGCAAGTGCCGACTTCAGTAGGCCTGTGTATACTGCTGTGGCATTCTACCTGTGTGCCAAAAGACATAAGGTATGCGACTCATGCATGACGTGTGTGCATCTCTGTGACACTTCGGAGCATATAACATCGTTATGTTTGTTACTTATTCTTCACTTATTTCACAGCTCAAGGTAGACAAGATAAAGTTGATTGAAATTTGTGGCACATCCGAGTCTGAGTTTTCAAGTGTAAGAAAACTTCTTCCTTGAACATTTATTTAACATTTGTAGGCAGTAGCTTTGATAATGTGTCCTTTGTATATCACTAATACCAGTTTGGAATCTGTCGTAGGTGTCTACCTCCATGAAGGACCTCTGCCATGACGTGTTTGGGATATCAAAGGAAAAGAAAGATCCGAAGAATGTGAAAGGGAATCGAGGTAACATCTCATGTATTTTGATCAGCCGTCAGGCTTCATGTGTATTGTCACACTTCTCATCCATGTAATTTAGTTGCTTATCACTAAAGTTCAATGTAATTGGGGTCTGCATAACGTGTCTGGCGATTATTCCCTGCCTGTATAGATCTGCTAGACGCACTACCTGAAAAAAGGAGACTCGAAGATGGTGGCTACTCATCAGACGAGGGAAAGGAGGTATAGATAGTATCTAATTTCCTTTTTCCTGTTATTTCCTATATCTTGATAATACATTATTCTGTTGGTTATTGGATGATCCACTTTCCCCCTTGTTTGATTTATTTCCAATTTTCTCTAGCACTGGCTTTGATTTTTGGATTTTCTGTTTTTTAAACTTGCTAATAAAGCAGTATCATATAACTTAAATTTGCTCCATACTATACTGCACCACATTAAACTAGTAATCAAAGACACTCGCACACTAGACGTGTCTTTGAATTCTAGTTCCGATTCTATGTTCTGTGGGCTACTATAAGCCCTTGCCTGTAAAAATATGGGAAGAAAATCTGCATTATGAGCAGTGAAAAGGGTTTTCCTGTTGCCAACCTGAGAAAGAGTTGCCAATTTTAACATACACATTTAATTCATCATTAGGTGAAAGACTGGATGTGTTTTTAACTAACTTATGCTCATCTTCTTCTCTTTCTTCAAGTTGTAATACAAGTTCAATTTGATAGAGAAACAACCGGTGATATCTATTTGCTTACCAATTCACTTATCTGTTTTGAAGAGCTATGATATGTTAATTTACAATGGTGAGACTCACTAATGCCTCTATTGATGTAAATAAGCAGCCATCTATATGATTCACTTGCCTTTTGTGGATAGGATAGTAGGGATGCTTTTGCTACAATTTGTAGATATGACTCTTTTATCTTTACAGAATCCAGCATATATATTACTGACTGGATCTTATGTCTTCGGGTGTGATATTCAGCTTTCATCCTACAAGAAGCGTAAACAAATGGAGAAACATGCTTATGAGGAGTGGAAATCTACTGTTGTTAAATCTAATAATCGCAGCAAGGCACAAGGTAACGTGTTTCTGTAGTTTTCTTCTACTCGCACATTTCTACCGAAGATACATACACATTCTAACTGGTTTTCTGTTTCTTACAACTTAGCAGCTCCTCCTGCTAAGCGAACTAAGCAAGCTCGACTCAACTTTTCAAAAAAAGTTCCAGAAAGCAAAGTGGAAGCTATATGAGGGGCGCATTAAGTAACTGATTTTACCAATTCTTTTCGGTTAATTTGGCCGCAATATCACAGCAGATTTGGAGAGAAATTAAGTACTTTTAACTTCGGAATTTGGGTAAACTAAGTTATTTGGTCGATGCTTCCACCATTTTTTGTGTGTGCAAGGACTATGAACGAAAGGTGCCAAGATGCACAGGCCAAAATATTCTATTGCAAATGTCACTGTACAGGATGCACACTTTTGTAAATGGCTTACAGATCTCCAATACCTATTGGCTGTCCATTTTACCTATGGACTTTCATTGCACCGTTGAGATGTCATCATTTAGTTTCAAACTTTGCTTTTCTAGTTACAAAGTGATAATATAAACATCTTAGTTTCAAAGATGCAATCTGCCATGTTCAGTATACGAAGTGATAATTTTTTTGTTTTGGTGTTTGCCATCATTTACTTGCTAATTATTTTGTCTGTTGCTAGGCCAATATGTTGGCTTTTAATATTTTGCTATTATTTTTCTTTTTTGTTTTTCTTTTGTAGTTTAATTACTCTATTGTGATGCATATTGGAGAGGGGTATTATTTGTATACGTGTCTCTATTGCTCTTTATAGGCATAAAGTAACTCATGTATTTTTTAGTACACCAAGCAGCTATTATACGTTACAAAATCAAAATTTTCTAAAAATCCTAAGCTTTGTTTATGGGGTTGTTTTCCTATAGAGGAAGAAACTTTTAAACAACAGTTGTTCAACGTCTTCTACCGGAATTAAAATTCATGTATAAGGTGGGCATCAAATTTGAACATAATCTTTGCTAAAAAGGAAATAAAAATAGAACCTTACAATGCTTTTATGAAAAACAAAAGTTGCACGTGATCGATAGCAGTAAAGCATTCCCACAAGGAATAAAAACATGTTACCCATATATCATTAGCAACAAAAGTTACAGAAGAAAAATGGAGCATTGAATTTCCTTGAATATATAGTATTTAGTGAGAACACTTTTCAGTATTTAGTATAAAGGACACGGTCCCATAATAGTTCTCGAAAATTGAAAAAAAACCTCAAAGTAGCATATATTCAAGGGTCACATTACCAATCACAACTTTTTCTCAAAGGGTGGATTGTAGCTAGCATGTCTTCCCTTTGTTTTCCCTTCTCTCTCCCACTGTAAAATCTTAAGTTTTGTATCATTCTTAAATCCTATATCGTCAATATATCTATACTTATTTCTCTTTTTAAAAAAGATGATATATAAATATTTTATTAATATAATTGATCGTAATTTTGGTTCCTATCTGGGTTGTAGAATTTTTCCCAATCCCGTGTATAGTGACAATTAATAGTCGTTAAATATTTTTATTGATTTTTCTTTTAATACTTTTAATGATAATTATTAGCAACACTTTTTAGTATTATTTAATAAAAGTCACCAGACATTTATAGACAATTAATTATCGTTATATAAGGAGGAGGAAGAAGATTTATTCGATCGGAATAGCAATTAAATTTTTTTCATTAATCATGATGTAAATTTTAAAACGGCTTTATATTTCAATTAGAAAAACATAAAACTTTTACCATCGATAAAGTAACTCTAAAACGACGGCTGGTCTTAACAGCAAAAAACTCTAAATGCGTTCATTTAACAAATGAAGCGCGAAAAGAAGGCACGGATAACCCATGAATCCGTGCAATATTACGTGGGACGGCCACTCTCACGTTGTTTTGCAGGCTGTTCAAACTCGGCGTCGTAATGGCGACTGGCTCTAACCAAGATCACGAAACCAATGTAACTAACATACGACCGACGTAATATTAATGCCCACAATAATACGAGAACGCTGGCACACGCTCAGCCACCCGATGACGCCACGTCATCATAGACCACATCGAACGGTCGACTGTTCAACTCATACAGAATAACTACGTCGTATGATAACACAGTATGACCACTCGTCCATGGGTTTTGGTTGTTAGGAGAAAACAGCGAGTACGAGATATTTTTCTTTCCGTTGTTTATCTAAAGAGGTTTCAACGACCGACCTTCTCTCCTTTTAGAGTTTGTGTTGCCGTTGAAACCCAGAAATAATCATATCATTACCGCCTTCGCTTTCCATAAATATCCAATTAGGGTTTGTCTGTCCAATTGGGGATTGTCCAACCCTATTTGTACCTTATAATCTATATATATCTGGGTCTGGTACATTTGGAGGATATGGATTTTGGGGTGTCGGATGAGTTGGTGGGGACCTTCGCGCCGATTGTGGTGTACTGGGTGTACTCGGGGATGTATATGATGTTTGAATCTTTTGAGAATTATAGGTTGCACTCGAAGAAGGACGAGGACGACAAGAATTTGGTGTCCAAAGGGGCCGTGGTCAAAGGGGTTCTCTTGCAACAGGCTGTTCAGGCTGTCGTCTCAATAATTTTGTTCACCGTACGTTTGCATAAACCCGTTATGATGTTTTTGTTCGATTTTTGGTAGCCAACTAAAGTTTTGATCTTTCCCTTTTGTATGTCACTTTTATCGTTATGCATGAAATTTGCATAGATGGGCAGATTATTGTATGGTGTTGATTGTGTGTATCTTTGTTAGAAGGTTGGATTATTAACTACTTGGGAAATGATTATTCCCAGCACGATTGTCTGTGGGAGGCAGCTATCTTGATGACACAATTTGAACTTTTACAACGTGTTAATTTTCATATTGCCATGTAGTGTGGGGCTTTTTTTTTGGGAATTATGGGATTTGTCCACATTTTAAAGCGCGTAATTCATCCGCGTTTAGCAGAGCACGGATTCTTAAAATCCATAAAATGTGGTGGCTTCGTTCAGAATCAGCTGATAGTCTTGTTCGTTGAGATATTGCATTAAATTTTGGAAGTTGGTGGAACGATTGATATATACGAGCAAGTGCAGACCTTTTATTTATTTTTTTTTGAGCTAGTTTTTGTTATGCCCATTATATATAGTTCAGGAGGAAATCTATAATTTTTTCTAGTATTATATGCTTTTTTGAACTTTAATTAGATAATAGAGTATTGTCTCTTCAATTTGACAGCCCCAGTGAATATTGTGATGATGATTTTATTGCGATATTTGGTGAGGGGTGAGGCGGGGTGAGGGGGTAAAGGCCTTTGTCTCATCATGCCATAACCTGAGCATTTCACAAGCTTTCTTTGTTCTTGACCTGGATTTGTGAGGTGTCCACCTTTTACCAACAAAGCGTACTTCATTATCGGCTCTTGGTATACGTGTTTGATGTTGTAGTTCTAGGAGAATTTATTGACATGGAAGGCAATAATGAATATTAGTTCTACAAGTGCAGGGTGGTTTTGCATTACAGAGCCATTGTTCATACCTGAACCATGCTCGTGTGTGTTTGCTCGGTCGTAAGGGGTGAATGTTGAGTATCACTTTTGTAATGGCTTTTAGGCATGAATAGCAGGTGTAACTTGTGGCCGTAATGCATGCATGGTGTTTGCTCAATTAGTTGATGGCTATATGGCCATCTCGCCGAGTTACCAGAAAATATTATTAGATTGCTTTCAGCAAAAAAGTTCAACGTGTCTCTTTTGTCATTATGTTAACTCCCTTCGGTGGAACACTCTCCTATTTAAGAAGATATTGCTACTATTTTGTTAATTTAGCTATCTTCCCATTACTTCTCCTCCGCAACTTCATTATCCTGCACATCTTTGGGAAATGGACAGTACAAAAGTTAATGGTTGGCTACTACTTATCACTAATACCTATATGCATATTTGAATTTCTTCCTGACTAAGGGACTACATGCTCTGATCTGACTGGCACCTTAAATGTTGTGCCATGCTTGATCAGAAGCAATTGGAAACAGTGTTAGCTAATGTTCTTCTATTCAAGCTTCTTTTTCTTAATTGACTTTAAAGGACCTCATGCGTGGCTATTCACAAGAAAAAAACTGCTGGGGAGATAAGTCAAATGGTTGCCATGATCTATGTTCCATGGACTTGGTACTAGTGTCCGGGTCAGATATATGTCCCAACGTCAGATTCATCTTATTTTTAAAATTCAAGAGACGGGGACTCGGCAAAAAATTAATACCTATTGTTATTTTTAGCTGTCCTCAAGGTAAAATGGTAATTCCCATGACGCGCATTGTTTTGATTGAATACTTATATCATCGCTAAGCAATAAAGAAGTAAGAGAAACGCTATAAGATAGTGCTCTTAGTAGCATATTCTATGAGGTGTGTCGGACACATATCCCATAACCACGTCCGAGAGTCGAGTGCTCGACACAGATATTTCAAGCATTTTGAAGAGTCCATGTGAGAGGCCATGAGTGAAGAATTAAATGTTATGCTTATGGGGATGAAAGTATTACTTAATGATAGGTCAAGCCTTTGGATTTCTCTTGCCGACCTTTGGGATTCTTAAGAAGTATCAAGTATTTATTAAGTTATAAACATACAATTTCTGAAGTTATATATGCAATACATGTGACGAAGAATGGTAAAAATAATGCAAATAAGGAAGACTTGTTGTATGCCCTCATGACAAGGCTAGCCATGACTTTTTCTATTCTTACTTGAAACTATAATTTCAGTTAAGCTTATTAAAACTTTTTTGTAGCCAAATTTCGAGATAGAGAAGTGGTTTAACTGTTGCTAAAGGGGAACGGGAGGTACTACTTCTCAGTTCAGAAGATTACACATATTTAGGCATGTACATTTATGGTAAAGATTGGGGAAGAGCATAATTAAAATATTCGTAACAGAAAAACAGGGAGGAGACACTAGAGAATGCTACTTAGGTGCCATTAAGAAAGAGGGTCGAGTTTAGTCGTGGTCATTAGATGATTAGTTTGGTCTGTTGTTCATATTTTGGACAAAATAAAAAAATTACATGCAAATTATCGTCTCAATTTTATTATCATGTGATACAACTTCCTGTGTGTGTGTGTGAGAGAGAGAGAGATGCATTGCATGTGCTTTCCGTGATAAATTATGGCAGTTCTATTGCAGCATTCTGGTTTTTGAGAGAGAGAGAGAGAGATGTATTGCATGTGCTTTCCGTGATAAATTATGGCAGTTCTATTGCAGCATTCTGGTTTTTGTGCTTTAGTGTGTTATCTGGTTTGGGTCATAATAAATATGTGCTATTAAACCTTGGTGAATATATTCCCTTTCAGGGTTAGGAAAAAGTTTAGAATGAAGTTTCTTGCAATGAAAAGTTACTAGCAAAGCTCTTGCTTGTAAGAATCAATACGATGCCATATATATTTGCAAGAAGCACATTAACGTCGAAATGTACTTCGAGCAAAGAGAAACTTACATATAGATTTTTAAAACTAACTAAACTTCATGGATCCGTTACTTGTGAGTGAAACTCACACATAAGGGTATATTTTGTAAGAATCCTTTAGAAAAGTGAAGTTCCATTTGCCCGTTAGTTAACTGCCTCTTATGCTACGTATGGACATAACTTATTTTCCTGTTTTTTTTTTCTTGTTGGAAATATCTTTTGCGGCATCTTATGTTTTTAACGAATTGAAGATACTACCGAAATAGGGATGCCTAAACTAAGCTTTTATTCCATTTGCAGTTCTGTTATTAAAATGTGCTCCATCTTCAGCATGGTAAGAAAACTTTGAACTGGAAATCTCACATATAGGTTTGACACTGCTGAAACTGTTAATAGAATTTCTTCAGTATAGGTTTGGGTCAACTTGGGTGTGTTCTTCTACGAATTCTCTTCTTCCTTGATCTTCTGTTGATATCAAGCTTGACGTGGTTATACAATTTACTGGTATAGACAAGTTTTGACATGGTGTCCATGTCACTACAGCCGTGTCGAACTAAAGGTAGCTTGTACCGGTGTAAGCGCACGAAGTTAAGCTAGGTGAGTGTAATGATAAACCCTGAAAGTTTTGAAGTCAGTTATGAACGAACTTACTATGATGGAACAGCTTGTGTAGTGCAGTACGTTCCATGAGTTTTTCTATTGTTGATATTATAGTTACTATTCTTGTGTCACACTTATTGTGTGTACCAAATAAGATAAAAACAAACTAAGAAGCATTAATAGATAAGAGTTGCCAGTTGAGAAACCAAACATGGCCTTATAGGATAGTCATTCACTACCTTTTTGTGAAGTTAATCTTTTGATGGTAGTGATCAGTTTGTGGTGGAGGAATAAGGACGTTTGTGGTGGTAGGATCAATTAGGGTTCGTGGTGTCTCTGGGGGTGGGATCATTTGGTGGTAGCCGGTTAGTGGTGGTGGTGCTCGTGGTTGTTGGTGTTGTGGTTTATGGGATGATTGGTTTCTGGTAAGTGTTCACCATTTCTGAAAATCTGTTACACATGGAAGGGCAATTAAGTCATAACCAATAATTTAACACCATCCATCAAAATCTAATGGCGAGGGGTGTAACTTTCTGAAAGAGATGGTTAGCGGGTGTATTAAGACAAACTCAGAGGTACCAAGTGTAATTTACTATTTTTTTTTAAAAGTGACGTGTATGATTTTGTTAGTTTACTAAACTATTTATGGGATGTTGAAATTATAGATAATATTAGTTGGTTGGATCCAGTAAAAGTTGCTGATGAATTTTTTCTCGTTTCAGGAAAGATACTTCCTTGTGTAGTTCAGAATAGAACCGTGCATTAAACGGTCAAGGGTACATATCAATTAAGTAGTAGTTTGCATGAAGTGAAGCAGAATGTCATTAAATATTTAGTGTTTCCTATATAAGCAAGCATAGCACTTGTGCAAGCGGCAAGCTTCCCTTACTTTCCATAGCAGGAACTGAGGTTTGTGTCCTTGGAAATGATTTCAAATTACTTTTTGCTAAAGAAGCTAGGAGACTGATTATTACCCGGTTCATCTGGCCGGTTTAACACCGGCGTATACCCGGTTCAAACGGATCTTACTGGTTCACTCTGCTTCATCTGCATGTTAGATCCAATTACTGATCTGAATCAGATGACCGACCAATTCACAGTTGAAATTGCTCAAACCACGGGTTGGTTTAGTTCCGATAACTATGTTTATGTCATAGCTGGTAGGAGATGGTCCATATGTTGGGGATGAGAATTGCAGGATTGGTGCAATTACGTATAGCACAGTTCTAAATTCTGATTGCATCACTTTATTTAGGATACAATAATTGTGTCGTTTAATGTAGTTTAACCTTCCCCCCACCCCCCAACCCCACCCCCAAGGAATGGGTAGTCCATCTCTTTTGGTGTTGTGATGAAGATTATAGAGATCTTTTGAGCCCACTGTAACATAAATCTGCAATATTCTTAAATAAATGGCATGATTATGGTTGAAGGACAAGGTTAGCAAATTGGTCATTATTTTATTTGTTTGCAGGTTACTGGAAGTGATGATCATGCTGCTATAGGCCAACAGTCCCCCATTGTCCTCGCAAGACAATTTTTCATTGCAATGGTGGTCTTGGACACTTGGCAGTATTTTATGCATAGGTACATGCACCACAACAAGTTCCTGTACCGGCACATCCATTCTCAACATCACCGGCTTGTCGTGCCATATGCGTTTGGAGCTCTTTACAACCACCCAATGGAGGGACTTATCCTAGACACCATTGGCGGGGCTCTATCTTTCCTCCTCTCAGGCATGTCTCCTCGAGTTTCGATCTTTTTCTTCTCATTTGCAACCATCAAGACTATCGACGACCATTGTGGATTATGGTTGCCCGGGAACCTCTTCCACGTCTTTTTCAGAAACAACTCCGCCTATCACGATATTCACCACCAGCTTTATGGCAGCAAGTTTAACTTTTCGCAGCCGTTCTTTGTAATGTGGGATAGAATCCTTGGTACTTATATGCCTTATTCACTTGAGAAGAGAGCGAGTGGGGGCTTTGAAGCACGTCCTACCAAAGATTGCAAGGACAATTGATGAAAGTGACATACACGTTTTGTTAACTATATGTACTACTATATTAGGTTTTTTCCCACAAAAAGAAAGAGAGGGTATCAAATATATAGTTTTCTGATTGTCTTCTCAAATGCTTGTTTTCTTGTGTAATATGTATATAAATATACGTATTGCTCTATTTAATTGGTTTTCTTGTCAGTTCGAGTTGTTGAACATAAATATCCGAATAGGGTCTTTCACAGTCTCTTACTTTTGGTGCTTTCTATTACCCTACACAGCCTGCCTTTGAAATGTATCCCATTTTCTGAAGATAATTGTTCATACCTCCCTTTTGTTTCTGTTTGAGGAATCTGCTCAAGTTGAAAAGTAGTCATGCCTATGTGAGCATGTATACAATTTGTGTAGTTCTGTAGTGTGTTGGTTCCGTGATATTATCACGCTAAACTTTGCTTCAGGATGTCCATGCCAAAAAGATGATAGGGTTGATATACTCCCTTTGACCCTTTCTTTCATCATATTTTGCCTTTCTGGTTTCAATCTTTGCTTTCTGATTAGTTGAAAGCGCTTCCTGGCTCTGCATAAAGGTGGTTTATATCTTGTTGGAAGATAGAACCCTACTTGATAGCACTAAGCCGCCGTCGGCTCTTCGAAGTGGTCCATGACAAAGATGCAACCCTTATCCCAGGCTTGTGATGGAGATATAGCTACCCAACTTTCATTATTGCATTGGTTTTTTTGAACCTTTTTGTCAAGAATAGTGGCTTAACCTGGCTGTCTTGTCACTTTAGGAATTTAGTTGAAAATCAATTCGTATCTTGCATTTATGGTTTATCAACCTATGTTGTTCTTCAACATTTCTTGACTCCATTGTTCGGATCAAGATTCTTTGGTGTAACCATTTACAGCACGGGTGTTGTCATTGTTGTGAGAGGGGGATGCAAACCATGGTTACCCTCTCTCTATTCCCCCTCTCACAATAATGGGAACAACACCCGTGCTGTAACCCATGGTTACAGCACGGATCCTGATCCCATTGTTCACATGGCTATCCAAGCCGCCTCTTTTATTCCGAAGACTTGTGTTGCCTCAAAAGAGAGTGCCCTCCACAACTCACCCCTCACTCATAAATGATAGAACTTCTCCAACTAGAACTTGCAGCATCATATCTAGCCTTCATCAGCCTGATCTAATTTGGCAGTATAAATCATGCTCCGGGCTCTACTTTCCTCTCCTTCGTTGCCTTACGGTTGTTAATCTACAATCTCTGACCGACGCCTCTATTACCGGACACCGTTTAGACCGACATGTAGGATGCGGACACGTTAGGACATGGTACTAGAAATTCTTCCCCATATGCACGATTGTATAATACGACCACTCCTTTTAAAGATACCCTGCTCATCGTCTTCATTCGTTATTTGGTTTCTTCTAGAACTATACTTTGTTCACATGCTAAAGTCATAATTAGTGTAAACGTCTGTTGGTCCAGCCTTGGCGGGTCTCTAGAAAGTGTCAGCATGGTTTCTGAAATCAAACTTTCATCTTGAAAACTTGTGCACATGTTGAAGAGAATTAGACCCGTGTCTTAAAGTTCTGGGAACAGTTGGTGCCCGAGCTGATATGAGGTTTTCGCTTTCTTAGGAGTAACTGTCTTATGTAAGATGCACGTAAGTTTCTCCTCTTGTGTTTGAACATAATATTTGAACTGAAAATTTGACTTTAGTAGGGTATTTATAAATCAATTGGACAAAATATCTTGTTTGGATAGTTAAAAAGAAAATTTTCAAAATTTAGGAGTGATTTGAACTGTAAATTTGCGGTCCCTAAATCCACAGTTCAAATCACTAATTTGAATTATTTGTCAAATTCACTCCAATCAGTAATATACAAATTCACAATAACTAGTTCCCTATTTTTTAGGAATTCTGCTTCCCACCTTTTTTAACAACGTTTTGCTTCCTTTCTTCTAAACAAGATATTTCAAAATGATGGAATTTGTAAATCAGGAGATTTCGAAATGAGGACATTTAGAAATACCCAGTATTTCAAAATCCCATATCCAAACACACGGCTTTTACTATGGATTTTATTATTATTGTTGGATTTTGGATGTTGGGATTTAAAATTGGATTGTTGGATTTTTTAGATTGTGATTGAATTGTCGAGATATAGAGTATAGATTTTTCAATCAGAAATGTAAAAAAAAATAAAAAAAATCTACCTAACGGCTACAAAGAATAGCTTTCAAACAATGCAACTAGGACAATAAATAGCTGATATCCAATCGGTGATCCAATTATTTATAAAGTGGTCACTGATGAATAGAATGGGGCATCTTAAACAAATTCCTTGTTTAAAGAACATTCCCTGCTGTGATTGAAAGCTCCCCCACTCCACCCTTAGCAAAATTAATAGGAAGTTGGTATGATACAGACGTTTGACCTGTATTCGTGATTGCCTGTTTTCTTGTATCATTTTTGAGTTGTTGAGTTAGATGCGGATTAAGATTATATTTTGTGCAGCACACGCTTAAATGTAACGTGTGCACGTGCCTTGTTTGCCATGCATATTCACCGTTCAAAACTAGTTCATTGAAAAAGGAAAAAAAAAAAAGGATCTCCAACACTAGTTTATCTTATACACCACTTCATGAAAATCACACAATCTACTTTTGTTTCCCTTTTTTTCTGGTTACTTTCCCCTTTTGTGATTGTTAAAGTGCAGTTTGAATATATATTGCTGACATTCTAGGTAGTGTGTTAAGATTTAGCTGCTCCAGACTTTCTTGAATTTGACATCTCTAGTTCTAAAGATCCCAGGAGAACACTGCTTTTTGAGAGACTCCACAAATTTGTTGATGTCCTCCGGTTTAGATCTAAAAGAATGCCACAAAATAAAAAGGCAGCAAGCTAAAAGCCATTCTTGTTTCCAGGGGCCTTATTTCCATAGAAACCACCAAGTTTTTGTACAGACCAGAAAGATACATCCAAAACATATCTTATCTTTATAAGTTGAGATTCTGCCATCTCGGGGGTTGGAAATGGGGAGGACATGATGCTATATGGCTTCGGTGCCTGATGCTCTTATCATCTTTCTTGGGTTGAAACTTTAATCACATGGGAACTGAGAGATGTAGAGGAGGGTTTTGGATAAGATGTAACACTTTATTGTATGCATTGCTCTTGATACAAATGAAAACACAGTCGCACTTGGTAACGAAAACAAAAAGCAACTCTGCATAACTTACTTGACTGATGGATTTCTAGAGACGGATACTATGATGAGTTCCAGGCACTAGTGCTCTTCTAGTGTGTGTGAAGCTTTTTAGGTACCCAACTACAAATTACATGGAAAAAGCTACCCAACTGCAAATTACATGGAGCCAATCTTATTACTGAATGTACAAGAGGTGTGAACTAGGTGGTGAGTGCGTGCGAGAGAGCGAACGTGTATCGAAAGCACGTTGCCCGTGTATCGAATCGAACCCTGTCAACTTAGTTTCTCCTGGAAACCTAGTGACTGGCTTGATTGAGTCCATTTTATGGTGCCTGGGAGGCTCAGGGATCGTTTTCTCGTTGGTCCTGTATGCATCTCCTGCGACCCTTACGGCTCTGTGGCTCTTGCAACCCATTAGGATGCTGGGACGTCGCTTGTGTGCCTCTTTGGCTGGTGCACTCCTCACATTCTTGACCATACCACTGGGATTTGTTGTGCTTCCGGCTGTTCTTACCTCTTCTGAATCCGACATAGCCGAAAAATCAGCTGCACTGGCCGTGACAACGCTCCACTCAATGCTTGCTTCACTTGGTGCGTAGCAATTCCTCGGAGTGACACAGCTCGACATCCCATCTGATGAGTCCCTAGCTAGAAATGGATTGGAGTTATTTGAGAAGCTTTCTATCTCAAATAAGTCTGAACTCGCATCGCTTTCGCTGTCATTGTTCATCCCATTAGCTGCAATCTCGACTTCTTTGATTCTAGGGGTGATTGAATCCCAACTCAAAGTAGTTAACTTCCTCCCGTCGTTCAAAGCTTTCTTTCCCGTCTCCGATATGGGGGAGCCGAACACGTCTAACGACTTTCGAGCCGCACCATCTTCTTGTAACTGCACGTTGACTGCCAGGTTTTTCAGAACTGGGAAGCTAAAACAGTCTTCTTTTCTCAACCCATGTCCCAATTCATCAAACTTCTTGAAATGAATTTCCTCCTTGACCCATGCAGCAGTCTTCATGGGCGGTTTAGTGATTGCTTTGCTATGAGTTACTGCACTGGTGGTACCTCCGGTGGACGTGTTTTCACTTTTATTCTCGTCAATGTCAACGGAATTTTTGTCGTTGCAGTAGCAGTTGCAACCGAGGGTGGCAAGGAGACGCTTGCCATGTACCTTGTTTGTCCTTCTGTGCTGCTGACTTCTTGACACCCTTTGCAACAACGCGCTTTGGCTATTCCAACTCGATTCAGACTGAACACTCGGAGTTCCGAGTTGATTTTTCTGTTTCACGGGTACCATATGAACTGGTTCATCTTTCTCATGTTTGTCATTTTCATTATCTTTGTCAGCAACTCTTGGATTCTCCTTGTCCATCGCTCCTTTGAAGTATTTCTCCGCACCAAAAACACCTATTTCTCCATCTTCCACCTTCTTTCTTGCAATGTAAACGTTTTCGTGTGACGAGGAGATGAGAGAATTTGGGATTTTACCCGACTCGACAAGCTTGAGTATGAAGGGTTTTTCAGCATCACTCAAGTAGGAGGAAAAGGAGGCATCACGAAGATTATTGCCGTTTTCAATAGACAAGCTTTGTGAGCGGTGGCTGTTGCAAACAGACGCTGATGAAACCATTGTCATAGAGATTCTATATTTGGAGGAAACTTGTATTGGAACACAGATGTAAAGGGAAATAGAAAATGACCCAACAGTAGAATTTGGTGGAGGGTATTGAAGAAATTGGCAAGAAGCACAAGAATACAAAGGGAAAATGAAAAAGATCCAACACTAGAAACTATTGGACTTGCAAGAAGGAAATGCAATGAAAAGGAGAGATTGTTTACTAGTGAGGGGCTTGAAAGTTTGCAAGAAGCTTGAGCTATGCTTCTAGCTAAAATTAGGTGGAGGGAGAGGAATGGAGAGGCTATGTGATGATTATTTGGCCTATTTAGAGCCAGTTATATAAGTAGATTGTGCAAGATGGCAAGGAGAATGTAGGACCATAAGCTCGTGCATGTGATTCTAAGTGACAGTTTGTAAAAAGATGATAAGATCACTAAAGGGAAGTGTGAAGCTGGCATTTCAA
This sequence comes from Escallonia herrerae, assembly GCA_033070095.1. NCBI lineage: Eukaryota > Viridiplantae > Streptophyta > Magnoliopsida > Escalloniales > Escalloniaceae > Escallonia > Escallonia herrerae. The sequence goes on from JAVXUP010000553.1 coordinate 372,446, forward strand.
TATAATGCGGTGAAGACTGTGATGTTGATTGTGCCAAGGAGTTTATATGTTGCTTCCTCTTCCTTCTTTTTCTGCTATTTACTGTCATTCCTGAGTCTTCTTCATTTGATGGTGATTTATGGAAAGCTGAGGCTCACATATCTTGGCAAGATTGAAACCTGCCAGTTTGAGATGGCCCAATCCCATCATATCAAACTACCATGTTTTTGCCACACATTCATCAGAACTTAAATTCAGTGAAACTTCTTCATGAAGTTCCTCCTGAACTTCGGTCATGTGATGCTTCCTGGGGTAGATTGCGATTCAGGAGACCGATCACGAATCATTATTTACGTTTCACGTGTATATTTTTGGAAATGCTAGTCATTTCTTGAGATGGGATTGTGAATGTGACTTGCTCTCCATGGCCATTTCCCTGGGCCGCCTGGAGCCTATGTTGGAATTATAAGATATCAACTAATTATGATTTTTTTTCTACTAAATCGATATCATTGCTCAATCGATTGGGTTTACATGTTTTAGGATGGACGGCATCAACAACTAAGGAATCTCTTCCGCCTAAGTCTCAAACTCATCAACAAATTATGCGTTTCTAACTAGTTCTTATAGTACTCTATTTTTTGTGTGTTTCACCCAATGTTAATAAAGGCCTAAGACACAGGAACTGCACCTTGCGTAGGGCTAGGACGAGAGGATTGTGCCTTGCCTAGGGCTAGACACAACTCTTCAAAAAGGTGAGCGCCTTGCACGCCTAGGTGCCCAGGTGCAAGGCACAAAGGAGGGGCGGAGGTGCTTGAAAAGCCCAAAAAATCAAGTCTTTGATTTTTTGCATCGTGGCCTCGTCTCAGCAGTTCATTATCTTTAACTCTTTTGTTTCATAACATCATAAATCAAGTCTAAAATGAAAAGGGAAAAAACCTACCGTCCCTAATCTCCAATGAACTAGTTCTCTTGTTGCTGTTCACTGTATCAATGTCCCGTCATCACTAGCTGTTCCCTTTCAAGTAGATTTACCCTTTCAGTTCAACTTGTAGATGAAGACGGTAAAATTAAGATGGATTTTTTAGAGGAGTTGGAGCCTATGATTCCCTTTCAAGAAAATATTGTTGCCTTTGCCCTCACCGATGATGAGGATAAAGTTGTCATGTTTACTTAGTATTAACTACTTCTCATCGGATATGACCGTGTTCTAGATTTCTTTTATATAAATTTTTTGGTTTAATGTACTAATATCTTTTTATTTTATTTTGCATCTGACTTAAAAAAAGGTACGCGCCTACGCCTCGAGCCTAAATAACATGGACCTTTTACACCTTATGTGCGTTTGCGCCTTTAATAACTATGGTCTCACTAATGAAATCTCATGGTAAAAATACTCTCTAAGACCTTTTAGGCATCACATATAGTATTACTTACCTAAGATAAGTCTGCACTCTCCGCAAAATAATATGCCTCAAAAACTGCCTGTGCTTCGGTAATACAAGGATCCGAGATGTTGTCCATGCGTTTGGAAAGTCCAGCATAGAAGATACCCTTTTCATCCATCAACACCACACTTACACCCACCCATATACCCCCCTACCTTCCTTCCTGAGAAGTAGCCACTTCAAAATTGACTTTAGATCCACCGGGTTTAGGGACTGCTACTATGTTGTAATTTTTGGTTTAGGCTAAGTCACCTTTTTTGTGCAATTCTATACGCTTCCATGATGAGTATGTGTGCTTGAGTGACCGTCTCCAAAGCATTTTTTTAGGGTATTGTGCTATTTGTTACGGACTTTCGGTAACTTCATAATAGCCGGCTCAGAATCAATATGTTATCCATTTCTTCTTTTTCTTTACCAGGTGATCAACATTGCTCCACCATTCTAGTTCAGATTCCTCATTATCGAAGCTTATGTGCAGACCAAGTGCCCGTACCTGTTTCGCGATCTCACACTCTTTCAGCATCTGATATGGCAATTGACTTTTTATGCCACATACAACACACACCTCTGAATCGGTTACCCTCCTTTTAAACACATATAAGTGTCCACTACGACTTTCAAAGGATTTTAAACAGCAGTGTACAAAAATGTGCGGAGATTTAAAAACCAAAGCATAATTACATGAAGAACATGTTATCATGCAAATATATGACATTCCGGACTACAGTGCAACATTCGATGACAATATTCATATGAATAACATGCTATCATGCAAATAGGGTATTTCAATTGACTCTAATCTGAATTTAATTTAGGGTTTAAGAATACGTTTAGGGTTTTTGCGCCTTTGATCTTGAAACCAGCGATCTTTTTTTAACGATGTTCAAAGAGCATGAAAGAGTTCAATGGTGAGGGTTTTCGTAAGGTATTTTATTTCTTATTTTTTGAGTAAAAGTTAAAACAACACTTAACTCTAACAAAACTCATATTCTAATAAAGGTATTTTAAGGAAAGAAATTTGATATTATATGAGAACTCAAAAACACCCTTACTTTTTAATAAAATTGTAATAAGAAAATGGTACTTTATGGAGAAAATAAGTTATAAGTTAAAAACACCCATAATTTTTTATGAACACTTCAAAAGGGCTTTTTAAGGAGAAAAAAGATTAGTCTCCAAAGATATTGACTTTATTAGGAACATTTCGCCATAAAATGACCACTTAATAGTCTTTGATGAGTTCGAACTCCCCATCCTTTTTGTCCCTAACTCACCAAGAATGGGATTTTTACTATAAAAAGTGTTCATAGGCTCATTATGGATGGAGGCCTATGAACACTTTTTATCGTAAAAATCCCATTCTTGGTGAAGTGCCAGATCCGTTTATCCTCCTTCACGCTACTTCTAATTGTTTTTTTCTTGATGATTTTCTCTCATTTTGCCGAATAAGTTCGCAGGTAAATCCATCTTCCACAGTAGTAGATCGAGGTCAATTAATGCATCCACAATTGCTTCGGGATCAGTTGGTCCTGCCATATTTCGATCCTCCTGTCACTACCCATTTTCCATCACATTCCAGCCACCATGACAATTTTTGTTGCCATGATGCTTCGAGTTTTTACCCTAATTAATACACATTTAAAACTTAATTACTAATATACTCTATTTTGAAACTTATTTAGCCGCATACCACACTTTTAGAAATCGCTATTTGAAATCACGATTTCAAAGAAGATATCGCTGTTTCAAACAACGATTTCTTTTTTATTTCTGTTGTAAAGTAGAAATCGTTGTTTCAAATAACGTTTTCTAAAAGTGTGGTATGCAAGTAAATAAGTTTCAAAAATAAATAAATTGGTAATTAAGTTTTAAAAATGTATTAATTAGGAAAAAAAAAAACTCATGATGCTTTCCCAAGTTAGAGAGGGCCTGCTGCCCAGTTTTGCTTGGAAAAAAATATATATCCCCATTTAGAAAGTATTTTGCACTAAGAATCTTAAACATTAATGAATCCTGTAATTTTACGAGTCGCCGCACTTGTTTGGCCAGTAAAACAAGATCAAAGGCTTGGATATCCGAACTAATCATGAAGTTATGCCTCTAGGGTGTGCATAACTGAAAAATGAAAAGATATCAGCCACTTGGGTCCGGTGTTGCTAAGCTCGTAGCCGAAGTAATGAGCAATGCCCATGCAAAACTCTCTGTCCACTTTTGGCTTTCATCATCAATGTTGGAAAGGGATGCATGATCAACTGTTGCTACTAGTCAGCAAGTTTGGTACTTTGGTAGGAGAACTTAATCTGATTATTATTATTATTTAAGTAATGGGAGTAGGGACTGATTCTGATGACACCCACGAAAGTTAGACAGATTGATGGATTAGGAAGGAGTCGCAGATGGATTTGTATGCATTCCGGCTTTCTCTGACCCACATTTTCCCTTGACCCAATCTCTTAATAGCAAAGCTACATGCCTACAGGTTTTGTTGCCTTCTGTGAATGGTTCAGAGGAACATTGGCCACACAAAATGTCCTCAAAATCCCTCACACTACAACCAAGCACTGACCATCAGCAATTTTGAGCATTTATTTTTTCTGACGCCAATAATGGTCATCAATGAGAGACTCTTTGCCCGCTACAAATCTGAAATTTATGCAGTAATTACAATTTTTTTTAACTTTTATCACATGTTAAAGATACAAATTATATATTAAGTGATTTTTATTTTACCCAAAGAGAGAAAGGGGAGGGAGATGAAGGAAGTGGGTCAGAGAGAGAGAGAAAATGAATTGCCGGATAATTAAATATAAAGAGAGAAATATAATAAAAAAAATATAAAAAAAGACAAACATGCAAAAAATATATACATAATCTTGCCTGATCTGGAAGTCAACAACCAAAAAAAAAAATTTTGATAAGGGACGGAGGGAGTATTAAGCACAACATCCATCAATCCACAAGCTTACTCAATTCTAGTCTCAAGATTCTAAACAATATAAAAATTATTTTTCTAAAATTTGGCAATTACATGAAGTAAAACCAAGACGAAAGGAATAGCCTAACTGGAGACCGTCCAACCAGGCCTCCTTCCACCCAGTTGATTTTCTTTTTTGAAAACATGAATAAACATTAGGGTTCTTCCCATTTTAAGAAGAATTTCCCGCTTGCCTACCAGCCACTTCATGCCAGCCACAGGGGAGTACTAAAAGCGAGAACCAAGAAACATCTCAAGCGACTGGCTAGCTGAATGAAGCCCCGCCACGCAGAAGGGAGGGCTTTTAAACATTTTTCAGAACGCTGGCCGTTTATTTCTACTTAACGTTGTAACCACAACACAATTTGAAACTTTGAGTTGAACAACAAACTATAATGGCTTAAATTTTTGTTCAATACATTTGCTATGAAGCAAGGATATCTTGTCACACTGCTCTCTACCTCGAAACATTAGTCAAGAAGTTAACTTTTGGCGGCCAAAGGACGTTATTTATTAACTATAGCAGCATGTGTTTCCCAAAATTAAAGCGTACAAACTAAACAAGACTATCAATTAAGCAGACAAAAAAACCACAAGATGAGCCAATTATTCGGATGTGTGGCTTACGTTACCGCACGCAGAAGAGCTGCTTACTGGGTCTACTGGCAGAAGTCAAAATGTTGGAAAACCTTGTGGTATCACAGGTTTTGCTCATCGTGTACCCAGGAAAGAACACAATAAAATCAAAAGATGTGTTGTTCAATCTTCCTACTCGGTCCATTATTAGCGCAACAAGCTACTGTTCATTTGTGCCCATCTCTGCTCAGTCTCAATGTTACGCACTTTAGGACAGGACTTGCCAGTTGCCATGGTGTCCCCCTGTCTGCCCAAGTAGTGACTGATGAGGACTAGGGGCTTCCAGGAGCTATGCAATTTTCTGAATCTGATTTCGAGTCGGTCCGGAGTACGCTTGATTTGTTCCAACGTAAACTCTGTGCTTAAAATGCAAAAGCAACTTCAGATTGACTATAAGAAAATGCGTCATTTTTAATGATAAGCCGTGCATGATTTTAGATACAACTTGGGCACAAAAACTTGATCCGTGATGGACAAAAATTGTGCTTAACTTACACCTCTTTCGACTTTTAACACTAACCGCCTTTACGCGCAAGCTCACACTGTTGCGATTAGTACAGTAATTGCACAATTATAAAATGTCTAAAATTTGAAAGATTTTGATATTGATTAGTTTTTTTTCCCGGTTAACACAATTATTATGGTGCTAATGCAATATGAAGCTGGTCCCTTGCCATCGCTGTCAATTTAAGCGCAATCTGGTCATCCACATTGTTGAAATGGACGGGCAAGAGCCACTGTTTTTTTAAACTGAAGTCATCGTTCACTACATGATATAAGTCACCATATGTAGCGGACGGGTGCCCACCAAATAATGTAGCGGGCAGTGATTGCATTTTAAAAAAGCAGCAAATTTGGACCGTCACAACGTGAACAGCCAGATTGTACTGACAACTTAATATAAATTGTCAACGTTGTCATTTTATCGGTTCCCAGCAAATACTAATGGTCCCATTAACTCGTGATAGAATCTGCTCAAAACAGCACATGTGAAAACATTAATTAATTTTTACAGATCTTCAACTATAAGATACTTCTTTAATCCCTAGATCATATTTGACTTGTACGCTTATTTAGGATATGAACCTATTTATTGAATTTTTTTATTCTACCTCAACGGAGAGAGGGAGAGGAAAAAAAGTGAATAAGGAAAGATATAAATAAGATTAAATCTGAAGAAAGAAATAAAATTAAAAAAATATAAGAAAAGTAAATATGAAAAAATAAATTTCAAATCTTTCAAGTGATCAATTCTTTTGGGATTGCCTAAAAACAAGATACGATCATTTAATTAAGGACGGATGAAGTATATAATAATGAGATTTCAAATGTAAGATACAGCAACAGGGGTACCTTTTTTTTTTCTGGTGCAAAGGAAAATTAAAATAGATTAATCAGTTTAGTACAGACGCAAGTGACCAAATCTAGCAGCATCTTGCTGCATACAAGTATGTAAGTCTAGTGGGGGTTCTTCTAAATACACAAAAGCTTGGTCTTGTTGAGCTCCTAGATTAGCCAGAAGGTCAGCACTCTTGTTTCCTTCCTTCATAACATGTGATATGGATGTCTTGGTTGCCTTCAGTAGAAATCGGCAGTCCAGAATAACACTAGCAAGTGGTGCCAAGGATTGGATTCTTCCGTGAGAAGGTTCTTGGCTTGAAGAGAGTCTGTTTCAAGTATAGCTTCCTTGAAGTTCTTCTCTTTTAGAAGTTGTAGACCTTTCATAATTCCATGCAGTTCTGCTTCCAGAGCATTGGAAGTTGGTAAGTATCCCATGAATCCACATATCCAAATTCCTTTGTCATCCTGCAGTAAGCCTTCATAACCTCCTGTGTCATCTTGTTTTTTGCTTCCATCAGTGTTGATCTTGATCTTACCTGTAGGGGGGGACCAAGAAATCAGTTTGGGTTCTTTTTGATGTCTTGACTTTGCACAAGCAGTCATAGAATCTCTTGCAAAGTTTAGGGCATGGTTCCAGGAAATATTATTATTAATGGTAGATCCTTTTATTCATTCTTTGTTTCTATCTCTCTAGATTTGCCATAAGATAGCAATGAAGATATATTTCAAAGGAACTCCACCAAACTCAAGTCTTTTATTGTCTAAGATGTTACCTTTTAACTAATCCAGGGTACTGAGTCTAAAAGTGTCATCCTGCTGGATGTTAACAACCTTTCTCCACATTTCTCTAGCTTTCGGGCAGCCTCTGATAAGATGGATAGAGGTTTCGGTAGCCTGATTGCATCTTTGACAAAGGTGGCTGTTGGTGATGTTTCTGATGAACCGAAGCTCATTTGTGGGGAGTCTGTCCCAAAAAATGAGCCAGATGATCTTTTGGGGTATTCGAAGCTTCCAAATCCACACCCAGCAGCTGAGTTGATTATCTTCACCTTCATTACTTTCACTAATGAATCTATAAGCTATGGTAAGCTTTCCTTTGGGATTAGGATGCCACATAGGTTAATCTTCATAGGTGGAATACTTCGGAATATGGATTTTTAAGATTTCACTGAGTTTCTCACCATCCACAAGGTTTCTTAGTTTATTATGATCCCAATCACCATTGACAATAAACTGCTTGACTTTCAGATCAACCATGTTTTTATGCTGTAGGTTATTGTCCATAGGTGTAACGCCCTGATTTATTTTTCCGGAACGTTAATTTCAAATAAACAAAATCAGGAAACCTCAAAATATCCAAAACTCTCTCTCAATTGGGTATTCAGAACATCTAAGAATAAGTCTCCAAGAAACATCAATAAATGTCACACCAGCTTAAAACTATTACATTGACCTCAATTACTCCTACACGGAGTTCCAAAATAAAATCTAAAACCAAATCTAATCGTACAGTAAATATAAAAGGAAAATCCTTTCCTAAAAAGCTTCTTACTTAGCCATGCCTTAGAATCCTTTGTACAGCTCCAAACACTGCCTGATAACCTGAAAGTAAGGGGGTGAGCATAAAGCGTAGTAAAGATAATCACACACACACACACACAGAGTACAAAGCACGCTATATCGATAGTAGTACTTGGAGGTGATAAAGTACGATACCAAGGAGCATGACGAATACCAAAACCAATGCACTAACTTTCAATTCAGAAATCAGACTAGCAACAAGATCAAATAGCTCGTATCGGCAGACAATACAACCTCAAAGTAAGGAATTAGCATATATATAACTAAATTTACAGCGGGTCAAAATGTTTCGATGTGTTTAAAACAATACAAATTTAAGTTCGAAACGTTTTCACAAGTTCCGATAAAGATAACTTATATTTCAAAAAGACTCTAGTGAATTCAATAATGATTCAGATATGTTCAAAAACGTTTTCAAATAGATCAGATTAGTACAAAGACGAAGACCACTGGAGCCATTCATAAATGTGTCACGCGTGCCATCACTGACACGTGAGACAAGGTTCAGAAATTAAGATCGCGATCTCTAGCTTATCCCGCTGAGCTAGCCCGCGTTCCAATCCATGTGGGTAAGTCAGAAATAGATAAGTCACATACACTGTGACATGGCTCGCCAGCTTATAAAAACATATACCAAATTAACTTAATAAACACCAAAAGTTTGAAGCCGGTAAAGTCATTCTCGTTTACACGATTCTATGCAGAATAGTTTTATTCAAGGGCTAACTTCAATAATAAAATCGACGAATTCTAAGAAAACTCAAAGGAAGAGGACTCATTACTGTTTCCGTAACGTCTAAGATCATCAAAACAAATAAGAAACGAATAAGATGGAGTAAGTCAAAGTAAGCTGATATGCAGTGTCAAACTGCAACTTTTGCCCTGATGAATAACTTTCAAACTGAATTTTGATAAGAAAATAGGTAGATTATGATGAAAAACAAAACTAAGAAGTTTAAGAGGACTCTTTAAGGTTTCCAGATCGTCTAGAATCATGAAAAACCAATGAGAAACGAAGAAGATAGAGCAAATTGAAGTGGGCTGATTTACAGTGTCAAAAATATAAAAGTCTGCACTGATAAATAACTTTCAAACTCAATTTTGACCAAGCACCAATGGATTCTGATAAAACATTTAAACTACAAAGTTGAATAATACTCTTCAAGGATTTCAGAATATTCAAGATCATTAAAAACCAATGAGAAACAAATAAGATACAACAAATCGAAATTGGCTGACCTGAATTGGCAGAAATATAAGCATAACAATGTTCAAGTCTATTTTTGAATATGGTTCACTTCGAATTTCAGAAAACCCAAAACTACAAAGTTGTAGTAAACTATTTGAAGTTTTCAAAAAGTGTAAGAACACTAAAATTGGCCAAGTAAAGACAAAGTTATGGACTTTTGAATTTGCTATAAAGATTTACAACAAAAAGATCACTAATCAAAGTCAATAATCGGAAGTACAAAGAACTATTTAGCGTAACGATCAAGAATGTAGTAAGGGTTCTAAAGAATCAATAGATCTCTTTAAACAACAATTTAATTGATGATCGGATCGATAATCAGAATTCAGATGGGATAAATGCGTGAGAAAACCCTTACCTCAATTGCGTAAATCAACTCCAAGTCATGATCTTTTCAAACAAATTATTTCAAATATCCTAATATAATAAACTCAAAGTTTCAATTAGACTCCATCAATCAGAATAGCTTATGCGTTTTTTTATCACAAACCTCAGTCCCAATATCAAAATAAGGTCTTACGTGACGACCAAAATTTCAAGAGTGTTCTTTCTAGAAATTCCTTGAAGGCTCTTCTCAAGTTTGTGGTGCTCCTAGGGATTAAAAAAATAAGTCATTAGCCTTAAAGGAATGTAATTGTATTCCTAGAATAATAAGAATTGCAAAATATCCATTATGTCCCAAATTCCTCTAACTTTATAAATGGGTTAAGCTAAAACCCAAATTTAAATTGGGTCATCTAATCTCAAAGTATAACCTACTTTAGGCTTACTATTTAATTCAAAGTCATAATACATTCTAATTCATACTTACACAAGTATCCTGATAATAATAATAATAAAAAAAATATCTAGAGTATTACAATAGAAGCCCCGCCAAAACACCAATCTTTCCAAAAATCAACTTTATCTCCATTGTTGATATTCCACTTGATGCCTTTAGCAAGGTATGTGATACCTTTATCAATGCTTTTAAATGACATCCACCCACAACAAATCCTCGTTGTTTAGAATCTTCCAGCCAAGTTTAAGGCTGCTGGCTATGTTATTAATCCTAACTTCTCTGATGCCCAGGCCACCTTTGCTTCTAGGATAGCAAACATTGTTCCAATTAACCAAATGCATTCTTTTTTCAGTATCACAGTCACCCCAGGGAAAAGATCTATTCATTTTGTCTAATTTATCACAAATGGCCATATGAAGAGCCTGCACCTGCATGATGTAGTTAGGAATGGCAACCATGACATATTTAATAAGGGTGGTTCTATCAGCAAGGGACAACAAATTGGTTTCCCATCCCGCCAGTTTGCTTTGAACTCTTTGAATAATATGGTTGTACCTATTCTTAGAAAGCCTAGTGTGAAGGAGGGGTACCCCTAAGTAAATACCAAGATTATCGGCAAGGGAGATGCCATAATTATTGCTAATTTGCACAGCTCTACTCCTAGGATTGTTCTTAGAGACAAAAAGTTTAGATTTGTTAAAATTGATACTTTGGCCAGACATGCTACAAAATTTCATTAAAGTATCCATAGCAAGCTTATAGTCCTTTTCACTGTTTTTGAAGAATAAGATGAGATCATAGAATAGATGTGAAATAAAAGGTCCACTTTTAGAAGCTCTCAAACCAAGGCAATTTCTTTGCCTGCTACACTGCTGGATCATTTGAGAAAGCTTTTCAATACATAGCACAAAGATGTAGGGGGATAATGGGTTTCTTTTTCTAATTCCTCTTTGAGGTTTGATGGCAGGAAAAGGTTGCCCATTCCAAAGGAACTCAAGGCTAGTTCCGGTTATCATACTCATGATTAAGAAAATCCATTTTTAGGAAAATTACGCTTACAATATTTGTTTTCTGTTTTCATTTTCTATTTTCATTTTCATGATTTTCATATTCACTTTGAAAATCCGTTCCTATACTTTTATCATTTTCACCAAAAAAAATTTAGCTATTTTTTCTTATATTGGGTTAAGTTTGAGTGAAAAAAGCTGAAAACACATTTGAGGTGTTTTCAATTTTTTGTTACTATTTGAGTAATTTTATCCAAAACGAAAACAAAAAATGATATAAGTACGTAAAAAAAAAATATTTTTCATCATCATTACTAAAAACAGAAAACGAATTTCGTAAACGTACAGGGCCTAAAGTCTTCGAGAGTGCATCGATGAAATTCCAACTGAGCTTGTCATAGGCCTTTTTAGGGTCAATTTTAAAAATGAGGCCACCCTTTTTTTTTTTTTCAGGGAGTTGATGATTTCTTGAGTTATGATGACATTATCTATTGTAGTTCTAACGGGAACATAGCTGCTTTGAACAGGACTGATCAAATTTTTTGAGGGGTCTAAGCCTGTTAACCAAAATTTTTGAAAGGGCTTTATAGGTAACATTAAGGAGGCTTATGGGTCTGAACTGGGTGATGGTTGGAAAAGAGAACAGATAAATAACAGTGATGTTCTGTTTACAGCTTTCACAACTAAAACTAAGAAGAACAAGAGCCCCACCCTCCCTTTCCCAAGGTAAATTTCTCATCTAGCAAAAAAGCTAACAATGGAATGAACTGGTACATGCATGGACTTAAATGGCAAACTGAAGTCTTGCGCTTGTAAGATTGGAGCCGTGTCGTGCTGCAGATCCCCCCCCCCCCCCCCCCCCTTCACTTTAACGTTCGTCATCCTGTCTTCTCATTTGTGATATTCACCGCGAGGATGTCGAGTTATTATCCCCTACGACCCAGTACTGTTTAACAGCAACCAGTATCTTCTCAGGAACAAGGGGACCATCCTCATGATCCATCATTTTGTTATCCCATCTAATTCCTCCGACTATCTTCTTCACCTTCATAAGCACGTCTACTTCATCGCGTATTATAACTGCACCTTCTGGTCGCAGTATCCGATCCATCTCTAGAAGTATGTCTTCAATGTCGCATCTGCATATAAGTTCATGGCACCATCAGTTATTGCATGACTCAGAGTTGAGAAAATGATTGCAGGATAAAAAGGATTGCAGCATAAGAGCCAAGGCCAGTTTTATACTGGAGTGGAACAAGGTCGAGATGATAAGCTCGCTCCTCATGAGACCTGAGTTTGGTCTAGGTTTCAGAAAAACACAAAATCCACAGCGATTAGTATCAGCTAACCAAGATCCAGAAAGGTCATCCTACCCGGTTCGATGTTAATCCTGTCCTAGTTTAAAAGCCAAAAGGATTTTCCCCTCGAACTTCCAGCTAACTGAAAGCTGAGAAAGATTTAGGCAAAAAGGGTAAAGAAAAGGACTTCTGAAGAGGCACGTGCAGGAGTTAATTGCACATGCAAAGCTCTTGCTCAAGTAAGATCATCAAAGGAGAAACTAGACTTACCACCTCCCTTCACTCAAAAGCTCTTAGTCCAAAAATTGGTAACTAGACCCACTACCAACTCGTAAAGCACATTTTCAACAAGAGATGATAACATGCTTAAGAGTACGAGAACTGAGTAACCACTAACACAGAACAGTTAGTGAAGATTGCTATATGCTGCAATCTCTAACATGCGACAGTGCTGATAAAGCATCAGAGAATACTGTGGATTACGGCTAATCAGATGGGTTGGGGCAAGCCTGTTAACTAACTTGACCTCGGCCTACCCTTCATAAAGCTAGCCTGGGGAGAGCTATATTAGTTCAACTGAAGGTTGAACAGACCAAAATTAATTAACACACCATCGTTCGTATACCCAACCCATATGCTGAGAGAAATTTCATTATATGGGTTCATTCAATCTGTCAAGTTTTTTGCAATTTGGAGAAATTTCTCACACTTGATCCCTTATTGGAAGATTAACAGTTGGGAGGCAAAGCAGAAGTTTGACAAAAAAAAAAAAATAAGATGTATAAATTGAGTTCACAAGTTATATAACCGATATGCCCTTTCCAGGGTACCAAAACTGCCATGTATTGAGTGCAAGCACACACACACGTATGCACGTACGAACGTGAGTGATGGAAGGAGAAACAGAAGATATTATGATGGAGATAAGGATGAAAAGGTATTGCTTCAGTCATCTAAAATAAGTAAAGGATAAAACAGTTTTATTACAAATATGTTGAACTAGTTAAAAAACTTATGTTCTTCACATGAAAAAGCAACCAATTTTCCCATTTCTCAGATTTTATAAAACGTTTCTGCATCTGCCATTATAAACGCTTTTGGACAATCATGGAGTAATATCAATGTGATTCACCAACATTTTACATTGTTCTTTGATTTTATCTTCATATACACTATTACTAGTCAGCAAAAAGTGAATTAAAGAGTTGCTACCTGTCCTTGTACAAACTGAAAACACCATTGGCGTGAATGAGGTCATATGTCCTTGGGTATGTGGAAAAACCTTCACACCTGAACCGGACGGACAAGTATAAGTGACAATTTTTCCAGTATTCTGTCAGTAAAGTTACAAAAGTGCAGAAGCAAGGAAAAAAAAAATAAGGCTAGCCTCAGGTGTCTAAATAACACCTGAATTTGACAATTGTCAGACAAAAGTAGCAAAGCAAGCAAAACATAGCCAAGTCTAGTTATATATTTTCTCCGAATACCATTTTGCTTCTTCATTCTGGAGAGGGAACTATTAACATAAGAGTATACCATCATAGCCTTTTTCAACTAGAACAAGTTCGGAGAATTGACGTCACTAAGTGCATCATTCAAAATTTAATGATTCCAAAATAGACGTATACTTACAAACTACCGATGTATTGCTATATCTACGTATACAAATAATACACATGTATATGTGTGTATGTGGTACAGCTGAGTTTTTTTTCTGTATCTTTAGAAGGTGTTTGTACATTTGACTGGGTGCACAATGATACAACAGTTGAATATACTAAGTGGAAGCTATAGCTGTTGCATCCTCTCTAATTGCTAGCGATGTATTAAAGACAGTATTTATTCATAGAGATAGGCTATAACCTGATTCCCCCCCCCCCCCCTTTCTAATAACATGACAAAACATTTGGCATTGGAGGGAAAAAGAAAACCTAAAAGATGTAGTTTAAAAACAGCAACAGAAAGCTACAAAGCAAAAAAGATGATGTCCAGAATTTGTACCAGTCATGATAGATGCCAATCAGGCCTCGCTCGTATACTACACCAAGAGTATTTTTCTCAGCCAAAGTTGGCACAACATTCATAACCCATAACTTTGAAGACTCGAGAGCAGCAGCAAATCCTCCCAACCCAGCATTCATATCCATAATGTTGCGATACCTTCCCGAGTCGATAATTTTGTTAAATCTCTTGTAAGCATTTACATGTTTCTTCCAAATCTTGTTGTCCTCCAGGTACATCTCAACAGAGACTCCAGGTTCAGACCCGCTAGCAATTCTTGGAGGAATAGAATAAAGCCTCTCTGGAAATGTCTTAAGTTCCCCAGAAACTTCATCACTATTTGGACCGGCATATGGAGTTACACATGCTTCCATTTTTTTGTACCTAGTATTACCAAGAAAAGCAAAGGAAATCAGAAGCGCAAATAAAAAAAGCAAATGAAGTGGACATCACGTGCCAAGCTTCTGCAGTTTGTCAAACATGGATTAGCCTCAGTATCAAGGCCTAGCATATTTTAAACTCATATCGTGCTGATGGCACACCACATGCCTCCTCCTAAGACAACTGCACCAATTGTATTACTTGAATCTACACATTGTTTGGTGAATGTGCAAAAAGGCATAACAATATCAGATCAATTAACTTGCATAACCTTAATATATGAAACAAGGATCTCTGAGTTATTGTCAAAGGACATCATATAAGTGAGTGGGCACGCACATACGGTGCATCTATGCTTAGACCTACTCCCACTACAGAAGTGAATCTTAATTGTATTTCTTTACTCATTATTAGCAATTACAGCTAATTTAAGTATAGTCAAAAGAACTAGCAAATGACAATGTGGTAAATCTTTCTTGTAATTGTCTATTGAACTACAATAATTTGAGAAAGTCAATCAACCTTTTTAAATCCCTACAATCTGCAAGGGGAAAAAATAACCACACAAAACTTCTTAAAAGGCAAGTACGGAGAGAAACGAAGATAGCTTGTTATGTAGGTCAAAGGTGATCTGCCCAAAAGGAACTCAACAATGACTCTTGATGAGAACTGCTTCTCCTCAAACAGGAAGGTAAAGTAAATTTAATATGAACTTCTATGGCACTGCAAATAAGAAGCCAGCATAGTGAGCTTTTCCGTGATGCAGTAGACAAAAGAGAATGCAGGAACAAGTAGACGTAAACCTCAAACAATGGAAATATCTAAAGAAACCAACTTGTTAGAGTATCTTCATAACTCCACCAGAAGCTACCACAATGTTTTATAATGCTGCTGAAAAAAATTGGTTATCATTTCTCTCTAAAAACTATAACTCCGTGCTATCTATAATCATTCTGTTTCCATTTTTGGCAGTAGAATATTCTGAAAATGAATGAGAGGATGCTGTTAATTTATTAAAAAGGTCAAGCATTATACCAGACATTGTCTGCATCGGAGGATTTGCATAATGTTTCTTGCGAACGACGACATGAATCAGCATTAACTCTCTTCTGCCATATAGCCGTTTCACCCTTCTCAGATTTTTTCTCCCAGCAGAGAAGTTTGGCAATCTCTTCAATCTTCCTCTGTTCTTCCTCGAGTTCCTCCTTGGGTCGCTGCCATGATTTATAGTTGACTTTCCAATTGATAGGAGGACCAGAAAGGACCCAGTAACCACCAGGCCTAAGAACTCGATCAACTTCCATCATGTACATCCCATCTGCGCATAGAGATATCAAGAAATAAATCCACCTGAACTGCTGCACCATAAAAAATCAGTTCTGCACTATAGGGCAACTCCATTATTTTATAATGATGGAATTCTTTTTGGTATCGCAATTCTCACCATTTGCCCCCCAAGGGATTAAGCAACGAGAACAGTGGGCCATGTCAAAAGCTTTAGATGGATATGGCATTTTTACTGTTCCAAGAACACCAATAACAGCAGGTACTCCTCTCTCAAGAGCAAACTGAACCTGGGCTTCATGAGAATCCCTTGGTGCGAATGACATTGCTATGACTTTTCTCTTCCAAAGGTATGCTCCCCAACTCGCAACCTAACCACGAGTTTGTTGTTAGATGAAAAACAGTACAGATAACCCAGAAAATAGATAATATCACGGTCAACTCAAATAGAAGTGCAACAAAAATTAGAGAAATATTTAAGGAACTTAACATACCCCGCAACCAGTGTCCAAAGCTGTTCTCACAGTCCCATTTTCCATTGGTATCACGGAAGCAAGCTCGTCAATATATTTATCTGCCCCCTGAGGGAACTGGGTGCCCCCACCTGGAAACCTGAAGACATTGCCCTCATATTGGATCCAGTTCTGAATTGCCTTCTCTACTGTCAAGCTCTTGTATGGAGCATTCGCATAAGGAACATAATCACGACTCTTTGGCCAAGGAAATGGGGTTACGTATCCTTTGGGTGCTGGAATAAGGCAATGCAACTTCTCTCCCTGAGGAGGACAATGCCTTTCTCGGTAATTCATATTTTCCCTAGGGAAGGTCATTGCACGTCTTTGATCTTGGCATGGCGTGTAATCAGTATAACGCGGGTGACACGGCTGAATAGCTTTCACTTTTGAGTCATCGTCAACTATCCCGGCATCACTGCTGTGATGCGTCTCAAAATTCAAATTTGGAAGGATGTTGCACTCTGCTCCGCTCTTGGTCATCTCCAAAGCTATACTGTCTCCCTTCCCGAACCCACTTCTTTGCCATGCTCCCAATAAATAGAAGAAGCAGCACAGACCAAACACTATAAAAATAGACACGGAACTCCTTGTCCTATTGTCCGAGGTTAGTTTGTTGGCCATGATGCACCTGAAAAAGTCCACATCAATTCAACAGATGCACGGTAGTGGAAATCACAACCGCGTGCACTTGCACTTGGCTTGATTAGCACAGAAAAGCATAAATGTATGTGTATCCTGATGGAAAACATAAAAGTTGCACAAAAGTTCCCAGATCTACCAACACCATGGCGATCCGCTTTACTAATGAATTAACCAAAGTAACCAACAGTTATTCGTGATACCAAGTTGCTATCTCTGCTTATGAATTGAAACGAAGCGGGACAATTGAACTACAACTGATTTGGTAGTTGACCGTGATACGTACAAACACAGTAAACAAAAACGTTAACAAATGTGCAAACTCGGGAAAAGCAAGAAAACAGCACAAACGTTACCCAGTACAACACGGGAAATTCAACAGCAACACCTTAACTAGTAGATCCTTCACACAATTTCCAATCCATCTACATACGCTTTACCCAATACAGTAAATTTATAACCAATTAACTAACTAAACCTGCCAAATACTACATACAGAGCTTGAGCCCCACTAATTACTACCACCAGATCAGTAAAAAAAGGCGACTTTAGAGTGTTAAAACAGCAAATGTAATGCCTCGACACACGAAAACTGAACATTAAATTACACATAACCAATAACGGACTAGTGATCTACCGAAGTATAATTCCAAAAAAGAGCATTTTAACATCGGATTTTCGGACATGTACGGAGCTGAATTACGTTAAAACAAACGAAGAAATCGGAAACACTTCACGAAAATATACGAAGCGGAAGAAAATCTCGTACCAGTTGCAGCACAAGGAGATTTCAATAGTGAAACAGAGAGACAATCTCTTTCTTTTTATCTCATTTGACTCAAAAAATGAACGCAACCAAAAAGCCCTAGCTTGATCGTGAATGAATCAGCTTGTTATGGACAAAAATGTCTGTAAAAGATCAGATTTGTATGAAGCCGATGTACAGATCGAAAGAGATCCCTCTCTGCTCTCTCTCTCTCCCCCTCTCCCTCACCGTGGAAACGTGTTGTCGTGGAACATGGCTATAAATAAAGCTAGCTCCATATTTTATTTATATTAGGAAGTGATACATGAGCTCGGCTCGGCTCTCTCTCAGGCTCAGCGCTCTATTTCTATCGTTTGCATCAGAGAAAAGCGTGGCGCCAATATTAATATTAAGGTTTCGTTTAACAATTTTTTTTTTATTTTCAGTTTTTAAAGAGCAGTTTAATTAGTTTTTTTTTATAAAAACAAGTGAATGTTTGATAACCCTTTTTTTTAGTTTTTTTTTTTTTGTGTTTGGTAACTCGTTTTATTTTGACCTATTATTTGGTTGTTTGCGGTGACGGTGGTGGGGCATAGCGGTGGTCAACGGTGGTGGTGGTCGGCAGGTGGCCGACGGTTGTCGCGGCAGTCGCTGGCAGTGGCTGCCGCCTGTGGTGGCCAGAGGTGGCTGCCGGAGCTGGTTGCAGTCTTGTGGTGGTTGCCGGCGGCGGGAGGTGGCTATCGGGCGGCGGTGGGCGGTGGCTGCCGAAGGTGGTTGCTGGCGGTGGTGACTGGAGCTGGCTGTCGCCCTGTGGTGGTTGCCGGAGGTGGCTGTCGATCGGTGGTGGCGGTGGCAGTGGTGGTCGGAGGTGGCCTTCGGCTTGCGGTGGTGGCCACCGCCCACCGCCGCCCGGAGGTGGCTGTCGGTGGCTACCGGCGGTGGGTGCGTTGTGGTGGAGGTCTCAAAAAAAGTGAAAAAAAGAGCTTTTTCCTCTTTTTTTTTTACTCTACAATTTTAAAAGTGATTTTTTAAATTGAAAAAAAAAAGGTTACGAAACGCACTTTTTTTTTCCAATTTTCAAAACTGAAAAAAAAGAGCATCAAACATGGCCTAAGTTTTTTATTTAATAAGTTTCGTTCTACTGAAAGCGCGAATCTGTAAATGACAGTACTTGTTTGATTTATAACCTGTTATTTAAATTAACTTTACAAGCATGTAATAGAAAAGCTAAAAATCACAATTCTGTAAGGTTTATGAATTAATTACACCCATTTCGGTAAGGTTTATTTATAATTATAGGCAAGGGTATTCAATATTTATCGACCAACTAAAATATGTATTGAAATAAACAGAATGACTTACATACCGTTGTCGATTACAAAGAATTGTTAACTACTTTGTCCTTTTTTTTTGTTTGCTCTAAACTTCTCGGTACAAGAGATGGTCGAACGTTTTCTTCAAGTTTTTATTGTACTAGTCGTCGACAAGAAGTGGTTTTAGCGATTAATCAAGTGCTAGTCCTCCTTTAGTTATGGAAAAACTCATCAAAATACATTAGAGGTTTCGTAAAAAGTGTCACTAATAAAAAATTATGCATCAAGATTAAAATGTAAGTTCTAAATTTAACTTACAATCATAGTTGCAACAAAAACATATGGTGCCCATATTGTAGTATGTTGGTTCATAGTTGATATAACTCAAATATAACTCTCAATAATTGGGGAATACCCGACAATCCCAGTCAAACTGGGAGATCAATGATTATCCTATTTGGGATTGTGACGTGATCCTCGAGGATCCTAACACGATCCTAACACATCTGGCACGGCCCAGTCCTACTAGGAGTCTTCTCCTACAGCTATATAAAGGGGTCTACCCCTCCAGGTATGGGACAACTACACAATTCATGCTTTTTCAGAGTTATTATTCTGTAGCTGCGCTCTGACTTAAGCATCAGAGAGTTCTCAGCCGGGAACCCCATTTGGCGGTCACTCGTTTTCTGTCTTGCAGGTCATCGGTCCAGGCTCGGGTTCCGCAATGTACACGGAGCATGTTTTTAGCAGCAACAGATTGACGCCATCCGTGGGACCCGCCAGCCTAGCCGTTTGACCTCAAGAAAATTCAATAGTTTATCCCAAATTGCCTGCGACAACGCGTCGGAACCACCGACAGAACCGCTGCCACCACAAATTTCTAGATTGAATTATCGTCAGTCGCAAAATATACAAACACGCGTTGTTCGAAGAAAATTCAGAACTAGCAAGGTGCCGCGAGCCACCAACGGCACCTCCGAGAAAAAAAAAGTCCAGTAAAAGGAAAAGGAGCACCAGTAGTAGAGCCACCACAAGGCGCAACTAACGACGCAACCACTTCGATCTCCGGCGTCACGAACCGTCAACGTGAAGTTGCCGGAGCCGATACAACAATCACATTAATAATATAAAGGGAAGAAGCAGTAACGGCGCCGCCACACAGGGTCCAAGCCCAAACGGACCACCGTCGCCTCTTTCCATCAACACCCTCAACGTTACACTGGGCACCGTCACCAAGCCCATCTCACACAGACCTCCGCGTCGGCGTTAGGTTCTTCTGAGATCAGTCATCACGACGCCAATACCTCCGGTCGCTAACATCTTGATCGGAAAGCACCGCCGACAACAACGACAACCTGTAATTGACGTACAACTGCGGGAACAACGTTCAAAAAGAAAAAGAAGAAAAACAAGACATGAAGACAGGACAACGACATCGTCGTCGGCGTCTACAGCGCCGCCATCGTCAGTGCCAAACGGAGCGACCATCGAAATTGAGCTGCCAACAGGCGGCATCGTCACCACCGACAGCAAAGAGGCCGACGCTTCACATAGGAATAACGGCGCCACCTCGCCACTGTTAGATCTACTCTGCCACCTTCTCTGACATCACACACCGATGTCACGCCGGCTAAGTCAAATGACCTCATGACCGATAGCCACTCCGCTAACAATCGCATGATCACGAATATGGAAATCAACGCTGCCCCTTTGGTCAATATCCTTGGCGTCACACATCTCCAAGCCAGTCCCGTACGCGCCATCGCGCCATCGTCGCTTTCCTCTGGGATCTCCATTGGCCACTGTTGCGGCGCCATCTCCATCAGCCTCCGTGATAGTACAGACATGAGGTCAAGGAGGCCCGCCGCCGGCAGCCATCATCGGTGGCCACCACGATGTCACCGCGGGTAGCCGTCTTCCTCGGCGTCTTGCCATCCACCGTGATTAGATGGAGAAGATGCCGCCTCGCCATCAGCTCCCCTGAAGTCGCGCCTTGCTATTGCAACATCCAACCTCCAATGCCACCGCCAATAAGGGCGACCTCTCTCACCGTGGCGACGCCGCCTTCCGGTGGTCAGATCTGTCTCCAAGAGTGGCTGCCTTTCGGTCAAGTGGAAAAGAGAGAGATTCATAGGTGCACTCTTTCCTTTTTAAAAGAATTATGCACTCACCCCTTGACTAAGCATATTTATAATTTTGACCCACAGGGTCATATTTATTAGACATATACCACACCTTATAAAAGCATTAAGGTTTTACTCCCCATAAAAGCATATTTACACTTAGGACCCAAAAGGTCTTATTTATTTGACTTAGGCCACACGCTCTTAAGAGTATTTAGCTTTTAACAGTGAAAAAGCCTATTTAGATTTAAAGACCCTGGAGTCTTTCTCGATAAAAGTATGCTGCACGTTTTTTAAATGGCGCATATTTGGTCACGTATATGTTGCTAAACATTAAGCGACTACGCTTTTAGGCGCTAACAAGCCTCCTTAAAGGCTGCTTCTTATGCGCTTCTTTAACCTAGACCTATTTAATTTTTGGTCTAGCATTATCTAGTTGTGCCAATTAGCGCATGCACGTCAAAAGTCAGGGCTTCTGACTGCTATGACGTTTTAAGCTCACCCTCGGCACGCAGTGCAGCACACCCATGTTGGCTAACCGACAAGACCCTAATGGGGCCACGGTGTCTAAACACCGCTATTAAATTCTGTGTTAAAAACATAGTTATATTTTTATATGCTTTATTACTGTAGAGGCTGTTTTTTCAGTCACGTACTTTTATTTCTTGCAAGGGTTTAAACCATGCTTGCGAACATCAACGATGGCGTATAAATCACTTCATAAGTAAGGAACAAATTCATAGCACCCTGCAACTTGAAGTCGCGTTTAGGGTTTTTTGCTGCAGTATCCTGCCGTCTCGGCATTATATATCGTCTCATGGTCATACAGTGACCTCTATTTATGGCATATTCACATCGCTGCTCGTTGAGAAGCTAGTTCAACAATGATGGAAGCACACATGCTGCCACCGTATCTAGTGAATCGCCAGCTATGCCTGACAGACTTCGTATCCTCTGGCTTTATATGCTCGTCCAATCTATCAAACGGATTATGGTCTTCTATATTGCTCCCACAGGTCTTCTTGTGATCGGGCCTTACATGTAGGCTGAAAAGCAGTCTTTTTATATCCACGCCTTCTCAAAGGCCGGGGGGCTTTATATTTCATGCGATCATTCTTATACAGGCTTAATGCCTTGTGTCTTATCAGACAGGGAGGTTCGCCACAGCGACCATATTATGGGCTCCATAACCCGTGCCTTCTTATTTGGCACCGCGGCAACAAGGACGAGAAACCCTTGAGGGCACAAACGACGAGAGTTCTAAGTTCCATCAAACCCCCCAGGGAGCGTACAACGAGAACTCTAAAGTTCCGTCAAACCCCCAAAGGCGCATACAACGAGGGCTCTAAAGTTCCGTTAAACCCCCAAGGGCACGTACGACAAGAACTCCAAGTTCCGTTAAACCCCCGAGGGCGTATAAGACTAGAACTCTTAAATTCCGTCGAACCCTCGAAGGTAATTGCATGAGCTCTGAGCTCCATCCGCCCCCGAGGGCGCGTACGAAGAGAACTCTTAAGTTCAGTCAAACCCCCGAGGGTATTTACGTGAGCTCTGTGCTCCATCGGTCCCTCGAGGGATGAACACCCCCGAGGGTGATAGGATAGAGCTCGAGTTCTATCCGAACGGTTTAGCTACAGTTCTAACCCGTGAAACGACAAAGGACTATGGGACTTCATCCCCCCATCATTCTTTGTCAAAAAAAAACCCAGCCAAGCGTGAGTGTGAGGCTTCTTTGCCAGCTCTTAACTGATGATAAGAGTTCGTGACAAAGTAAAACGCAAGCATGATGTGGTCGGCTCGAGCTCAAGAACAGACACTTGCACAAAATGAACACCCTCCAAAGGAGAGGTGACCCCTCGAGGGGACATTCAAACACTTAGCACATGCAACAACTTGCATGCACAGCTTTGTGTCCTCTCCAGAGAGAGGCTACCATGGGGCACAGACCTTAAAGGATCTCGAGATCTCATAATTCGTCTTTCTAAAGATGATTCCGAATAGCCTACTCAGGCAACATTCTAAGACTTAGCTCTCGAGAGCTAGGATTCTAGCGCCTTACTTGGGCAAAGTTCTAAGACTTAAGCTCCCGCTTAGGTCAGAGCACATGGAAGAGAGAAATATTGTTACCCCTACAAGTGGATGAGAATCACTTACAAATCTGACGCATGTCTCGAGACACCAGATATAAACTTCCTCAGCCAAACATTTTAGCTAAGGAAGTGGGGGGGCTTATGATATAACTCCCAATAATTGGAGAATACCCGGCAATTCCAGTCAAACTGAGAGATCAATGATTATCTTATTTGGGATTGTGACGTGATCCTCGAGGATCCTAACGCGATCCTAACACATCTGGCATGGCCCAGTCTTACTAGGAGTCTTCTCCTACAGCTTTATAAAGGGGTCTACCCCTCCAGGTATGGGACAATTATACAATTCATGCTTTTTCAGAATTACTATTATGTAGCTGCGCTCTGACTTAAGTATCAGAGAGTTCTCAGCCAGGAACCCCACCCGGCGGTCACTTGTTTTCGGTCTCGCAAGTCATCAGTTCAGGCTCGGGTTCAGGCTCGGGTTCCGCAATGTACGCGTAGCATATTTTTAGCAGCAACAATAGTTATTATTTCTTTTTCTTGCGTGTATACAAAATATTGTATAATCCATAATTAATAGCTCGACGATCTAATAACGTTTGATGTATTGTATAATAAAATTCTACCTCTTTTAGTCGCTCCTTCTATCTCACTAGCCTGCGATCAAGTCTTTTGAAATTAATGGTTTCAAACCATTTAGTATTATTTACTTATACAAGTAGATTAGAACGGACTCTCAATTAAAATTTGATAATGGTTTGCTGGTGGTATACAAGGTGGTCTTCTGCTTAAATTTTCGCCAACTGAAAGTTAAAGAACAAGTTGACTTTAAATGGTATCCTTCCCAATCGGACTAAATGTCAGGAAGTTCAAAATTCTTTCCAAAATAAGTGTCAATTATTTAGGATTGTGTCCCATCATTTTAAAAAATTTCTGAAGGTTTGACTTTTCTTTTAAGAGGTGTTTTGCACATTTACTCATAGTAAAAACAAGAGATACCTAAAGAAAAAATGTAAAACTAAAGTAGATACGTGACAAAAAATAGATAGCACTAAATGATTGTTTCTATACCAAATTTGTGGACAATTTGATTGAATGGACTCCCAAGACTTTTTGTAGTCGTGTTAACAAAAGAGATGTTGTTGTGAACCTTTGAATTAAATCTTGGATCGTTGTTACTCGTAAGACGTACATGAAAGGAGAAAACAACGAATTAAGATCATTGAATGAATAATTCGTGTACCTCAAAAGGGAAGCGGTTCTCTCCCTTTATATGTTACTTTTACTATAAACACATAAGTATTGACTTATTCTCTAAATCTATTTTGCTGATTTTTGCATGTTGTGCGCCCAATAGTCTTTCTAAATGCTTTTAGTCACGTATAAAGCTAAATATTTTCCAACACTAAATGCTATCCTCCAATGTTTCTTTATGATATAAGTCAAAAACATACTAGAACTACGCTCTGCATCATTAATTGATTTAGCCTCTCTTTTTTCTTTTATCAGAGATAATATATACCGTAAAATTAACTTGAACAAATATGTAGGTTTATGTCCAACGAGGGGTGCAATATTCGTAGTAAAGAAACTTATATCGGATGAAAAAAAAAGAAAAAAGAAAGAAGAGCAAAAACGGATAGCATGCATGTTGCGAGCGTAAAATCACCATCTTCCTGGTATCTAAGTCCTAAAATAAATTCTAAGCATAACCAATGTGACAAGATTGCCTCGTAACATTGCAATTAGTATTATTTTGTCCAAAAGACCAGAAGTATACAGGTCCATCCCTTGTCTAAATGCTCCCTTATATTCCTCTGCAACATATAATTATAAGTAGGGGATGTACAAGGACTATGCCCAATGAAGGAGATATGGCTAATCATATAGTTTAAATGCAATCATTATCATTTATTCAAGTTGGACCAAACTTTGCTTTCAGATAGACATATTTTTCAATTTTGTCTGGGTCAGAAGATGGATCAAGAATATTTTTTGTGTCACCTTTAGACTAATTCATATTCTTTTGGTGTGGACTTTTGAAGGGGTCCTCAGACCTCAATGTAATATCTGTTTAATAAGTTTTTCTTTTATCTCTTCATGGCTGCATCGTGGCTAATATAATATATAATTAATAGATAATAATTGGTCATTGTGTATTCTTTATAAATATCAGCACTTACAAGGATGAGTTTTCTTTTTGTGCCAAATGGTACAAGAAAGAAACATGAAAGGCTGGGTTCAAACCGTCATTGACTTTCAAAAAAAGTTCGGCATGGTTAAGAAGGTTTGTTCCGGAACAAAAATGCTCGTGGGTACCTTTAGCCAAAAAGAATTTATTGTTGGCAACCTTTGATTCCTAGTTCTCTAACCATAATCTTTCATATAACGGCGAGCAATGATTGTTAATTAAAATAATGATGGCTAAATATGAGAAATGCTTTTCTATAAAAAATTCCTCAATAAATTATAACATTAATTTTTTAACAGCAACGCTTAAATACCATTAACCATATAAAGAGCATTAACTAAGGGGAGGGAGTGCTCTTTTACTACAATTTCTATAGCAACCAAAAGAATATTCTTAATCCGAATTCCTTAAAAGAGACGAATTTCAAGGAGAAAGAGTAATAACCTTCATCAGAAAGAGGACTAAGCTCCGACCATCATTGCCTTGCGAAAATTAAACACAAGAAACATTAGTAAGACAATATGGAAAAAGGGAAAATGATGCATTACACACTTGATAACACTGAATCATCTCCCATACCGTTGTTATTAAAGGCGCAAGTACACTTAAGGCGCAAAGAAATCCTAAAGTCTAGGTACAAGATGCATGCCTGCGCCTTTTCAAAGGGAGGCTCAAAATAAAAATAACCAGATATTAGTGCATTAAACAAATAAAATCAAGTAAAAATATTTTTACAAAATAGGAATGAACAAATTTTGCAGCACTAGAAAAAGTTTCAAACCCAATGAGAACTTGTTAATCTTAATTGAGTATGATACGAATATCCTCATCCTCAATAAGCGTCAAGGCAATAATAGTTTATTCAAAGGGAACTATAGACTATAAATCCTGTAGAGACTACTACTCAACTTCGTATTCTTCATTTACAAGGTGATCTGAAGGAGTATCTCTGCAAGTGGCAGCCTTTTTTGTAATAAGGGCCTTACACTTATCTAAATTAATCTTAGTAGTTGGGTTCATGCCATCGAAAAGGTCACTTTCACAAACACATCATGATCATCTTCATCTGCATCTTTATCGTGCATCTTTATCGGGCATCTCAAGCAACCATTCATTACTTTTATCGATATTATCCAAAAAGAACGAATCAATAGTTTCGTTAATTATATCGTTGCTTTAACATTTTATTATATTTTAGGTACACAAAGTCGGGTGATTAAGGATTTGATGTTTTAGATCTTTATATATATATATATATATAATTTTACAAATTTATAAAGAAAGAATTAGAAACAATCACATGTTGAGATGATGCCATAGTGGCAACAATTAAAGACCAAATTTTTTGAGATTATATTTATGCCTCCACCATATTTAGCGCCTTATGCTTGGGTGCTTTGAAGGCGTAGCACCTAGCCTTGGCGAGACATGTTCCTTGCGCTAGAATACTTCGCGCCTAAGCATGTTTTGAGAACACTATCCTTTAATAATCTTAATATAAGAGGTTAGCTTAGTGATTGAGAATGCATATTATCGCGGACTCAGACACATTCTAACACAGATACAACTTACTACATCTAAATGAGGCCTAGACCCTTTTCTGAATAGATCCCCGGTGTCTGGGCGATGTTAGAGTCTGTGCGAAATCCAGAGCATTAGGTTGTGACATTACACGCGCATGCCTGTTATATGGTCTAACGCCTATATTTTACATGCACACTCCTGTGTTAGGCGTCCACACAATGAGCTCGTGATAATTGGATGTGCTTGAACTCGAATGTTCTATGCTTGACTCTCAACAGGTGTAGCTACCATGCTTAATGGATCTTGGATGCATACGAGGGGATGAGGTGTCACTCGCGACTATCTAACTTGAGGGTTCTTTATGAGATGCAGGTGAGATGATCATGCCCAGCAATTAGTCGGGCTTGCAAGGATTATTGCTTTTCAAACTCATTATGCTAATATTTATCCATTTTTTGCGCTCATGCGACATTTGAATTTTTTAGTGTCAATTGCAAACACTTTACGTGAGGTCAGAGATGGGGGAAAAAAAAGAAAAAAAAAGAAGCAGCTGATATATAGCTATCAAAATTAGAGAAACAATCAGAGGCCTAAGTAACCAGTTGTTGGCAATGATATAATTTGATGACTCCACCAACCGTTGACCAAAACATTCAGTAGAAAGGCACCAAAAACGTTGTGGTGAGTCGAATTTGGCACCCGTTACCGTTCCAAAGCATTTACTTTGTTAACCAACCAAAATGGGTCAATTCTTTATGAAAAACTAGAGGGGCAATCAAGGCCTTCCATAACCAGTTGTTGGAAATGATATAATTTGACGACTATAGCAACCATTGACCAAAACATTCGGTAGAAAGGCACCAAAAACATTGTGGTGAGTTGAAATTTGGCACCCTTTACTATTCTAAATCATTTATTTTCGTAGCAATTTACAGAATTTGTAGTTTTCAGTTTTTTTTTTAATTTTGAAAACTGAAAAGAGTTTTGATTTTTTTTCACCAATTTGAAAACCGTTGGACGTTTGATAGAATTATAGGTTTCAAAAAACTGAAAACCAAAAGCATTCAACATGACAAATTTTTGATTTTTTTTTTTGGATACATTCTCCCATGATCAAACAAATATTACAGAAAATCTCTAGGAGCTCAAATAGTCAAGAATAACAATTCAAATATATTATATGACTTACAAAATTCAACTATTGAAATGCACAACATTTTGCAACTTCCGTTACATCCATAGTCCAAGACGCAATTTTTTGTGTTGTCATTAAACATTCATTTTGTCGTCACCATTTCACTTTTCATGTCGTCACTATACACACTAGTAACGAACTTATAGTCATGAAGTGACAATTATAGCTTCTTTGTACGATTTCCAGTTCGTCGTTGTGCCTGTACATATTGTTCTTTTACAAAACAAAAAGGATAAACTTTAACTTTGATGGAGTTGAATTAAAAAATCATGCATTACAAAGACACCATCCGTTACCGTTTGCTTAATTTTAACATAAGCAACAAGCGTTTCATCAACGAAATCACTAAGTACAATAACTCTAAAGGTAAGGGTGTTGCATGCTGCCTCTTCATCTTGGATACCTTATACTCAATCCTAGCAATCACGACATCCTTCATCGGCACAATGTTGGATGCCCTCTTAACAGCCCCTGTGAATGTATTAACACTGCTAGAACCTGCACCAGAGCCCAAATCTGATGTAGAACATAAAATATCTGAATGAACACACACATACAGACATGACTTCACATTAGTGATTCACATACTGAGACAATACCCCTGATCAAGCATTCTAAAACGAATTAGTTAAATACAATAAATGAGCCGCAATGATACTGGATACAGGATGGAGAAGTCAGCTATACTTTATTCCTGTTGAAAATGAAGACACTTCTTTCATAGGAACTTCCCAAAGAGTTGAATATCCTGAGACAATACCAAAGGTAATGAATTTAAGCCGCAATGCACTGCAAGAGTAGTGAGATAGAGAGCAATCATTACTTAAAGAGTCAAAAGCAGAGTTTTTTCACGAAAGTAAAACCAAGCTATTACATATATCAGTTTAAAGAGCAAACAAGATGAGATTAAGGAAAAGCATTTCGCTAAATGAGGATGGCATGAACATAAACGCACTAACAAGATGAGCAACAAACATAGCAGAATAGGTTTTGCTAGAAGCTCATTTGAGGCAAATGAGCAAGCACGTGCAGATAGTGATGACAATGCCAAGGCCGCAAGGAATAGAGGAGCAGGAAATAGTGTCATCACCAAGAACCATCTTCTAAACCCTCACCAGTGCAGATATCAGTATGCATTGCATCTATAACTAATGCAGCTCATTTGATCCTGTCCCCTTTGCTAGTCTGTCTCAACTTCTTTACTTAAGGATATAGACATCACTAAATTGCTAAAGGGGAATTAATCCAAATTTGACGATGAATAATGAAGGAGATACAATTAAGGAGGACAGGAAGTAACAGAAATAATGCATAAGAACATAGCAAAGCGTACTCAACTAACAAACTTATTTTATGTTCATCCCACAGGATCACATATCTACATTTTAAGTACGAATTATGAAACCTATAAGACCAGTAGCACTAAAATGAGTTAAGAAAATTTCTCCAAAGCATTTCTGATATATGAGGCAGATAATCTTCAATATAGCAATATGCTAATCTGCTAGCTAGGAATTCCTTCCATACATGAGTATGGTGTGAAATGGATTAAGTTATGAACAAATCGGAAAGTACTGACAAAATAAGGTCACTAACCATAACCCTAGATGCATGATTGCTTTTGTGAGGATGAACCTCGATTCCAACAGAAAAGCACTCCACACAAAGATCAAAATAGGAGCACATTACGCACGGATACCTTCTATTTGGCTATAACCTGCAAACATCTGATGACATTGGCGTTGCAAGATGGAGGCAGATTAACTGCGCATATAAAGAGAGCTTACCATTTCTTGGAGAGGACTTTAATCAACTGAAATTATGGTAGGTAAAAAGAGGAACCATACCTTTGCAAGTTGTAGCTGCACCGGATCGAGAAAGGAGATGGAGGTGGTGGCCGGTGGAGGCGGTGGGCTGTGGAGCTGTGATAGTGAATGGGTGTGGAGGCTATGGAGTCGAGCCAGCGAGAGAAAAGAAAACCAACCTTAACTTTTTTAGATGAGTTTTATACTCGGCCCGAAAAATTTGGTTCATTTGTTGTTGGTGAGGCTCGAATCCAAGAAGCGTGAAAACTAGTGGAGAAACCCAAAAAAACATGCGATTTTGAAAATGGGCCTAGATTCCAAAACTTTCGGCCATTTTTTTAAGACCAAAACTGAATCAAACGGTCCAAAACAATTAGGCTTTTCAAAACTTTGCAAACTGAACCAAAAAACTCAAGTAGCAGCGTTTGAAAATCATTTTATTTTTTATTTATTTTATTAAACTGAAAAATAATGTGTTTAACACACTGTTTTTGTTTCTTTTTTCTTCAGTTTTGATAACCTGTTTTTAAAATATGACTGTTTTTGAAAACTCTAATTTAAGAGTTTTGGATTTTCAATTTTGATTTTTGTTTGGAGACCACCGCCCTCCTCCCACCGCCACAGCCACCGCCTGCCGCAGGCGACTGTCGGCGACAGCTGAAGGCCATCGCAGTTGCCTCCCGCCAGCCACCCCACCGGCCACCTCCACACCATGCCCCACCATCGCCACCACAACCACCATAAAAAAAATTAAAAAAAATTGGGTAGTCAAACACCCATAAGAAAAAAATTAAAATAAAACTGAGTTATTAAGCACCCATTTATTTTTGTAAAAAAATATTAAACTGATTTTAATTTTAATTTTTTAAAAATAAAAACTAAAAATGAAAGTGATTTCAAACAGATTCTAAAAAAAAATATTAAATACACTTTGTACGTGTGTTGCGCGCGTTATAGTGACTAATTCTAATTAGTGAGTGATAGCTTTACAAATCAATTTAGGGTTAAATAGCGAATGATCTCCTTACTTTACACATTGTGCTATTTATCCCCCCCTCCACTTCAAATTTAAGCACTAACCCCCCCCCCCCCCCCAGTTACAGAAAATGGACACTTTAGACGGGTCCGTTATGAATAGCGTGAAATGACCAAAATATCCTTATTTTCTTATTAGCTAATGACCCCCTGTAGGATACATGGTGTGCAATTCCCCCCCCCCCCCAAAAAAAATAAAAATAAAAAAAATTAACCACTAAACCCCCCCCCCCCCCCACTTACAAAAATTGACCTTAGATGGAAACCGTTAAATTTAAATGACAATTTTACCCATGCCCCTCCCTCCCTCCTTCCTTCACCCCACCTCCCCACACCTGTCAGACCAGTCCCCCACCCCTTTTTGCGCTACCAGATTCGCCGCAAACAAGGGATTGTCGCAATCTGTGCCTCCTCCTCTATCAGCCCCACCACAATCGGCGCATTCACTGACCACAACCACCGGTCTTTTTCTCCAACCACCAGGGAGTTATAAAAAAAAAAGGAACCACGATCGCCGTTGGTATATCATCGCCGGCGCAATAGCTACCATGATCAGCGTTGCAGTAACCACCATGATCGGCACTACTCCAACCAACTCCCCTAACTTTATACTGTCCGCTACACATCGTCGCGAGTTGCTTCCTCGCCGCCACTTCCCATTGCCTTGCGTTTGCAAGCTAGTGGGCTTCTTCATCGGCCACTAACAGACCGACGCAATCAACACCAGTAGCAGTAATCCCCACAGATGCACACTATCGACGTCTAATTGTCGTACATCCTTCCAGATCCGTGCCACCACAATCGACGACCACGTCCCCAAATCACAGGTCTAACCTTCGTCGTCGCGCCATTCCAATCCGCAACATCGCGCCTAACAGCATCCCATGACCACCATGACCGGCTACACATCGTTGGGGCTGCACCAGATTCACGATGACGTTGTCGCCACAGCCGCAGGCGAGTAGCGCGTGTGTATGTTTACAGTGGGTGCGCGTCTATGTGTTGGTTTAGTGTGTGTGCTGGGTGTGCGTAGAGTGTGTGTATGTGGGATTGAGTAAAAAGTCTGAGAGGAGAGAAAAAGAAGTTGTAAGATGGTATTAAACTTAAATAGGGTAAGAATATAAGGGTATTTGGTCATTTCACGCTATTCATATACTTGTCTAAAGTGCCCAATTTTCGTAGAGAGGGGGGTTTAGTGGTTAAGTTTGACGTGGAGAGGGCGAAATCGCACACCGTATATAGTAGACGAGGTCATTAGTTAATTACTCCTAAAAGAATGGACAAAATTGTCATTTACAAAAAAAAATTGTTAGTCAACGCACGTGTTGACCACGAGCTGTTAAATTTAACGGTTTCAGTCTAAGGTGTCCAATTTCTATAATTTTGAAGTAGCGAGAGGAAAATCGCACACATGCATGTATAATACAGTGGTTACCCATCAGTTTAACAACGGATTTTAGCAGCTTTATCGAATCAGTTTAGCTACAAATCTTAGCAGCTTCCAGAGCTTCTAGAGTAACTATAAGTGCTGCGTCTCGCCTTGCCTTATCTTCTGCAGGCGAGGGCTATCTGAACTTTGGGAACTTCCAAGTGACTGAACTCAACTTCAAATTGAACAATGGCAGCCATGATATTGGCATCTCTTGCCCAATCTTCACTTTCCACTCTCTCTGTCTCTACCAAGTTACATTCACCTAAAACCCTAACTCATCGAACCCATTGCCTCTCTCACTGCTTCTCACAATCCCAATCAAACCGCAATTTCACCTTTTTCAGTACCACTGCGTGTCCAGCTCCAAAAAGAGGTCGCTTTTCTGTACGTTCTTACAATTCCGACGGAAAGGTAAGTAAGATTCTTTCAAACTTGAAATTTGTAAGCAATTTCAATTCGGTTTGATGGCGTAATGAGTATGGTGTTCGTATGATTCCGTACGATAGTGTGTTGAATATTTGGCGACTGAGTGATTTTATAAAATGATACTCTCCTCGTTTCATAATTCTTTCCCCTTGACTTTTTACTGATTTTTAGGTTAAAATTTGGACATCTAGCTATTTAATTGAATTCAAATAGTAATTCTGACTAAAGTAAGTGTACTTTAGCAGTTCAAACTAGTGCGACAACAATGATTGGAGTCCACATTTGCGTGTTCGAATTGTCGTTTATGGATATGCAAAAAGTCGAAAGGGAACAGAATGAAACCAAGAGGAATATACATAGTTGAATATTTTTGAACTCTGCAAGTACGATAAATGGTGGTTCTGGTTCCTTAAAGGTGTTGAGGAAAGTTTAAACGATTTTGTTCATCTTAGTGAAGTGTTCACATTTAGAGTCAGTTGATAATCCCAATCCCAATGATTTTGCATGATATAGTTTGTAAGCATAATTCTTTGTAATGCTGATTGACTTGAACAAAAGGTAGAGTAAGATTATACAACAATCAAAAGAAACAAAAAAGGAAAAGAAAAGATTGTATAAACATAGAAAAGGCAAGACAACTATTACATTGAGAGCTTGGCAAGGAAAATATGTATTAAACGAGGAATATTTTTTGCTACATTTGCCAACCTTTAAAACATTTTTCTCCTACTGTATCGATTGAGGTGAGACCTGCATGGCTTACGCTTAAAACGATATTGGAACCATTTCCCTTTTTTTCAAAGAAAGTTGAGCACAGCTTGGAGATATCTTTTACTGTTAAATTGCAAATATTGGAGATTGAAGTAATGCATTTATTTCCTTCTACTCACTTTCTTGCCCACCTCCATAGTGTTCGCACAGAAATGTTGGATTTCGCTTAGTGCAAGAAGGGAAATGCTACAAATTCTGGAATTTTTTCACAACTTCACATGTTGCAAGAAGTTCAAAATTAATGGACGTTGTTGTTACTAAGAGTCCTTTTCAAACTTGTTCAGTTCCGAATTTGTATAATTACAAAGTTCAATGACTAATACATGGAATGAACTCTCAGGAAACTGGACTGGACTGGCCAATCCTCAAACGGTGGGATGTGCCTTGGAAGTGGCAGACGATTTCCCTGACCTCGCTTGCATGTGGATTGAGGTGTTTCTTTTCTTTCTACACTTAACCACCATTCACACCTATCTCTATGCTTTCTTTGTTTGCCAGTGTCTACTTTTCCCTCATTTATGTGCTCCATGCGCAAGTACCTTTTCTATTTCGCATATTTGTACCGCATCTTAGTCTTCGCTTGTGCACTTGCTTTTTGCACACGACAAAGTCACAAAGTCACGGCTTTTTTACGTTGCTCCATTACTCTTGTATTTCAGGTACTCGTCTGTATTGTGAAATATCTCTTCTAGTTGTTTCCTTCTTCTCCATCATCAATGGTTTACATCCAATTCGTAATTGGGAGTAGTGTTTTTTATTTTTCTTCCTCACAAAACTAACTAAATCCCAGGCAGTTTTATTTTGACAGGATTGTTAGAGACAGCAGCCATACCATACCTGGGACTCCCAATTGCTGAGTTAACCTTGGATCAGAAGGCAGAAATACTTTTTGTGGACCAGACGTAGGTACCCATGTTCGCGCTTCTTTTTCCCTTTTGTTTTTCTGATCATATCTTGGACGTCCTTGATCTCTGGGCGTCTAAGAATTTGTGGAATGCGAGTTCAGCATTCATTGTTTCTAGAAAGTGCGTATATGGAGAAATTAAGCTAAAGCTTTGAAGTTTTGTAGCTCGAATCACATTCATGTTTGGTTATTCAAAACTGTAAATGCAAAAGCCTCCTGATGTTGCATTGTTCAGTACGTCCCTGTCAATGGAGGTACATGAATCTCCCTATACACATCAAGGGGGCTGACAGTAGAAAATTTCTCCTTTACATTTCCTTCAAGTTGTTATATCTAATGGCAACACCCAATTGCCTTATCATTGGAACAGTACTTTTTATAGCTTGTTAGCTCACCTAGTACCTTTTTTCCACAGAAGTTTCAAGTTTCAACTCATCCATTTTTCCTACCTTTTATTGAGAGTGAAGTGCTTTATCTTTTTCTTTTGACTTATTTAATTTAGTTACGTATTCTTCTTCTTCTTTTTTGTTACTCCTTGGCAGTTTTACAACTGCAGTTATACTTGGAGTCCTGTATAGTCTCGCCAACTACCAGCCACTTCCTGATGACTTCTTCCGCTATGGTAAGTCTTCAATACGACTTGTGAGCTACTTTATCTAGGATGCAAAGCGATTATACTTACATGATGATGGTCTTCTTAGCTGAATTTTTGATAGATTTTTTCTATTATTGAAGTCCTCGTATTGTTGATGAACAACCATGCATACTGGCCTTTGTAGTAGTATCTGAACTATTAGAAGCTGAAGAGGTTTTCATTCTTCATTGATTTGGTGCAAAACCGCATTTTGTTAATCTGATGGAGTATCGTTTCAGATTTGAAAGAGCCCTTCAATCTTCAGAAAGGGTGGCTGTTATGGGCAGGAATTGGTCTTGTTGGAGCTCTAATTGCTATTGCGGCAACAGGAGCTGCCATGTCATTGTTTAGTGGTGATAACCCGCAAAGAGAGGTCAGGAAGTGATTTCTAGTACTAGTAATTCTCTATACAAGGCACATGCATGTCCCTATTTTCCATTCATGAGTCTTTAAGCGATCAATTTCTAAGAGTTGGTATGTATTATGAGAGTTGGTGAAACATCCCCTTAATATTGATCTTGGTTGGAGGCTTATAACCAGAATAAGCTAGGGTTCTTCAGAAAACAGTAGTACCTGTCGTGGTTTACGAAAAGTTTCATGATTAGTAATTGCACCAGGCAAGGCTCAGTGCTAGGTAGCCCTCTCCCTGCCCCACTCTTTGATACCCAAGCTGGAGTGGAGGCAGCTGTGGCTTAAAAGTATTATCAGCTTACTTTTTTTAACACACAACATGAATCAAGATTAAAACCTACACATGCCTGGGTGGCTCGTGGCATGTAATACGAGGAGGATTTGGGTGGACCACTGACGACCGTCACTGGCTCATCTGGTCCTTCCTCCCTTATCTACCAAAAAGG
This sequence comes from Escallonia herrerae, assembly GCA_033070095.1. NCBI lineage: Eukaryota > Viridiplantae > Streptophyta > Magnoliopsida > Escalloniales > Escalloniaceae > Escallonia > Escallonia herrerae. The sequence goes on from JAVXUP010000553.1 coordinate 408,608, forward strand.
TCAAGACTTTTTAAAGAATCTCGAAAAGAGCACCTATCTCAGACTGATGTGAGATGTAAAAAAGACAGCACAATCCCCTGCACAGGACTTGAATAGACCTTGGTACTTGCTTATTTGCGAAATTAGAAGTGTGACAATTTGCACGACTGTACATAAGAACTGTGAGGTTTGATGAGGTTAACTAAGCTATATTTATTAAATCTTAATTCAGTATAAAGGGTGGACTGCTTGTGGTATGTGAATCATAAGGCATGTTATTTTCCCATCTGGCCATTTTACTTTTGATCGTGGATGTTCATGGCTTCCAGTTTTTCTACTACCTTACTTATTTTGCATTCTTTTCCAACTTGGCTTCAGACCAATGCTCTTGTGCGCTTGCTTCCATTGATTGGATCTTCAAGTATCAGGTACTTACTTCAAAAGTTGTCTTTCGAGTTGCCTCATCTTCTTTATAAAATTTTCTTGGCATAAGAAACTGCCCATACTGTTGAAATCACTTATTATTGGACCTTGCCAGTTGTAGTTTGGTCAATGTTGGCTCTTGAGGATTATACAATAAAAATGACATTTTTCCTACTCGAATGTAGCACTGCCTGCTTATTGGGCATCACGGGTGTACTTGCTCCACTTCTTGAGGAGACTGTGTTTCGTGGCTTTTTGATGGTATCTCTTACTCAGTGGTATGGTTCCTTACATTGCTTTGTAATCTGAGCTTCGCTTTTGTTTGCTTTCTAATGTTTAAGTGGCCTTTTTGATTAAAGAACTCACAAACCAAGGCAATCTTTTTCCTTCTCTTGGTACTCAAAAAGATTCCAGCGGCTGAGATTTGATTTAAGTTGTTGAAATCTTTAGCTATAGAGTGAGAGCCAGTATCAACGGTCTTTTAACTCAGAACTTTGAACATGGAAAAATCTTGCTTTGTAGATAATTATAGAAGAAAGTGGTATGGTGTATACAAATTATGATGTTTTTCTTGCCCTTAAAATACCAGAGCATGCATGTGTTGAACTATATGTATGCCCCTTGAAGTTCCCCACTACTAGAGGACATTGCGCTCTTGCATTCTAGCAACAATTTTTCACACATCTTTCACGACTTTGTCATAAAAATGGTTTCAGGTTCAGTAATTACGCACCTGTGATGCACATAGTATCACAGGCCACATGCCTATTAGGCGTACTAGAACTTTTTTTGGATTGCTATAAGGTGGCTCCATGGTCTAGCATTAATGCTGTTAAGATGATGTGCTCCATCAATTATATAAGTGAAACGTGAAATAGAACTCATGACTTTTGAGTTAGATGAGAAATTTCATCTGGGTTAATTTGTTTGATGTCAGAGACTTAGAGCTGGCATTTATTCTGGACAGTAAAAGTGAAAGACGTTGAAAATTCAGATGATTTACCAACATGATAGGAAGATTAGGTTGCACCAATACAAGTCCTAGTTGTTGTCTTGTCCCTAATTTTGGTATCTATCTTCGATGTGAAAATGATTAGGTTGTAGGAAGTTCATGGCTATTACAACTTTATATGAACCTAGATACGTTCTATTAATAAGATATTAGCAAAGAGGTGAACCAACTACCATAGCCAGAATATTTACATACATGCATAGTTTAGGATGCATGTAAATATGTTGATCATTAATGGATTTAATGCTATATAAGTTCACTATTCATCTCTATATGCAGGTTGCCTACGCCACTTTCAGTCCTTCTTAGTGCTGCAGTGTTTGCAGTTGCACATCTCACTCCTGGAGAATTTCCCCAGCTTTTCGTGCTAGGTATTATTCGTAGTGTGTAATTACTCGATGTCTTTTTAGCATAAATGAAATTATACCAGGGACCCACATGTAGTTTTGGGTGTTATGTCTGTCTGGCTCGGAAACTGCAATAGAAGTTTAACAAGACAGACGAAAACACTTGATCTACGATAAAGGTAGCATATTTTTCAACTTGCTGTAGAGTCTTTTATAAGTGATAAAGGTTGGGCGAACACCAAAGTTCTTTTGATGTCGGAAGAGTGACGAGATTTCCTAGAAAAGTGATGAAAATCGATGGCTTGCACAAATCCAGGATATATTGAAATTGTCATCATCAAGATGTGGCACATGCCTTGGATGTTGAAGGAGATTAAATCGTTGAAGTTGAAAAAATTGGAAATGGGAGTTATCTTTGGCACCTTTACCAAGTGGTCAAAGTAGTTGGTTAGTGGTAGGTTATTGCATGTCAAGGAGTTACTTTAGAAGACTATAAAAAGCCATGTACATAAGTTGCAGAACTTGTATTAATAAAGCTTAATAACTTGTCTGGGAGAGCGACTGACCCTTGTTTTCCAACAGTCTTAACATGTGTTGAGGTCCCAAAACAGATCTGTAGGAAATCATGCATAAGCTGAAATTGCTTTTACGAAGATCTTCAGGATTTTTAAACATGGTGCTTGTGGCAAGGTTTTAGTATGATGTCCACGTAACTCATTGAACTCCCCATATTCAGTCATTAATTCTTATTTAGACTTTTATTATGCTAGCAGCTGCTAGGAAATCAAGAAAGTCTTAACATTAACGTAACCGGCATTTCACAATATTTGAAATACATAAAACAGATAGCTGCTTTCCTCACGTTGCTCCTTTTCATAATATCATTTATACTGAAAAATGCTGTTCTTATTTAGGGACTGCTTTGGGGCTTTCTTATGCTCAGACTCGCAATCTTCTGACTCCCATAACAATACATGCTCTCTGGAACTCTGGAGTAATCTTGCTTCTGACCTTTCTTCAGGTAAATGTTTAACGTTTTCAGAATTCAATTTTTTTCTAAGACTGATCTTTCTTCTCCATGTTACATCTTAATTTTATATTGTATATATATATTCCATTTTGAGATTACTAAACTTCAATAGAATTCCAGAACTAGGAACATCTTTGCACACTGTTTTTCATTACGTTCAGGGACTGTCCATGCTGTGTGAAATATCTTAATGGTCATATCTTAATTTGCAACCTCGCAATGTGAAATCTCTCTTCATTCTTCTCCAGAACGTGACAGATGTTCTCAAACTTAATTCCCTCGACACTTGAGTATTCTAGCCATATTGATATACGTTCAAAGGAAGCGTCAAATCTGTACATATAGTTCTGGTCAAGGACCTGAATGGTTGGGTTCTTATATTGGAAACCATTCTAATCGTTTTCCTTGATTGTTGGATTGAAAGCGCATGCTCAGTTTGTAGCAAGTCCTGACAAGTTTTTCTCGTTGCTGTTTCTTTGTAGCTCCAAGGATATGATATCAAGGAATTGTTGCAGGCATCCGGATAGAGGTAGTAGATGTCTTTCCGGGAATATGGAGCTGTGCAGGTAGGCTGCTTAGGATTTTTTCCTCATTGTTGGCTACAGAAATTAATGTAGTAGTGAAAGCCAAAGCATAGTTTCTAAGGTTGATTACTTTATTTTAATAAACATCTTACAGCATATTTATTCGATATCCTTATCTTGCAAGAGATTTTTATGCGGTTGATTGATGACGAGAACGAGCCATCTCCACTCAGCATGGCTATGTAAACGAAGATGAAGACTCGGCTATTTGTCTGATGAGCTCCGAGGGTCAGATTATGAATTGATTGATTTCACACCCCAATATGAATTCCTTTGTGGTAGTTTGAGTTCAGCCTTTCAGAAGCATACGATAGCCTAATAAGCGTCATCATGCGAAAGAGATAATTTGACTTTTCCTTACTAAATTTAGGGTTTAATTTTGGTATATGCAAGCACTGAATCAAACTCAAATAGCAACTATAAATTAAACAAATATCGTTCACAAGTCAAATCTAATGTAAAGTAAAATCAATATCTACGTGTATTTTTTCTGTGCCATAAGAAATTTTACATGTTCTATGATGGTTGTCTTGGATATATAACTAATGCACACACTAATCACGCTAACCTTGTTATTTGAAAATCAACATTTGAAAAAGAGATTATTATCTTGGAATAAGAAGATATCTTTAAGAGGAGAATGGTGTGTTTGATTTAAAATGCCGGAAACAGAGAAAATGTTATAGGAAATTTTTTGTTGCTATTCGGGTTATAGAAAGATAACTACACTTTATTGTATAACGATAAAAATAATCGTTAGATGTTCTTAGTGGCTGTTCTAATGTTATATGTTGTGAAAATGACAAATCAGAGAGGCCTTATTTGGACTGCAAAGTTTGCTGGACTGCAGCAAATAGACTCTTGAAAATATTGCACCTGCATAAAATTTTAGAATTGCCACCATTAAAAGGTGATGTGTGGTGGCTATTTTTTGTGACAAAACTTAATAATGGCTGCCTTGAACTTTAGTCACGATTTCCATCTCTGCAGCTATGTATTTGGAGGATAAAATGAATAAGTTTAGCTTTCATAACAATTTAAGATAATTTATACCGACTCTTACGTAAACATGGGCATAAAATTTGAATGCCTTTTTCTTGGTAAATGAGAGAATGGGCATAATACAGTAGTACACTATTTTTTCCAGATTGCGCTTAGGGCGTTACATATTTAGACAATTATACGAGGATATTATATATGAGGATATTGCTCGCTTAGTACAAAAGCTATTGTCCTGGGCTATTATGGTTATATTACATACATATTACACAATGCAGTTTTTAGGAGTACCAATGATTCTGCAAGCAAGCAAAGTAATTAAACATATGGAGAGTTAGATCTAGTTGCAACACGGTCTTCATTCTACCTAGTCCTGATCAGTGGTAGATCCAGGAAATCTAATCGAGAGGGGGCCAAAAAATAATAACAAATAGTTCACGTCTAGCATAAAAAATTTCGGAAGGTTCAAGTTCATAAATATATAATTTATTTAATTGTATAATTTTAAAATTCATGGTAATATATTTAACTTGGTAAGATTAGTTAACAACTTACTAATCTTACATTAAAGAAATTTAACTCTTACATCTAACTACTTACTGTTAATGTGATAATTAATTATACGAAGACAATAGTGTATGGATAAATTAACATACTATAAGAATTTAAACTAAAAAGAAAATTATCCTTGTTCTATTCGTATTTCTTTGTAATCTGAATACTTGAAATTTAAATTCAGAAAAATATAGACGGAGCTAGAAAAAGACAAAGACAAAAGTAGTGTTTGAAATCTATTTTGTTTCTAGTTTTTTTTTCTCTAATTTTGTAAATTAGAAAAAAAAAACGCGTTTGACTCACAGTTTTTGTTTTTTTTTCTTTCAGTTTTGAAAATCAAAATTTAGAACAGAGCGGTTTTTGAAAACTCTCACCTTTGAAGTTTTGAGTTTTGAGTTTTGAGCCCTCCCCCTCCCCCCGGCGGGCCACCACCACTCGCCAACACCTCACCCACCGGCATTGCCCCCAGCAGCTGTCGCCGTCGCCTGCTGGCCATTACCCCCCTCCCCCCATCCCCCACCACCGCAACCATCACCAAAGAAAAAACTCAATAAAAATTGGATAATCAAACACCCATTTTTTTTATAAAAAATAAACATTAAACTGGTTTATTTTTTTGGAAATAGAAAAGCAAAACTGAAAATGATTTCAAGCAGACTTGACTATGGCTGTCGGTGGAACAAAAAGTTAAAAAACAACAAAAAAGAACACTGATACATTAATTTTACAATATAGCAACATTTTTCTAGCTAACTATTTTAAATATACTTTTCAATATTTAACAAACTAAAAAAAAATTCCAAAATTTGGAGGGTGGCCGTGCCCCCCCCACCCCCAGGTCATGCATTAGCTCCGCCCTTGGTCCTGATGGATACCGACTTGGCATGACATGCAAAAGTTGTTGAAAATCTTGCTTCATACATATCGACAGGCAGAGCCTAACCTATACTATATATAATAGTGGAACATACTAAAGGTCATATAAGATGGGTGTGACAGTATCAGAGATAACCTGTTGGCCCAATATAACAACAAAAAACTAGAGTGAGATAATAGTGTAATATGTAACATGTTTTTTGGTAGCGCCAATTTTGAAGCAAGCAATGAACTTTGTGAAACTCAGAGTAGAAGACTTTCTGTCTAAGATCTTCACTCTTTTCCAGTTTACTACCCTCTTTGAAAAGATAGCGCTGTCAACTTGACAGGTTTGCTACGTGCTTTGTCCTCGGATCGTGAAATCACACTGTCATGCCATTACACATACATATTAATCGTGTTATGTTAGGTCCTCATTTGAGGTGTTATAAAAACTTAAACTGGTTATACTTTAAATAAGAGCGATTCTCACTCATATATATTGAAGTTTCTCACTATTAAATGTAGTTTTTCTTAAGATGACAGATTTGCCGAACTCAGAAGTTTTGTCCAACTGTTGAACAAAAAGACCAATATCACGTTATGCACATATTATCACAGTTCGTGAGTAAATTTTCAGACTCATTGATTCGAACAACTTTATCTTAGTCAATAAAGTTGCAAGTACATTGATCATGTATGGTTCAATATCAACTTTAGATGTAACGACTTTCATGCTTAACTGCTGGACTTAAGGAACTAGTTTAAGGCTTTCTTTTTTCCTTTTTTGCGGCCACGGCCACAGACCACACAAGAGGGTTGCTTTCAAAGCAAACTCGTATTCAAACCTATAACATTGATCAATGCAAACCATGTGGAAGAATGTGAGAAGTGTTTTATGGGCTTAGCATCATTTTTACAAATCGTAAAAAATTGATTGGTTAAATGGTTAACCGATGAATGTAGATGAGTGACTCTATTTAAGTAGGTTCTTACGAAAAAGGTAAAAGCTGTGACTTGCTTTTGTCTTGGTAAACCTTTGCCATTCCAACCGTTTTCAACAGTTTTCCGTTTTGTCATATGCGTTCTCACACCTTTTTTTATTAGTAAAAAGAAGCATTAGTGATGTTCTTTAACGTCTATATATGGTGGCAAAGCCTAAAAAGAGGTACGAACTTGGACCTCGACGAATATGTAACTGAGGGTACGGTTAATCCACTCTCTACCTTGTATCTTGTTGAGCTGCCTGTTCTATGCTCGCATAGAAAGAGGAGGCCTTGGATGCTTGGGTTTGAAGAATTGAGCCCATTTTGTTATTTTAAGTCATGGATTGCACGTTTGGGAAGCAAACCCTAGGTCAAGGAACAGACAAGAAGGGTTCCATCCGAGGGTTAGGTTTGGGAAGTTTCACTAAATTTGTCGTCCCTAAGCAAGGGCATTTGACTCAGTGAGCCTTCCCCATTTAATACATGGTACTGTGCTTGCTGTCCACTGAGTAGACATTGTTAGCAAACTTCAAATCCAGAATTGAAGCTCCAATGAAGTTTTTGTGGGGAACTCAAGTGTAAGTTTACAATAATCTTAGTTCTCATAATTGCTTACTAGAAGCAAGAAATTGAGGAAACCAATGTCATGGTTTTCAAAATGGCCACCAAACTATAGGAAATATGTAATTGACTTTCTACTTCTGTTAGACGAGTAATAAAACCACTGACTTCTCTTGAGCTATTTTTGTCCTTCCAAACTTCCAGTCCAACAATGTAATTGCTCTCAAAGTTGCATGGCAGCCATGTCGAGTTATGTCTTACTATAGTCTTTTAACCTTGTCACGGTCCACAGTTGTTTCTTGTAACCATTAAGGTAATTCAAGGTGCCCGTCATTGCACGAAGTACTTGTGATCATTCCGTAATCTGTGGGGAAGGTTTACGCAACCTTACTCATGATAAATGCGACCTTAATGTCGCAATGAGGCGTTGAGTTGGCCTTGAAATGTTGATAAACATTTCACAGCCTATTCAGAAAGTGGATGAGCCAATACAAATTGGAAAACAAAGAGGGCACATCGACTATGCATGGGAATTGAGATCGATTTTAATACCTGGTGGACTTTTCCTCGTCTTAAACATGCTTTTGAGTTGGATATCATGCTCTAGTACGGTTTCAGAGTTAGGCCCTACCCATGTCCCATAGTCTTTAGGTCGCTACCTCACATTTCATCTATGCGTGAGGGTCCACTTTACACAAAGTCCCAGATCGAATATACATGAGAATTGAGATTGGTTCTAACACCTTGTGTACTTCTCCTCTTGAGCATACTTTTGGATTGAACAACAAACTTTATGATAATTTAATTTCTTATACTCCCTCCGTTCCTAAATTTTTGATCACTTTTACTTTACACGCATATTAAGAATTTAAGTTATGTATTGTGTATTTTTCGACATTTAGAGAGAGTGAGGAAGAGTGCGCGCCATGAAACAGAAAATTGGTTGAGAGAGCATTGAATGTGGAGAGAGAAATAGAATAAAAAATATAAAGTGATGGGCTAGAAAAAAAAATGAGCTGGTAAAGAGTTAAATATGGAGAGAGAAATATAATAAAAAAGTATAAAAATGGTAAATATGTAAACATACATACATAATTTTTTTTAATTTAGAAGTGATAATTTTTTGTGAGACGACCCAAAAAGAAAAGATACTCAATTATTAAGGAACAGAGAGAGTATTATTCAGATCACTTGTGCGACCTATGTGCCAAAAATCTATAAAGTTGCCTTCCAAGATAATGTGGCTCTTAGGTTGATATGGTGATATTTATAGAATAGTCGAAGGACCAAAGCTACAAACTCTATCGTTGTTCACATAGAAATTAAAGGCTCCCGAAAACCCATTGCAAAGCAAAACATCAAATAGTATTATACCTCTAGAATTCCTTTTAGAAGAACAATTGTAAATAACACGCTCCGTCTGAGCTAGACATTCGGTCCAAAAAGGACTCATAATGAGTACTTTCACAAGAAAGAAAATGTAAAACTTAATTGATTGTCCACTAAAAAAAAATGAGAAATTTAGGTAGCGTTTAAAAACCATTTGGTTTTTATGTTTTTTCTCTAGCTTGTAAACTGGAAAAAAAAAAACGCGTTTGACACACAATTTTTGTTTTTTTTTCCTTCAATTTTGAAAATCAGTTTTTAAAACATGGCTTTTTTTTAAAACTCTCATTTAGGAGTTTTGGGTTTTCAGTTTAGGTTTTTGTTTTTAGATCACCAACACCCTCCCACCGCTGCCGTCACCGCCCGCCGTCGCCGGCCACCGCAACCAACACAAAAAAAATTCAAAATAAAAACTGAGTAATCAAACACCCAAAAGAAAAAATTCAAAATAAAAATGGGGTAATCAAACACTCATTTGTTTTTGTGAAAAATAAAAACTAAACTGGTTATGGTTTTGATTTTGATTTTTTTTTAAAACAGAAAATCAAAACTGGAAGTGATTTCAAACAGAATTGATTGTTCACTAAAAGTGGCTTCAGGTCCTGCTCCTTTGAAGTTTTAAGCATGCGCATATGAAAGATATAATCTCTTGAGAAGCTGGAACACAAAAGTCTGTAGACAAAAGGGAAAAAAAAAACTCAAATGCTCTATTTTAGTTTTTTCATCTAGGGTAACTATCTCGTTAGATTGAGGGGGTGCACTTTGGCCCTCTCAAAAAGTCAACTTTAAGATTCAACTGCGCAGAGGCCAGAGAGATGTCATGGAACCAAAAGGATTAACTGGCAGTTTCACTCTAGTAGACTTTCTTAAATACCCTATCTTAGGGCATCTTCATCATTCATTTGACTCTAGATATGCAATCTGACAAGTCAGTGGAATAGAAGCTTTTGGGAATGGAATAGAAAGATTTTCGGATCCTGAGAAACTTTCAGAATCTCTATAATAAACTTGAAGAGGAGTCTCATAGAATTTACTGCTCACTATATAATCTTGAGCTTTTGCATTGGAAGCTGGTCTCAGTCCACACTTCCATATAACAATTCAAACCCAAAGTTATAAAATATATGTACATGGAAGTTTGCTTTGTCTTGACATATTAGAGGACTAATTAAAAATCTTCATGAGATTAATGTGAAAATAACAATCAAATCATGATCCCTAGACACTGTTCGATATGGTACTTCTTGAGATTCCTCAATTTGGACTAAACAAACCACAAATAGGTACATGGCTGCATTAAGTAAGAATTAAGAGTCTTTGTGGAAATCCAATTTCTTGACTTAGGGTTTCTTGGTACCTGTTCTTAAGAGTTTGCTCTTAGCTTTCTCTCTTTGAGTTAACGTGATCCTCGCAAAAACAAGCTTTAAAGTCACCACGAAATTCGGCTGATCCTTCGGGGGGAAGAACCCTTCTCAGGAAGCATATATTGGCTTCAAATTAAGTGAAGACTTCATCATTTCCAACTTGGTGCTTCTTGAGTTCTTTTCGTACTGTTGCATGCTTTTAGGTTACTTCACAGCTTAAGAAGTTCTTCTTCTTGACATGCTTATAAGTTTTCAGATCTGCAAGAGTGTTTAGAAAACTTTGTGTTCTCATCTATAACCATTTTTTTTATATACTTTGAGCAAACAAGGAGAGAAGAAAAGATTAAGTAAACGAGAACAACAAAGAGGTGTTCTCGTATACAAAAAAGGAAAGAAAGTTATGGATGAGAGAAGTGATGCAGATAAGTTGGACGAAATCATGCTGCCAGGGTGTTTCATCCAACGGATGAAGAGCTAGTTGGATTTTATCTGAAGAAGAAGATTCAACAGAGGCCTCTGTCCATTGAACTCATCAAGCAGCTAGACATCTATAAATATGATCCATGGGATCTTCCAAGTAAGACAAAGTTCATTTCTTGGTTTTGCATCACTTAGTAGTTTAACTGTGTACCTTGATCTTATCATTCTCTTTGATAGGGTAGGGTTTTAATATGGTTCCACTTTGTTGTTTTAGAAATGTAGTTTTCCATCTCCAAGGAAGTTTATAAAATGTTTTTTGGTTCATTCTTTCTTGGCATCAGCAGAGATGGCAACAACTGGGGAGAGAGAATGGTACTTCTACTGTCCAAGGGACAGGAAGTATAGAAACAGTGCAAGGCCTAACAGAGTGACCGCGGCAGGGTTTTGGAAGGCCACGGGAACTGACCGACCCATCTTCATCGAAGGCTGCATTGCATCGGCTGAAGAAATCCCTCGTCTTCTACAAAGTAGAGTGCAAAAGGGATCAAAACTGACTGGATGAGCACGAGTTTCGCCTACCTTCACTAGCTTTCGGTTCCACCTAAGCGACTTGGACAAAAATATCATGCCAATGTAAGGCTTGCTCACTTTTCCTTCTCATTTTGGGTTTTCATCCGAATACATTTTGTTCTCAGTCCACACTTCCGTATAACAATTCAAACCCTTTGTTATAAAATATATGTACATGGAAGTTTGCTTTGTCTTGACATATTAGAGGACTAATTAAAAATCTTCATGAGATTAATGTGAAAATAACAATAAATCATGATCCCTAGACACTGTTCGATATGGTACTTCTTGAGATTCCTCAATTTGGACTAAACAAACCACAAATAGGTACATGGCTGCATTAAGTAAGAATTAAGAGTCTTTGGTGGAAATCCAATTTCTTGACTTAGGGTTTCTTGGTAGGTTCTTAAGAGCTTTGCTCTTAGCTTTCTCTCTTTGAGTTAACGTGATCCTCGCAAAAACAAGCTCCTTAAAGTCACCACGAAATTCGGCTGATCCTTCAGACAAGAACCCTTCTCAGGAAGCATATATTGGCTTCAAATTAAGTGAAGACTTCATCATTTCCAACTTGGTGCTTCTTGAGTTGTTTCGTACTGTTGCATGCTTTTAGGTTACTTCACAGCTTAAGAAGTTCTCAAGTTTCTTGACATGCTTATACATTTTCAGATCTGCACTTTTGTTTAGAAAACTTTGCACAGCTGTGTTCTTCATCTATAACCATTTTCCATTTGGATACTTTGAGCAAACAAAGGAGAGAAGAAAAGATTAAGTAAACGAGAACAACAAAGAGGTGTTCTCGTATTTAAAGAAGGAAAGAAAGTTATGGATGAGAGAAGTGATGCAGATAAGTTGGACGAAATCATGCTGCCAGGGTTTCGGTTTCATCCAACGGATGAAGAGCTAGTTGGATTTTATCTGAAGCGAAGATTCAACAGAGGCCTCTGTCCATTGAACTCATCAAGCAGCTAGACATCTATAAATATGATCCATGGGATCTTCCAAGTAAGACAAAGTTCATTTCTTGGTTTTACCATCACTTAGTAGTTTAACTGTGTACCTTGATCTTATCATTCTCTTTGATAGGGTAGGGTTTTAATATGGTTCCACTTTGTTGTTTTAGAAATGTAGTTTTCATTCCAATGGAAGTTTATAAAATGTTTTTTGGTTCATTCTTTCTTGGCATCATGCAGAGATGGCAACAACTTTAGAGAGAATGGTACTTCTACTGTCCAAGGGACAGGAAGTATAGAAACAGTGCAAGGCCTAACAGAGTGACCGCGGCAGGGTTTTGGAAGGCCACGGGAACTGACCGACCCATCTACTCTTGGCGAAGGCTGCAAGTGCATCGGCCTGAAGAAATCCCTCGTCTTCTACAAAGGCAGAGCTGCAAAAGGGATCAAAACTGACTGGATGATGCACGAGTTTCGCCTACCTTCACTAGCTGACTCGGTTCCACCTAAGCGATTCTTGGACAAAAATATTCCTGCCAATGTAAGGCCTTGCTCCTTTTCCTTCTCATTTTGGGTTTTCATCCGAATACATTTTGTTCTCACTTTATCCTTTTTCTCTTCTCGTTTTGTCTTGGCGTACTTTTCAACCATTTTCTAGGGTTTCGATCCTTCTTTAAGAAACTTTACATTTTTCATCGGCATATGTTCTACTTCACCTGGCCAACCGATAACAATCTCTTAAAAATCGAAAACGCCAGGTTTAAACAGTAACCAAACAACTTAAGTGAAGGTAAAAGCAAAAAAAATCAAGAACGAAATGAGGCTATAGCAAACACTAACTATACTGAGCCATTATATGTTTGGACTTTGCAGGACTCATGGGCAATTTGTAGGATCTTCAAGAAAGCCAACTCCACAACACAGAGGACTTTATCTCATTCTTGGGTCTCACCATTACCTGAAACCTCTACATATGAGATACTTAACCAACATGCTAACAGTACCACCCAATTCAGTACTTCAGACAGAATCTCATTAACAACAAAAGCAAGCTCAGTAGTCCAATATGGTGTTAACAATGACTCTATTGCCAGTTTTTCTCCTTTAGATGTTTCTCCCTACAAACCCTTTAACCCAATAGCAACCAGTACTAGAATGCCATCTCAAGTTTCCATCTCAAACACTGGAGACATTTTGACAGGCTACACTTTTCTATCCCCTGAACCTACTAACTGCACAGCTGATGCTTCTTCCTTGCTTTTAAACATGTCATCCTCCATGCTTGGAGACTTTGGTAACAAGGCCTTAGGGAGCTTACACTATGGTGGCTTGGTACATGACCAGTATAATGGATTTTCGATCACTTTACCAGAAGGAATTCGAGAAAATGTTGGTCAGGGAGAAGAAAGTGCCTTGGTAAAGGACGACGCAAATGTGCCTCAATTTGAAGATCAGTGGGGGATTCCCTCAAGTTTGACCGATTTTTGGAAGTCAAATTTTCTGTGCGATTCTTCGCCTTGTCCTAGTGAGATGTCCACTAGTTATTCTACAAACAAGTGCTATACTTGACCTTTATTTACTGAAACCATTATTTTCCAGTTTTGTTCACTCCAATTTCTTGGAAGAAACTATGTCCAGATTAAAACTTATTACTGCTGTACAAATCTTCATGTAACGTTGAACTTTACTAGAACAAATTGGTGAACCCAATGTTCAATTTACTGGCATTAGTGGATTTTTTTTAGATTCCAGTATTTGCGATGAAAGTGTTTAGCATATGGACCTATGGTGCAATACTCTTTCAGTCTTCTTTGTTGTTTGTTTCTCTTATACTATCTCATTTCCAATCTTGCACAAATTTTTACTTCCAGAAACTTAAATAAGCATTATTTTACGAAGAAAGAGGAAGAGGTTAAGGTTGATGTTTAAGAGTTCAAACTTCAAGCTACAAATTGGCTGAGGGACAAATATTTTGGAACAAAGGTAATAGCTTGAGAGATTGCTAGAAATTTTGCACAAAGTTTATAATCATATAGGTGTCAGGATGTGGATTTCTTTGTAGGAACTACACCCTGAGCTCATAGAGCTTGTA